>CM075512.1:1215000-1795000 GCA_037950675.1 Hypophthalmichthys molitrix | reverse complement strand
AGACAAGAAACAGTGTGTTCATCGGTCGAAGGCCACTGAGTTTTATAGTTTATACACTGATCAAGGCAAGATCTGCGTCATCTAACACCTGAAAGGCTGAAAAGACACGAAATGCATTTAAACCACATTACATTCACACTGAAGCGCAAAGATTCAGTCTCAACTCAGATACAGAACTCGGGCTCAAATATGAGATTTTTTCCATTGACGTCCAAGTGAATCAAACGCATCAAGTGCAATATTTTTGATTGAACTCATTCATGTTTGGCACATCAGTATAATAACAAAGAAATCATAAAACTCAAATAAAATGGCTCAGGGATCGAAACCAGTGACCATCTCAAAAAAACAGTGCGTTAAACATGCAGCTTCAGAATTACATTTAATGCGGTGTATTTTAGTGCAATGTGATAATACAGACCTTCAGTTACTGTAAGAGGTTATTATGTTATGATTTTACACCAAAGCATCTAGTTGACAGAAAGCTAGTACAAACATTAAAATGTAACATATTAAAACACCCATGTGATCATCTCCGCTAAACATTGAAATATACAGATTGAACCTTTTAAAATACCTATTTTCATATTTCAGAAAAGATTCTGAAATATTAGTTCAGTAACACTGTGCAATTTCATTGCAATCCTGCTCTGTCTAATAATACTTATATATCTTCATTTCAAAACAATAAACCTTGAAATCATCTAAAATAATCAGACATTCGTCTGCGTTCAGTGTTTGAGGATCAAAGTTTACATTTACAGAAGTGAGTCGGCTGAAATGACTACAGACGTTAGATTATATATTCTCCAACAGGACAAACTGAAATCAAATCAACAAATACCAGATCATTAAACCTTAACTTTAGTATCTGACACTTATAAAATCATCTGTAAGAAGGCACAGTGATGTGATGTCACCTGTTCACTGAAATGAAACAAAGCAAAATGAATAAAAGAAACATTTCTAACAAAAGGCACAGCAGGTTCAGTCACGTATGGCTCGTTCTGTGTGAACCGACCATTTGGTAACAAATATAAAATTGCTTTTGTTTGGCCTTAAAAAGTTATGAAACTCAGTCAACATAGTGTTTGATTGTTAAAGGTGCTGTAAGTGATTTCAGGAGCTTTACTGACTTTAACTGCACACGTCTTCTCTGCCAAACCCCGCCAACTAAAGCACACACGCCCTCTATGCCAAACCCCGCCCACTAAAACACACACGCCCTCTATGCCAAACCCCGCCCACTAAAACATGCACGCCCTCTATGACAAACCCCGCCAACTAAAGCACACGCCCTCTATGCCAAACCCCGCCCACTAAAACACGCACGCCCTCTATGCCAAACCCCGCCCACTAAAACACACACGCCCTCTATGCCAAACCCCGCCCACTAAAACATGCACGCCCTCTATGACAAACCCCGCCCACTAAAGCACACACGCCCTCTATGCCAAACCCCGCCCACTAAAACACACACGCCCTCGATGCCAAACCCCGCCCACTAAAACACGCACGCCCTCTATGCCAAACCCCGCCCACTAAAACACGCACGCCCTCTATGCCAAACCCCGCCCACTAAAACACACACGCCCTCTATCCCAAACCCCACCCACTAAAACACACACGCTCTATGCCAAACCCCGCCCACTAAAACACATGCCCTGTGTGAAGCCCCACCCACTAAAACACACACACACCCTGTCAAATCCCGCCCACTAACGCACACAAGTCGTGCCAAACCCCGCCCACTAAAACACACGCCCTCTGTCAAACCCCTCCCACTAACAGACGCACACGGCATGTGTCAAACCCTGCCCACTTGTAGACGCACCCCTCTGTCAAACCCTTCCATGAACACCGTCAAACTACACCCACAGACCCACATTGTCAAACCCCGCCCACTCACAGACACGCCCTCTGTCAAACCCCACCCATTTGCAGACACACCCTCTGTCAAACCCCGCCCACTAGTCAAACCCCACCCACTAACAGACGCGCACACCATCGGTGTGTTTGACATCGGCTGCAGCTGGATGCAACCGATCGGCGAGAGCTGCCGCTTGCAGTCGGGGAGGAGCTGAAAACAGAAACATAAAGTCGGACACTTTCTGCTTCCTGTAGTGAAGCTCGTGCTGCATCTGCAGACTTTATCATAGCTTAAGTAAAACAAAAATGTATTATGTTATGAATATATTTATGTTAAAACTGTATAATCAAAATGGATGGAAATGCAATTCAAATACATAAATCTTAAATTTAGGCCTCAATATTTTTTTTGACCTGTGGAGCACAAAGTACAGACCGAGAGCAGTGTGTGTGAGTGTGTGTGTGTGTGATACTCCTAAAAATCACTTACAGCAGATTCAATGTTGCTCAAAGTGTTTAAATATGTAACTAAACAGATGCTGAATGACCCTGAACTGTGTGTGTACAGAGACTCTCTGCAGTCGTTCATCAAGATGCCTGTTTCTAAACGGCTTCTGTCCTGAGGAAGAGCCAGTGTGTGAATCATGACGACCGTCATTACCGACACACACCGCTCTACAAACTACTGATAGTGTTTGTTAGACAGCATCTGTGACCATGCACACACATGCACGCACACACACACACACTCACCCACACCCTCTCTCACTCACACACACACACACACACACACACACACACACACAGTAGTTTAAGACTTGTCCACGGGCGTCATGCCGATAAACGTTCCATTTTTCTCATCTTGATCGTCCGCTTTGGCGCTCACAGGAGCGTATGACGTGTCTTTCTTTGCAGATGGCTAAAAAGAAGAAAGAAAAGACAGATTTAGTACGTGTGTGTGTTATCAGTCTAAAACAAAATTTATACAAGGTCAGAAGCACAAACACTTGGCCGACATATTACAAGTGCACTCAAGTAGGGCAAGTTTTAAAGCAGTTGCAAGCATCATGTGATTAACCAGACTGGAGGAGATTCAGCTGAAGTAAGCCTGTTTCACACATCTTTGAGTACACATGTAAATGCATGTACATATTGACTTTTGAGTCTGACCCAGGAGAGGACTAAATCCTGGTCTTTATTTCAGTTTGGATTTATTTTTGTCATATTTGGCTGTTTTGTAAAGCACTTTGGGATGTGATTTATATTTTTTTAATATTTGTTAAATACAGTTTAAGGTTCTACATAAATACAGTTATATGTTCTCATGTTTATTGTGATACATTTATTGAAATGAAGTCATAATTTCATTATAATGTAATACTGTTTGATCTGCAGTGGTTATTATTTACTATTTTCATAGTGTCATTTTAGGTGAGTTTCATTAAAACCAGTTAAACTCAGTTTGACCCACAAAAATCATAATAATCATTCATTACAATAATAGTAAATTGAACCCCCCAAAAAAGCCTAAAACATACAAAATCATAATTATAATCTTCTTAAACGTTTAAGTTCGATGTCGTCTAATGTTTTTTTTAAACATTACCAACTACTTATTTCAGATCGTTCAGAGAACATTCAAAAGTAACATGGGAATCAAGTACAAAATAATAAAACAAATGTTCCCTTAATGTTTTCTCTAACATTCACATAACCAAGATGCACTAGTTGTATCATAAATGTGCATTATAAATAAATAAACTCAAACTCTAAATATTAAAATAGTTACTGGGATTGAACCAATAACCAGATAACATGAGGAGGCGGATCCCATTTACATCCAAATGCTAGTTAAATCCAAAGTTTGAATCATTTGCATTCAGCCGGAGTTACTGAATATAAAGAGTTCATGTCCTTCAATCAAGTATTATATGTAGCTTTATATACATTTATATTACCAAAGATTGTATATGCATACAGTAGTACATTTCTACATGTTTTCTGTTTATTTTAATTATTTTTGTCTATGCATTTCCCAGACGCTTTTATTCCAAGCAACTTGCATTGCATTTAAGGTTTACATTTGATCATTTCATGCATTTCCTGGGAATCGAACCCATGACTTTCCCAGCTAATAGGGAACGTTCTGACAAGGTTCTATCAAAGTTATAAACAAACGTTCATCCAGTAACGTAAATAGAACGTTCATTTGAACTTATCTGGTCTTTGATAATGTTCTCAAAATGTTAGCACAAAAACATTATTATACATTATACATTATTGGACGTTTGTCCAATGTTTTTTAAATGTTACTACTGGTTTCAAAACGATCAGAAAACATTCAAAAGTAACGTTCCCATAATATCTGAAGCATGATTAATGTTCCCTTATCGTTTGCATAACCAAGAAAAAACATTTTTAAAACATTTTTGAACATTCATAAAAAGCATTTTAATGGGAATGTTAGCAAAACATTCCTAGAACATATTTTTGTTATCTGGGTTAGTGTTACCAGCACCGTGATCTACTGTTTGAGCAACAGGAAGGCTACAGGAGTTCAGCATGTGACACAAACTCATGACATGATTACGGAAATGAATATGCGCCACAGACATGCGATGTGTGAAACAGATCTGAACTAGTAGTGTTAATTATAAAATGGTTAATGAGTGTGTGAACTTACAGGAAAGCCTCAGTGAAGTCAAAACGCTTCACTTCAGTCTAAATAAAAGCAGATCAGCACAAAATGGTGTTCATTTGTTCAGGTTAGACATACAATGTTAATAAGCAAAGATAGCACAGCATTGTCACTAGGTTAGTGAATTGATCTGGACAGCAGAATGTGGCGGTTAGGCACTTCAGGAAAGCATGTGGTTTAGTTATGACAGGAAACAGTATCAAACTGACTCATTTAATTAAACCACATTCTGAGCAACAGCAGGGTTTGGATGAAACCTCGACTCCACTAGATACAAGCTATTAGTCATTTAAAGCCATTAAACTACAGCCCATCAACACCTTTCCTTTTTTGACTAACAAAATGCAGCTTACTAAACTGAAGCTACTGAAGGGTGCAACATCTTTTTAAATAGTTCAAACAATATAACCAATATCTGTCATGTGAGTAAGGCAAGGTTCTCTCGAACGTTCTTTCAGTAACGTTAATAGAACGTTCGTTAGTAATCTGAACTTGTATTACAAAAACATCCTAACTTAGTATCATATCCTATCTGTTTAAGTTAAGAATTAAGAAATAAGGTTTCTGTAATACAGACTCTGGTCTTTAATAATATTTTTAGCACAAAAATTATTTATACATTGTTTATGGAACATTTTTTTAAGTGTTTAAGTTGGACGGTCATCTAATGTTTTTTTTAAATATTACCAGCTACTTATTTAAGATTGTTCAGAGAACATTAAAAGTAACATTCTCATAATCTTTGCAAAATGATAAAATAGGATGTTTCCTTAATCCTTAAACACATTCCTTGGGTCTTTATTGACCTGGGACGTCATTTACTACCCCCTTCCTCATTCATTTTTTAAAGTTAGACATCTATCTTCTTAGTATTCCTCAATATATTCATTATAAAGAATATAACAAGAAAAAAAATGATAAAAGAATGTCTGTTTTCAATTTTTTTTGTAAAAAGTGTATTGGGTTGCTAGTGACCCGATATATGTAATAATGTTATTTTTTTCTGCACAACAATAATTGAATCTCTAATGATGACTCAAAAGTGCATATCACCTTTATTCCTTAAGGTGGCAGTGTCTGATACACAATGATGTTGTGATGTTTCACTCATAATTACCAGACATAAAACAAAATAATATATCAGCAAAACCTGAATTGGCTTAGCAATTTACTGCAGAGCAAGTACTGTACGCAATCAAATAATAGTGTTACGTGAAGTTGTCAGTGATCAAAATATTGATTTAGAAGGAGCTGAAAAACATAGTTTTCAGAATATTGGTTGAGATGGCGAATATAAGCCAGTTGCTGAATGTACGGTTCACTAAAGACCCAAATATATAATAATGATTGGCAAAACATTCATACATTTAAGGGTTAATATTTCTTCGAACGGATAGATAACCAAGAATTTTTTGTAAACATGAAGAGAGTTTTATACTATTGGGCAGTTAGAGAGCCATCCGTGTTAGATATAGATCCGGGTCACTAAAGACCCGAATATGTAATAATGATTGGTGAAACATTCATGCATTTAAGGGTAAATATTTCTTCGAACGTTTACATAACCAATAATTTTTTTTAAACATTTATTGCGGCAGTTAGAGAGCCATCCATGTTAGATAAGGATCTGGTCCACTAAAGACCCGAATATGTAATAATGATTGGCAAAACATTCATACATTTAAGGGTTAATATTTCTTCGAACGGATAGATAACCAAGAATTTTTTGTAAACATGAAGAGAGTTTTATACTATTGGGCAGTTAGAGAGCCATCCGTGTTAGATATAGATCCGGGTCACTAAAGACCCGAATATGTAATAATGATTGGTGAAACATTCATGCATTTAAGGGTAAATATTTCTTCGAACGTTTACATAACCAATAATTTTTTTTAAACATTTATTGCGGCAGTTAGAGAGCCATCCATGTTAGATAAGGATCTGGTCCACTAAAGACCCGAATATGTAATAATGATTGGCAAAACATTCATACATTTAAGGGTTAATATTTCTTTGAACGGATAGATAACCAAGAATTTTTTGTAAACATGAAGAGAGTTTTATACTATTGGGCAGTTAGAGAGCCATCCGTGTTAGATATAGATCTGGTCTACTAAAGACCTGAATACGTAATAATGATTGTCGAAACATTCATGCATTTAAGGGTTAATGTTTCTTTGAACGCTTACATAACCAAGAATTTTTGAACATTCAGTCATTGTTCTGAGAACATATTTTTGTTTAGCTGACTTCAACACTGACAGATTTTCTCAAACTCCACACATCCGTCTTTTTCTTTTTTCTTTTCCTCTGTACTGCAGTTACCATGTGAATGAGAATATTGATTCATAAAGGTCGATATGGAAGAATAGCGTTCTGTTTCCACAACAAACACACACAGAAAAGACATACATATTCACAGAATGGTTTGGCACATAAATTAGTGTGACATGACGCAGCTTTAATTCGTGTGAACCGCACTTACGGCCAGTGTCATGTTTTTGTGATTCATTACAAACTTTGGTGGGAAAGTGAAGAACAAGCGGGGGAATAATAGTGATTCTACTGCTTTCACACGTCATTACCTTGTTTTTATAGAAGCGATAACCGAGGATGATGGCGACGAAGAGCAGGATGACTCCCAGAGCGGAGAGGATGAGAGGGAAATAAGAGACTAGAGTCACGACCAGCAGCAGCTTCTGAATCCTCTCGGCCGAAGCATCGTCAATCACCACCGACTGCAAAAGTAATCATATTTAATAGGAGATTCAACTGTAATGGCCGATTAAATCATCCTACCGACTCTCACCTCATTCAGGAACACAATGGGGAAGATGGTGCTGTTGAGATTCCTTGTCAAACTGAGGAAACAGAAAAAAAAAGACATTCACCTATAAAACTATATAAACACACATGCCTGTTTATCAGCACGCCTTGATTAAATAGATCAAACAGGAAAACATCACTCACGGAAAGCCGGTTACTCTCTCAAGATGGATGTTGATCTGGGCTCTTTTCATGGCACGAACAGGCATTCCCATAGTCTGACACAGGAGAAGAAGTCAAGATTGGAGTCAGATTGCAGTTAGCAAACTAATTATACAGTAAAAAAACACTTCAGGCAGGAAAAAATACACTGATCATGAAAAAGTCTACTAATGGAGATTTTTCGCATTTGGCTCCTAAACTCTGGAATAGCCTTCCTGATAAAGATACATCTCTTTAGCCCAGCATTCACATAATGCTTCTCATAAACATACTACACTTATATCTGATGAAATAGTACAAATACACAATCACAATCAGCAGACACACAAATTATTTTCGTTCCGCTTCCCTCTCAGCTAACAAAAATCTGTTCTAGGAATGTTTTGCTAATGTTTCCATTAAGTTATGAAAAAGTTATTTCTGAATGTTCTCCAAAAATATTTTTTCTTGGCTCTGTGTTAAGGGAACATTCCATTTTATCGTTCTTCAAACATTAAGGGAACGTTACTTTTGAACGTTCTTGGAATGTTCTGAAACACATAACATTTAAAAACTGAAATGCTTGAGGGAAAACACTCCATGAACGATGTATAAATAATGTATCTGTGCTAATGTTTTGAGAATGTTATTAAAGACCAGATAAAGTTGAACAAACATTCTATTCAACAAACGTTCTTCCTTACAGGAAGAACGTTTGTTGATAACTTTGAGGGAACCTTGCCAGAACATTCTGAGAGTGTTCCCTGTTAGCTGGAGTGTTTCTGAGTAATTATAGATCATCCAGCCTTTGCAATGTTTTTAGGCGACGCCAACAATTGGGAAGATTTCAGACAACAACAACATTGGATCAACACACAAAACTTTAAATATTATTCTAATATTTCAAATATCATCGTTATACTGTAATCATTACAAGCACAAGTTGTAATTGCTGCCTAACATGTTTGTTGTGTCTGTTTAACTGAATACATGAAGTAAACTAACTTCATAACATGAACTATAATTGTATTAGTGATGTCAAATCGATTAATCGCATACGTTTGTAAATATATATATATATATATATACATATACATATAAATAAACACACACAATATTTATTAGATGCAATTAATTGCGATTAATCGATTTAACAGTACTAATATATATGGACTATATATATACTTTGACACACTTATTTCTGACTGATAACAGAATACTTCTAACTGTAACAATGAATCAAGCATTTTCTGTAAAGCTGCTAAGTATTTTGAAAAGCGCTCTACAAATACATTTGAATTGAACTCAGTTCTGTTTCACAGCTGAAGGTTGAGCGGATCTTCAGGCTGATCGTGGATCAGCTGCTGTCACTTACAGGGTTCAGATCTAAAAAGGTCTGATGACGCTCGTGGACCGGAGAAATACCGTCGATGGCATTGGCGTACTTCTTATCGCCCAGATGAAAGTGAGGGAAAGACACGACTACAGGAGCACCTGTGACACACATGCCAACAACATCGTGAAGCTCACACAGTCCATACATGGCATTCAATGCATACATTTGATCAGTTCATGCATTCCCTGTGACCCCAAAATCAAAATAAGATATTATATTTATCAAGTTTTTAGGAGTATATATGTATTATATGCAGGGCCTAAAATTAACACTCGCCAAGTGCCAAATGCGAGCAAAGACTGGCGTTGGCGAGTATATGAAACGTTGGCCGGTAACTTTTTATGACTTTTAACCATGCAATGTTGTGAGAACATGAATGCGAATGTGAACGACGCTCGGGACAGTTGACAGGCCAGCGCTGCGTCATCACAAAAGTTTAAGCCTAGGCAATTTAAATATTCAAGCGCAAGAAGACACGAAAGGGAACTCAATTTGTTACGCGTACGCTGTGTGGAAAGTTTAGTTTGCGCACACATCCGAAACAGGCGTGCGAATACAGAATCTTCTTGTGCTTAAAAGGATAAATTCACACAAAACTGTCCCAAAAAATGCCAGTCTCAGCGAGTCTCAGTTACGGCTTAAAAAGTGAACGTAAACAGTAGAGACAGACAGATTCTTTGCTCTTGACTGAATAACTTTTGTATTGTTAATAAGGATTAATCTATGTTTAATTTATACAGTGAAGACTATCCAGTGTTATTTTATATTTGATAACTTTACTCAATGTCTCTACCTGAAAACTATCATTATTTGTCTTCAATGATGTTTTGTATATTAGTCAGGCTAGTAGTTTTAGCAGTGGTATCGAAATTGGAATAGAGAATTATGAGCTTTCACTTTTCACCATTGGCAGGTGTGGCAAAAAGTTAGTTTTAGGCCCTGATTCTATGTATATAAGGATTACAATTACCACTCACTGAATACAGTAAATCAATGAGTAAACAAAGTAGTATACAGCTGTTTGAATCATTCTATTTTCATTCACAAGTCAGTGACCTTGTCAGACAAAGGGATGTCCTCTAAATTCATAGAACAAGTTATTATTATGAATGTTTTTGGTTGTCTAACAACAGAAATGACGTCTCCTTCTCCATCTTAACAATGATACGAGCCCCCTGAGATGTAATGGATGTTCATCCTGTCGTGACAAAGGAACCTTGTCTCGTAAAAACATGGCAGGGAACTCTGACTTTGACAATGAAAACAATCAGGAGTGACTGCGAGTAACCCAGATGGATTTAACGCCTCCGTTCGGAACACATGAAGGGAAATTAGACTCCAGTGTTACTGGGACAGAGGTGAGAGTTTTCCAGCCCTCATGTTTGACAACACACACTCTGTGTGTGTGTGTAGTTATTTCAAATACCTGTAATATGTGAGCGCTTGAATGCTTTGGCAATATAGTAATCATGTTGCTGAAGCTCACATGAGCGCAGCATGACAGAAAACTATAAAACACAAACAGATCTGAGAGGAAAGGTCAGCAGTTATGTGTGTTTCACCTTACTTTATGGATCGAAATACCCGGAAGTGACTTAAACCTGATAAAAATAATTCATAAAAAAAGTAAATAATTTTGGGGCACAAATCGTTTCAAGACAGACAGGATGAACTGCCTAAAACATTTGGAACACCCTAACAACTGCATAGCAACTGCCTAAAACACTCAGAACACCCTAGCAACTGCAAAAGAACTGCCCAAATCACTCAGAACACCCTAGCAACTGCATAGCAACTGCCCAAAACACTCAAAACACCTTAGAAACTACTTATAACACTAAGAACATCCTAACAACTGCATAGCAACTGCCTAAAACACTCAGAACACCCTAGCAACTGCATAGCAACTGCCTAAAACACTGACACCATCCTAACAACTGCATAGCAACTGCCTAAAACACTCAGAACACCCTAGCAACTGCATAGCAACTGCCTAAAACACTGACACCATCCTAACAACTGCATAGCAACTGCCTAAAACACTCAGAACACCCTAGCAACTGCATAGCAACTGCCTAAAACACTGACACCATCCTAACAACTGCATAGCAACTGCCTATAACAGTGAAAACATCCTAACAACTGCATAGCAACTGCCTATAACACTGAAAACATCCTAACAACTGCATAGCAACTGCCTAAAACACTCAGAACACCTTAGAAACTACCTAAAACACTTAGAACACCCTAACAAATGCATAACGACTGCCTATAACACTGAGAATATCCTAGCAACTGCATAGCAACTGCCTAAAACACTCAAAACACCTTAGAAACCACTTATAACACTAAGAACATCCTAACAACTGCATAGCAACTGCCTAAAACACTTAGTACACCCTAACAACTGCATAGCAACTGCCTATAACACTGAAAACATCCTAACAACTGCATAGCAACTGCCTAAAACACTGAGAACACCCTAACAACTGCATAGCAACTGCCTATAACACTGAAAACATCCTAACAACTGCATAGCAACTGCCTATAATACTGAAAACATCCTAACAACTGCATAGCAACTGCCTATAATACTGAAAACATCCTAACAACTGCATAGCAACTGCCTAAAACACTCAGAACACCTTAGAAACTACCTGAAACACTTAGAACACCCTAACAACTGCATAGCAACTGCCTATAACACTGAGAATATCCTAGCAACTGCATAGCAACTGCCTAAAACACTCAAAACACCTTAGAAACCACTTATAACACTAAGAACATCCTAACAACTGCATAGCAACTGCCTAAAACACTCAGAACACCTTAGAAACTACCTAAAACACTTAGAACACCCTAACAACTGCATAGCAACTGCCTAAAACACTGAGAATATCCTAGCAACTGCCTAAAACACTCAGAACACCCTACCAACTGCATAGCAACTGCCTATAACACTGAGAATATCCTAGCAACTGCCTAAAACACTCAGAACACCCTACCAACTGCATAGCAACTGCCTAAAACACTGAGAATATCCTAGCAACTGCCTAAAACACTCAGAACACCCTACCAACTGCATAGCAACTGCCTATAACACTGAGAATATCCTAGCAACTGCCTAAAACACTCAGAACACCCTACCAACTGCATAGCAACTGCCTAAAACACTGAGAATATCCTAGCAACTGCCTAAAACACTCAGAACACCCTAGCAACTGCATAGCAACTGCCTAAAACACTCAAAACACCTTAGCAACTGCCTAAAACACTCAGAATACCCTAACAACTGCATAGCAACTGCCTAAAACACAGAGAACACCCTAGAAACTGCATAGCAACTGCCTATAACACTCAAAACGCCTTAGAAACCACTTATAACACTAAGAACACCCTAGCAACTGCATAGCAACTGCCCAAAACACTCAAAACGCCTTAGAAACCACTTATAACACTAAGAACATCCTAACAACTGCATAGCAACTGCCTAAAACACAGAGAACACCCTAGCAACTGCCTAAAACACCAAGAACACCCTAGCAACTGCATAGCAACTGCCTAAAACACTCAGAACACAATAGCAACTGCATAGCAACTGCCTGAAACACTGAGAACATCATAACAACTGCAAATACACACTGCACCTTTGCGACACACAGACACGTCCAGCACGCCGTCGTCCAGGCATTTCTTTGGTGTGACACAGAATCCCTCGTTTTCTGGGTTGTTCGTGCCGCTGGCCAGCACGTCCCGGGGTGGCGTGAAGCGGTACGCAGGAATTCCCTTCACCTCCACCTCCTTCTCAAAGCGCATGTGGATGGACCTGCAGGACCAACGACAGAAGATCAATCAAATAATGTCAAGCTGCCCAGATAAGACTGGTCTGGACTGCTAATACAGAGACTACAGGTTCAGATTAACCAGGAAGATGACCCTCGTGACCCTGAACAAGACCTCTGACCCTAGGATGCTCAAACTGTGTTTACTATCAAGTGTTCCTTTTTAAGGAAACATTTAGAAACCCGCTTTCAAGCCAATCTCCATTATGTGCTCATGGGCGTTTGTTTTGAGCTGCTCCTGATCAGGGGAAATTAGTTTTCCAGATGGACCCCAGCGGACCGCCTGATTAAACGATGTACAAAGGTTACACACGCTGTTCAGATGGCCGCCTTTCTTTTAAAAATCCAGGTGAGGAGTCAGTGGAAAAGGACAAGGACAGCTGTTGCCGCCAGCACAATAACCCAAGGCTCTGCTACTCATGATCAACTAGGTTAAAAGTGATTTGAAAACATGCCAGGTTGGAGACCATACACGCAAAACCATGTGTGAGCGGCCAGTCACGCCAAGACAGATGGAATTCTTTCCGCACCGAACAAAGACAGGCGGTGTGTGCTTTAGGTCCGAGTTCCCGCTAGAAATAGACGGAGAGGTCAGCAGGACTCCAGGTGAAAGGTCAAGGGTGACCGGAAACACGTTACGTGGAGTATTAAAATAAGAGTGTGCGTCACTCGTCATACATCATCAGCTGACACACGCACAGAGAGGAAACTGAACCGCATTACTCTGAATAAATGAAAAATACATTCCAAATGTTAAATAAATTAAATGATAAGGCATTACATATAATTCAATTCTTAGGTCTTTATTTTTTATGAAGTTATTTTATTTTTTTTTTAAATGAAGGAACAAGGAAAAAAATCAAGATTTAAAAAACAAACATACAAAGGGAAATAATTTGAATAATTATGAAAATTGAATTGAAATTGAATAGTGAATAATTTGAAAATTGAAATGTTATTATAAATAATAAATTAACGATAATACATTATATATTCATGAAATTATTTTAAAAAAAGTATAAAAAAATTATTTATTATATAAAATAATATATAATACAGAAATGTGAAAAAAATAAATGATAATGCATTATATAAAGTTATATTATTAAGTCTATACATTTTATGAAATTATATATTTTAAAAAGTCAAGGAACAGGTAAAAAAATATCTATAGAAAACAGGAATATGGGAAAATATTTTTAAAAAAAATCATAGAGGAGAAATTAAAAATGGAAATGCGGGTACTTTAAATAAACTGAAAAAATAAATAAATATTGAATAAATAATAAATAAATAATAGATTTTGTAAAATTATTTATAATATATAAATGTTAAAAAATGATATAAAATTATATTGTTATGTCTATAAATTTTATGAAATTATTTATTTTAAAATGTTAAGGAACAGGTAAAATATCTAAAGAAAAATCATACAGAGGGGAAAGTAAAAACTGACCTGCTTTAAATAAACTGCAAATAAAATTTAAATGTTATAAAATAAATAAATAATATATTATATTATATAAAATTGCAAATAAATAAACGATAATGCATTATATTCATGTCTTTTTAACTTTTATGAAATTATTTATTTTATAAAGTTAATGAAATTAAAACCTATTACTTTAAATAAATTAAAAATGAGTTATTTAAAAAAGTTAACAAAAAAAGGGGGAAAATGTATCCAGCTGTAAGCACTTAATTGCAAACATGTTGTAAAATCCCAGTAGTAATGATATTGCAGGGAATTAGAGTAAAGTTATATTCCCACACTGAGCTTCAGTCTGATGTCAGGACAGGAATTCGGGAGGATCGGACCTTTGGTTCAATTTCATGATGATTTCTCATTAGTGGAGGAGAGGTTGACATGGATAAAAATCTGTTCTGTAACACACATTTCCACATATTGTATTTTAAAAGAGGAACTGCAGACATTCGGCTGGTTTTCAAACATATCTTGAGCCGTGTACGTCTGTATGACCTTCAACAGTTATGCTAAATCACTACTTTGGCTTTTCTTATGTAAAAACCTAGGATTAAACAAACATATAATCAACTACTTCAGCCTCTGTTGATCCTGTTTTCTAAACAGCTAAAATTATATATATACATATATATATATAAATCTTGCAGTGTGGAATTTCTAGGAAGTTCTCATGAGATGGCTTTAACAGATGCCCTTTCCATTATATTATGACATGTCCTGGAGGTCCGGATGGCGTGTGATTTACTGTGCTGACCTCCACCCTCACATGTGCTTCCAACAGACACTGAGATCGGCCAACATAAAGAACAACAGGTTCCCCCCGTCACACACAAACATCCCAACACAACACCTTCATGACCTTCACAAAGCTACTGCTTCTGTAAGGACAAAATACGGTTTCAAAATCAAATTGGACCGACATGAGCTCTTTCACAAATCAGAGTTACCACAAGAACTAATGTTGCCACAGATGAAATTCTGGCTCTGAAAGCACTGATTGCATTACTAATCTAGTTGTCTAACCTAATAAACCTGAAATTGTGTATTACGAATATGCATGTCACGTGACCTGCAGAGGTCGGGGGTGAAGACGTTCAGCCGCTCTTCTTTGGTCAGGAACGGGTGGAAGGCGCTGCCGTCGGAGCCGTTGATCATGTTACTCTGGTTGGTTTTCCAGAACGACAGCATCCTGAGACACAAAGCACATGAAATCAGCCATCTCCACTGCGGCGCTTTATTAACTATAATATTCAGTACAATCGGGTCTTTACTTTTCTCCCTTCCAGGTGTAAATGCGGCCGAAGTCCAGGTAGTTCTGCTCTCCGGTGTGATACACAAACTCACCGTCATCACTGCCGTTTTTCTGACAACACAACAACAAATACATTCTAATGAATTATTTGCTTTTTATGAAAAAGGGTCAGACTCACCAAGTTTCTACCAATTCAAACAAACTCCTTTAAACAAAACATAGTTCAAAGGTTCTTCCTGATTTTTTTTAAAACATCACTCTCTGTTGAGTAACACCAAACACAATGATTCTTCGAACAAACTTCAAATTATTTTCCTTAGTCATTAGAATGAATGAAGATTCAATTAATAAATTCTTTAGTGTTTTACTGTTATTTTAGGCTAAAACAATTCAGTCAAACTGAAATGTATGTCAGATATGATCAATGTACGTTAAATGATCAATGTACTTCAAAAATATCTTGTGGTCATACATTTTTCATCTGTTGACCTTACAAAATGTATTATAAAATTATTTTTTTAAATATATTTTAATGTAATAAATATAATAATATTATAATTTACTTTATAAAACAAAAAATAATAAATTGTCTAAAAAAGTTAATAAAATATAATATGAATTATAAAATATTTAAGTTTAATTTTATAAATTAATATGAAATATATATATGTTACTTTATTATGTTGTATTTATATTATGTAATTATGTTATATTAGATTATTATAAAACAAATTGTCTATAAATGTTTATCAAATATGAATCATAAAATATTAAAATAATAATATATTAAAATATTGTACTATATTTTTATTAAATTACATGTTACTATATTATATTATATGTAACTAAATTATATTATATTATAATATTATATTTATTTTACATTATGTTACTATATTATGTTATAAAATATAGTTTATAAATAAATATATATGTGTTAATATATTGTATTATAAAATAAAATATAACACAATATAGTAACAATAGTATAATAAAATAATTTATAAAATAAACAAAAATATATGAATTATAAACATTTAAATTTAATTATAAATTAATATTAAATATATATTATATTACATGTTACTAGGTTGCTATTTTTATATTATATTACTATATTATATAATAAAACAATTATGATTTATTGTATATATTTATTTATCATTATTTTTATAAATTCTAAAATATTTAAATATAATTTTATAAATTAATATATTATATTATATTTTATTAAATTACATATTAGTATGTTATGTTAGTATATTATATTATACTATACTGTATTATATTATATTACATGTTACTATATTATAAAATATAAATATATAAATATACATGTTACTATATTATATTGTAAAATAAAATATTATAATACAATATAGTAACAATGATATAATAAAATATTTTATTCAATAATTATAATTTATTTTATAAAATAAATAACATCTCAAATATAAATTAAAATATAGAAAATATAAAATTCATAACATGTGAGCAGCAGACACAGGTCAATAAAGAGTGATATAAAAACAAAACAGGAATTAAATACAATCATTATTATTATCAGTCTATTAAAAGAAAAGCACTCGAGGAAACTTGAGGATGGTTAGCTTAACAAAATCCATCAACACAAGAACACTGTGAAACAATTTTGAGGATGTGCAGATACTCTGCTAGAGCGTCGTCTCTCATGTGTGTGTTTCTTCGTAACATGTCACAGTAGATCAGTTTGAGACTCACGTTATACATGAGGCCGAAGTATTCCTCCGTCTCTGGCTTTATGGTTTTCAGGCGACTGAGCAGCGGGTCCTTGAAGCCCCAGAGCAGCTCGTCCACCGTGCGTGTCATGAACATGGTGGTGCCAATGGAGCTCATGTACATGGAAATGCCGGAGGAAACCCAGAATCCCGCACCTTTGAGCCGATTCATCACGGCCTGTTTGAAGAAACCAGAATCAGACGAACTGGAAAAACAAAATGTCTGCAGCCAGCAGCTTTAACTGTGTTCTCACCACCGCCGGGATGTTCAACGTCGTCACCGTATCCACGCTCGGGTCTCCGACTGACTTCTCACGCACAAAGACGAAAAACTTTGGCGTATAAGCGGCAACCTTCGTCCCGTTATCCACAAAAGACACGTTGTGTTTGGGCCTGTACTCTCTGGAACGGGTCAGAAACACCAGTGAGTTGATTATACTGCGTATAGAGTGTGAATATACAATAAGCATGAAACCAATAAAACAGCATTTGTAGGACAGAAAACCTGATCTGGATGCTTGATATTTGCATGGAAATTATTCATGATTCATTCTGTATGGCTCAACATCAGATCAGATCGATTCCTGCTGAAGTGTTTTCTATTTGCTTTGAATTACCCAAGTTCAACGCAAACAAACCACCCTAGAGGAGCACAGGTCAGGCGCGCGGACTGTCCTTGGTTAAGCGGTAGAGATGGTGTTGTGTGCTTGTTAAGTTAACGGCTGCAGACTTTGATATTTGTTTAAGGTGTGCCAGGAAGTCCTACAGGCATGACGAGAGCATGACCGCAAACACTGATAAAACATTAGAGTTTAAGATGCATAGTCACAATTGTTCAGGAAAGACATTCAGCGTGAGTGACAAATGTAAACTTGGGTGTATTATATTGAAATATTATATATGATTTATTATATAAATAAATATATGAATTATATATAATATAATTTATTATATATATATATATATTCATTTTATAAATTAATATAAATATATTATATTCTAAAATATATAATATTATACTATATTTTATTAAATTTCATATTATTACGTTACTACATATTATAATACAATATAGTAACAATAATATAATAAAATAATTATAATTTATTATATAAATAAATATAATATATATTATATTAATTTTATAAAGTAACAATATATTATAATATACTACATTTTATTAAGTTACATGTTATTATGTTACTATATTATATTATAATACAATATAGTAACAATAATATAATAAAATAATTATAATTTATTAATTAAAATAAATACAATATATATCAAATATAAATTGTCTAGAATGTTTATCAAATATAAATGAATGTTAAATACACATATACATAAAAATACATATATAAAATTTATCATATTAATAAATATATTAATTACATATAATGTATTATATATATAAATATATATATATTAATTTCATGAATTAATATATCAAATATATCATATACTATATTTTGTTATATATTAATTTATGCTATATATATATATATTTCATGAATTAATATATCAAATATATCATATACTATATTTTGTTATATATTAATTTATGCTATATATATATATATATATATATATATATATATATATATATATACACACACACACTACTAGTCAAAAGGATCATGTGACACTGAAGACTGGAGTAATGATGCTGAAAATTCAGCTTTGATCACAGGAATAAATTACTTTATAAAATATATTCAAACAGAAAACAGTTATTTTAAATTGTAATAATATTTCACAATATTACTGTTTTTACTGTATTTTTAATTAAATAAATGCAGCCTTGGTGAGCAGACCAAACTTCTTTTAAAAACATTAAAAATATTACCGATTCCAAACTTTTGACTGGTAGTGTATATATTATACATTTTCTGGGACCCTTTTATTAATCAATACATGTTCAGATGCATGATGGGATTGATGCTAAAGACACAAGATTAAGGAGATTACATAATGCAGAGAGAGTAATTTCCGGAGATTCCACATGTGCTGTGATATTAGCACGGCAATATCTTTAGATAGCAGCTGTTTTACAACTGAACTACAGGCAACATTATGAGCTTTTGTTAGTTTCACTAACATGTGAATTACAAAACAATAAAATGCTGGAACGTTAATTAATTCCACCTGGTTAATGTGATTAGATGGCTATAGTCTGATGTTTAAATATTCCCGACGGCAGCAGATGACTCAGTAAACTGCGAATGGCTTACGCTGGAATTTCCCTGTAAGCATCTTTAGATTGAACACAGCATCTCGGGCCGCAGCGTGACGGATTGTGCTGAGATTCGCACCAGACTCGAATCTCTGACCGTCAGCACTGTGTCAACGAGACAGATGCTTCACTCTCATCTGCAACAGAAGCCAAATACAGCGGCTCTGATCTCATTCTGCCTCTGTCACATGGCCAAAGAAAACCGAGTTACTACGCAAGCTCGATTTTTATGTGTTGTTGCATTTCTGAACGTGTCTGACCATAATTGATAACACAATGCAACTGTTGCTTTCTCAGTGTTTTTATAGGGGTATAAAACTTTTTCTATTGTCTTATCAAAACAAACAACAACAAATACATAAAAACACATAAAACATAACAAAATAACACCAAAACATAACATGTTATGTTTTAACCTGTAAAAAATGTCCACCTATTTCAACTACCTTCGATTTTTAAGTACAATTACATTGTCTGTACAAGTCGTTTCAACTTCAATGATATTAAACTGACTTAAAAAATAGAGGTGAATTTCGTAAAACATAAAAAAGTTGAAATTGCTTAAATTTTGATGAGATAAAATAATGTTAAAACTGATTTACTGATCATTTTTTACAGTGAATGTTGTTTTATGTTATATTATGTTTGCTGTTGTTGTTTGTATTATGTTTTTATAGCTTTTAAGTTAAGTTATGCTGTTCTTTTCTTTTATGACGAACATTATATAACATAACATGTTAAGTTTTATGTTATGTTTCATGTGGTTATGATAAAAATCAGAATAACATGGCAAAATACAAAACATACCACAAAAAACATAAACATAACAGATGAGAGTGAAGCATGTTATGTTATATTTTATGTTGTTTTATAATATAAAAACATAATATAACAGAAAAACAATTTTTGTTGCTATATGTAATGTTTTGCTATGTTATGTTGTTTTATAACAAAAAAACAACAACAAAAAACAACACAGCATAACATGTTGTGTTATGGTATCTCTTGTTACGTTATGTTGTTTTTGTTTTTTATTTTATAAAACATAAAATAACAGCAAAATATAAAAACAAAACAGAATGTTATGTTGTTTTGTTATCTTTTGTTGTTATGTGTTGTAAACATATCAAAACATAACATGTTACGTTTTATTATATGTAATGTTTTGCTATCTTATGTTTTATAACATAAAAACATAACATAACAGATAACATTAGTTATGCAGTTGTGTAGAGTGGGATTTTGGACCAATAAGGTTTTGCTGTGGGCGGAGCTTCCCAGTGCAATGCAATAGAAACAACCAACAATGTGACGAACAAAAATGTCAAGTATGTTGGCTGGTTAGGACAAAACTCTGATTTCATTATGTCATGAAAACCAAAGCGTCTGATCCCAGCGGTCGCGGTGCGTGTGATGTACCTGAAGGTGTACGGCCCCATCTCAGTAAGATGAGGTTTGGCTTCTCCTTTCAGGAAGGCGTCAGTGTTGGTGACGTTGAAGAAGAAGAACTGCATGAAGACTGGAGGCGGCGGATTCTTCCATGTGGCAAAAACTTTACTGCCTTCTGTCAGCGTGATCTCCTGAACACACAAAACACACAATATCTCAAGATTCAATCGGGGTGTTTTACATTGAGTCTGTTCAGTTTAGAGACCCAATCAGGGCTGCGTTTACAGTACAACTACACGCTGCTTAACTACAGTATGATGCAAAGTTGAAGAAGTCAACTAGCTAGTCACGACAGTTTCCTGAAACTGTATTGTCGCAAATTTGTCGTTCAACCACCTTGATTAATAACAGAACACACATGCGCACTCTTCAAAATCGGAGCTTGACAAACTAAATGACATTTAGTAAAATAAAAAATATAATTGTCCTGAATGTCAGCTTGCTTATTTTGCTCAAGATAAGTCCACACGTCATGCAAGAAACTATTCTTGTAACCACAGCTTGAGATCTGTGAAATGCCGTTTCACACACAACTGTGTGATGCCGTTTGTGAATATTCGTTGGAACTGTGGTTCGGGAAACATGTTAAACTATGCTGAAAATGACAGAACTTGCGATCATAGTTGTTAATGATGTTTTCGGGAAATGTTGTTTTAGCTCATATCCGTCTGCTTTTTTGAGCTCATTTATGTGATTTGCTCCTCAAACATAGAGCATTTTAAAATGTTCTCTTGCAGGAAAACGGACCAGCAAAACATAACATCTTAAGTTTTATATTATGATATGTTTTATGTAATGTTTTACTATATGTTGTAAAATAGAAAACTTTACACAACAGCAAAACATCTTATCTTTTATGTTATTTATGTTATGTTATTTGCTTTCTAAAATAAATACAACATATAACATGACTTTTGTTGTAATATGTAATGTTTTGCTGTTTTATGATATTCTTTTAACATAAAAAACAACAAAAAAAGCATAACACACTAACATGTTACAGTATATTTTGCTTTATGGAGTTTTATAACAAAAAAACATAACAGCAAAACATATCATCTTAGGTTTTATGTTATGTTTTTATGTGATGTTTTATTATGTTATATTATATACAAAAAGTTATGTTTTGTTATCTTTTGTTTTATTACAACATGATAACCCATCAAATGTTTTGTGGCTTTGGTTCATATCTGTCAGCTTTGAGCTCATTTATATGATCTGCTCCTTAAATGTATAACATTCTCTTGCAGGGAAATGAACCAAAAACATACAAGTTTTATGCTGTATTATGTTTTATGTAATGTTTTGCTGTAACGTTTTATGCTGTATAATATAAAACACAACAGCAAAACAACATGTTATGTCATTCATCACACTAGAAAAAGAAGGTAAGGTTGAGCACAGTGCATTATGGGATACAGTATTTAGGCCATTCAGGTGTCACCTGACCAAAAGCGCTACATTATTGCATACTCAAATGTAACATTTCTAAATTCCTCAAATCCTAATGAAGTTCATTCTGATCCCGTTTCTTCTGCCTCCAGATCATTAGAACTTCAGGCAAAGAACGAGCAGAAACATGAAGTTCAGTTTGAAAGATAGATGACGGTAATTATTAGATACTCTGTTACCAGACCATCTGAATTCACCTGCCCAGCACTCTGGGTCAAACACAACACTCAGATAACCTCTAACCAGCCTGTCCTGTCCTGATTGGACCCTTGAGGTGCGTTGAGACATCGACCCATTCCCGTTTGCCAGAAAACAGGCCAGAGATCACAAACAGCAAGGCTTTAACTAGTGACTCAGCACAGGGGCTGAGTCAGCACAGTTTGATTACCACTGGGGCACAAACCTTAAAATATATTTATACAGTACATACACATTTGTAATGGTTCAACAAAAGTCTCTTAGGAGGAACTGTGATTCAGAACTTCACCATATGAAGATAGTTAGATAGTTATGGGAAGAAGGCGAGCCGGCGGAGGCAGTGTGATGCTTTGGGCAATGTTCTGCTGGGAAACCTTGGGTCCTGCCATCCATGTGGATGTTACTTTGACACGCACCACCTACCTAAGCATTGTTGCAGACCATGTACACCTTTTCATGGTGGCTGTGGCCTCTTTCAGCAGGATAATGCGCCCTGACACAAAGCAAAAATGGTTCAGGGATGGTTTGAGGAGCACAACAACGAGTTTGAGGTGTTGACTTTAAGGATCTGCTGCTAACATCTTGGTGTCAGATACCACAGCACACCTTCAGGGGTCTAGAGGAGTCCATGCCTCGACGGGTCAGGGCTGTTTTGGCAGCAAAAGCGGGAACAACACAATATTAGGAAGGTGGTCATAATGTTATGCCTGATCGGTGTAATTATATTTATATATATATATATATATATATATTGCTCGTCACTACAGTAGACTCTTTGAGCTGCCGTGAGTGAGTGGAGGCGGGGCTTTTTTTTTGCATATTCATTGATCTGTGAATATTAAATTAGGCAAGGGTGTAGAGTTATATTCAAGCTATTTTAAGGCATGAAGAATCTTTTTTCACTGGAAAAATGTTTAAATGTGTCATTTTGCTGATCAAAGATGAGTTTTAAGCGATAAAATTGGCTACAGGGGAATTCCAACCTGTCAGCAAAAGTACATTATGAATCTCAACAGCACAATGAGTTTCTTCCCTATTACACCACTGAAACTCACACACACACGTGAGGCTGGACTGAGTGACCCCTCATTAACACACACACACCTCGCAGATCACATGACCATCAGCTCACACTCATTCCTGAAATCAACTGGGGCAACATTTCTTTTCTTCAATTCTTTTCTCATGTAAAAATCCAGCAGCCACCAGCCAAGACCTCTAGAAAAAATGCTGAAGTATTCGTCCAGAACAATGGTGTGTTTATACTAATCTAAGCTTCACTGCTATTTAACACTCTTTCAATGGCCAAAAGAGTATATTAGTTATATGTCAAACTCCAGATTTATTGTATGGTGCCAGCAGGGAAAAACATGCTGAATGCATATTATTAAATGCAACTAACCATACAGTTGTGCATAGTTAGTGGAAAACACTTCAGATATGTTTTGGTGCTTATGTCAATGAAAGATACAGCTTAGCAAACACCACTAAGTACAATGTTTGTTCTTAACAGACGGATGTGGCGAACAAACCGTTGATGTTCTCCTCCTCCACTTTCATCTGTAGTTTGTGGATTGTATTTGACTATCTGTAGAACTGAAGGAATGAGGTCAGACACAAACCAGAGTCAGACACACTGACGGCCACAGCCACAAACTGAGTGAGCGTACTAATATTTGCCCAAAAATTCTTCATAATATCTTGGCGTGACAATAAATTCAGTGCTTTTCTAACTGAGATTTTTTTTAGAATGTTTTTTAAAGAATCCTTTGAAACTTTTTGGCATAATAGGTTCTTTAAAATTGAGTCTAGAACCCTAGAGTTCGATATAGAACCACATTGAAACTTTTTGGTGTAAAGAGTTCTTTAAAATTGAGTCAAGAACCCTAGAGTTCTATATAGAACCTCACTAAACCTTTTTTCCAAGAGTGTTACTGTCACTTTTGATCAATTTAATGTCCTTGCTAAATAAAAGTATTATTTTTTTTACAAAAAAAATCTGATCTATTTTTGTGGCATCATCCATTTCACATTCATCTGCCTTTAAACGCCACGTAAAAACAAAACAAAACAAAAAAACAAAAAAACAAAACAAAACATGAACCAGAATTCATGCAGATAGTCAAAAGTGTCCAGTACGAACCACATGGACAATCAGATACATCTTAGATGGCCAGCATGTGTGTGATTTCCTTTTCCAAACATCTGCTGAACATGACAGCAGATGAAAGCAGAGGTTTATCTGAGGAGTTTGATGTCTTGGATATATTCAACAGACGCCTCTAGACATGGGCGGCTCAAACCGTCTCCATGCCCGGAGCATCCGACCACTTCAATCAGGACGACCCGCGCAACGTTATTCTCAGCTGTGGGCTGAACTTAAGATGGTAAATTGCTATTCTGGTGAAAGAACTTCAACTTACACTAAAATCAGAATTTGCTTGTAGTTTTAGTGCTGCGCTGAAAGAAAAATAGGAGTAGAAACAATTTTCACTCAGAAATTGCTAGTAAATTTCACTAACAACAAGTAACACATGAAAAAAACGTCAAAATTTACTGGTATTACTATCTATGTGGGGACATATCGGTCCCCATAACGTAGGGAATACCAGGACCACACACACATACACACACACACGCACACACTCACCACTGTGACACACATCACATTCAGAAAACACACACAATGCGTTTCCTGTTCCTGCAGCTGATGACATTTACATACAAACAGAGCATTGGTATCTGCTGGTAAAGCTCAAGGCAGTCAGAACGCATTTGAATGGTTGATTTGACACTAAAATTATGTGCAAAAGAATTAGATTTCAATATGAAAATGAATAGAATCAAAAGTCAATATGAGCGGTTTATGTTCCTGATGACTTCACAGACTAATGCTGATCTTCTGCAGATCATTCTCTACTTTGACTGACAAACGATCATGTGATGTGATTTCTGCAGACGCAGCTCTAAGAGGAAGAGAAGTAGCACGGCAGCCGTAGGACGCAGCTGCTGAATGTGGTGAAGCCAGAAACACAGAGCACATGTTACACGTCACTCTCTGATTACACCGAATGAGTCTCTGAGCACATGCTCGACTCTGACAGCTTGAACACATTCAAGCTTGTTTCCCGCCACTGGATCTTTCGGAAACTGCACTCTAAAAAAATGCTGAGTTGTTTCAACCCATGTTTGGGTCAAATATGGACAAACCCAATTGGTGGTTTCAATTTTTTAATTCAATTTGAAACCCAACGGTAAGGTTTCACCCAAACATGCACTATATTGTAATCACATATAGTATAGTAATTTTAAACAATAGTTGGGTTAAATAAAACCGCCCAGCATGTTGGGCAAACATTTAACCCAACCGCTGGGTTTGTTCATTTTCAACCCAACTTGGGTTGTTTTTAACCCAGCATTTTTTAGAGTGTGGGGTTTGTGAGTTGACAAAATGAATAATTTAATTAAAATTCAAATAAATAAACAAAAAATAAAAACAATCAAAATAAATCACTAAAAATTAAATAATAAAAATTCAAATAAATAATTAAACAATTAAAATAATCAGTAAAAAATACTTACTAAAGATTAAAATAAACATAAATTAAAAAATAAAAATCAATATAAAACACTAAAAATAAATCATAAAAATGTCAAATTAAAATAAAATAATTATGAATTTTTAAAAAATATTATAAAGATTATACAAATGTAAAATATACAATACTAGTTCACTCTCATCAAGCAGCAATAATATCTAAACTTCACAGTAAAACACAAGCTCTAATAAACTCGAGATGAATTGAGATGACTCTTACCCTCTTCAGCTTGTTGTGGATCAATGTCTGGAAAAAACCGGACCAAAACAGGCCGATTCCCGTGACCAGGAGAAGAGCGCCGAGGATTCCAGACGTGAACATGCAACAGGAGCCTTTCCTCATGGTGCAGGTGTAAATAAAGCTGAGGCTGATGGAGCTGAAAGTCTGATTCCACTGCTACAGCAGCTGGACGTGTGTGTGAGTTTCTCCTCCTAAACACACACACACACAGGGTTGAAAGTTCAGCACTTGAAGCAGATTTGCATGAGATAATAAATCAGCTGCTGTGTGTTCACTGCGACTGGCTCCTGTAATAGTATTTGCTCCAGAAGCTCTTCAGAGGAGTAAACGCGATCCAGCGGGCGGCTCAGTATTTGAATGAATGAGTGCAGTGTGGAGGGGAGAACGTCACCGAGAGTGGGAGGGAACTGAGAGAGAGAGAGAGTAGGAGTCTCGTGTGTTTGGATTCTTATGCATGGATCAAGGTGACCGACTGTTTTAGTGCTTCAGCCAGATTTGAATGGACCTTCTGTTGTGTGTAAATTCACAACTCTCATGAAAACACATTCAGATCACATTTCACCACCAAAATCAAAAACAAACTTTAAAAAGATGTTTTTGCAAATAATATTTGTGTTATTTTTCTTATAAACACAAAAAAACAGCTCTGCATTTCTCTAGCTTACTTCCTAATCTAGCTGTCTAATAAACTTGCCATTGTGTATGATGAATATTGTTTGGCACTTTGACAAATATCATAAATGTACATGTAAAAATATACAAAACACAAACCAAATGCACTGAATATAACAAATGCGATGTACAGTAAGAAAATGAAACATTATGACATCATTGTGACATTGTTTATAAAAACACATTTACTCTCCAAATTCTCGTGATTATAATGCATATAGATTTGTAATTCTTATTATCGTCAATAATACTGTCATATTTGACTCTGATTAGTAAATTTTATTTATTTAAATCAGCATAAATTAATGGCAGCACAACAAATACTACCATAATGTGCAAGTTCTTAACAAGAATAAAAAAAAAGTATTTTTATTAATTTTAAATAAAATTAATTTTATTATTATTTACCGTTGAAACCACAAGAAAGAGATTTTGGGGTAAAATGTGTTTAACTGTCATGAAAATAATGTCACATTATAAAATGGTACTAAATTCTCTTTGTGATTTTAAGGTGAAATGTTGATTTTTGATGATTTCATGACGTGTGCTCAAGAATTTATGAGAAAAAGTTTTCATAAAATGTGTGTGTGTGTTTATACTGATGCATTTGGGAAAAAAATGTGCAGTATTGTGTGATGCATTTTCCTGTTTCCTTTAACAGGGTGTGTAATGCACAAATCTTTAAATGTTTGAAGAAATGCTCAAATATTTAGCAAAAACAAGCTTGTAAAGAAACCGTTTTCCACACAGAGCTGTTTAATGAAACATCCAGCAAGACAAAACAGCTGCAAACTTCATAAACAAACCCTCTCTCTCTCTCTCAATGATCAGACCAGGTTCTAATTTTTCGTGACCTCTGTGGCATTTCATGGTTTTATTAAGAAATATGGGAACTTTGTACCATGTCACAGCAAATGCCAGAGGAAGTATGTGACCTATATGTGTCATATAGGCTGAAGAAGAAAGATCCACCCTGACCTCTCCACACCGGACACATGCAGGGCTCAGTGGAAAACATCTGTGGATTCAGGCGTGGACGGACCGCTTAGAGAGAGAGCGAAAAGACATGTTTGCGAAAGAACCGCATGTGGAGGTCAGTGAGCACAAAGTCACGAGTTAAAGAGTCAAACACCTGCAGATATTAAAGAGGACCTGGTACGCCCTTATACAAAGTCTTAAGTGTATTTTCAGGCTCTACTAGAACAGGTTTTCCTGCTTGAATATTCATTATTTTCCTCATATTCTCCATTGTTGCAGCTCCTCTCTTCCCAGTCTGTCAGTAACGCTCTGTCTCTATGAAGCCCCGCCTTCTGAAAAGCACAATGTGCTCTGATTGGAGCAGTGTGTTGTGATTGGTTGAGCGCTTCGAGCGTGTTTGGGAAATGTCCCGCCCCTTACCATAACCGCCAGTTTCAAAACTCAACCAGGCCCCACCCCTTTATTCTGCGTTTATTCTACGTAGTCTTTTCTCAAAGACTGAGTGACATTTACAGCATTTTTCTATTATTTTGCAATGAAAACACACCAATAATCATCATACATTTATGTAATTAGTATTACGAGCCATTCGCAAAGACCCGCCCCCTTTAGTTACTGTTGCTACGTCCGACAAGCCATGCCGCTCTCACACCACACATCACGTTCTCACGCAGTGAAAAATACATCGCGGAGCAAAGAGGACACTGACAGACAAGACAGAGAAGGTTACTTTTGATATGAAACAAAA
Source organism: Hypophthalmichthys molitrix (assembly GCA_037950675.1). Lineage (NCBI taxonomy): Eukaryota > Metazoa > Chordata > Actinopteri > Cypriniformes > Xenocyprididae > Hypophthalmichthys > Hypophthalmichthys molitrix. The sequence goes on along the minus strand of CM075512.1, from coordinate 1,766,161 downwards.
TTTAGTCATTTTTAAAGAAATTAATATGTCTTGACAGATCGCTTTAGCGTCCCAGTTCAAGCGGCCCGTGAACCGATCATCTCTTCCTACTAGTTAATTTATAGCATCAAATAAACATGAATGAACATCAGAAGGAATGTTGTTTAATCCACGGAAAGCAGCACACACCATTTTTCAAGTTCAAGTCCACCGACGTTAATTTTCTAACTCCCGACTGCTTTCTCGGACAAAATGGCGGATTCGGCGTTCTGATTGGTTAGATCGCCTGTCAATCAAACTCACAGCGAAGGGTCAATTTGCAGTAAATATTTTTGTGCATAATGACTGAAAACAGCTGTGGTCAATACAGGTGCGCAATTTGTTATATAGGCATACATTTGTTATATAATAATGTGTTTGCACACAGAATTATGTATTTTAATTAGCTAATATTGTTCTTGGCCAAAAATATTTGCATTAATTCTTGTGACTAATCCTGGAGGCACTGAATATTATTGAACTCCATTTATCAAGAGTTTTCAGAATTTTTCCTAGTGAGGAAAATAAAAATGAATACAAAAAATATGAAAAATAAAAATAAATCTGTTTTAGGATCACTAAGATTTTGTTTTTCATTGTGACATTATGTACAAGTCAATTAAGGTCAAGTTGGCATTTCAGGACAGTTATGTGTGAGTCAGAACTCTTACTCCGTGTTCTGTGAGTATAGAAGTCATGTGTGTAAGAAGTGAAAGGTCAGTTTAGAGGTCGCACCCTGTGTTTGTCCTTTCACCTGAATTCTCTGGGATCATGTGATGCAGTGTCCAGAAGAACGGAGCACTTCCTCTTCATAGGTGATTAGAGTCAGACATTCCAGAACAGCAGGAAACTATTACTGTGGATACCTCTGGCCTCCATACAGCCCATAATCACACTGACTCACCTCTCAGTGCAGGGCTGAAGAAACATGTGATCATCAAGTTTCAGACGTCTGACGCCTCCTGCTGGTGGACATGAGCGACGCGTCACTGCGGTGGGAGAACATCAAGAGATTTTTGGGTTACTACACAAAAAAATAATATTTTCTTGTAAAACATACTCCAATAATCTTCTTTTTACAGTGTATAATGAGTTTTTCCATTAATAACAACAAGTTGAGAATCCTCACAAACCTGATCAACTCAGATTTACATGAGGAGGAAGATCAAAAAGCTCATTTATCTTCTTCATGGAGATTCAGTGGTGTGGACGGGGTTGGAGGTGTTTGTATTCTGTTCACTGTGTGTGGAAGCCACAGACATCTTTTATTCAAACAATCCAGTGCTGTCGTCAAGGGGATGAACAGGAATGTCCCAGGTCCTGTGACGAGGGGCCCCACTAAGGTCCTTTACAGTACAGTCTGATTACTGGGCACAGGAGGGGGTCCCATAATAATGAGCTCTCAGTCCCGGGAATTAAAGTGATGGCTCCAAAACAACCAATGAGTACTTCAGTATATTAAATATATATATGTATATATATATATATATTCCATCAGTGTGTGAACACACAAAACACACAACTCAGCATTCACTGGTTATTTTATATAACAGTACAAACATGTAAATGAAGTCTGAAATGAAAATCAGTGATATATAAATAGATAAATAGACAGTGTTTCCCATAAATTAACTAGACTGTTAGAAATTATTGGCACTAGGGCTGGGCATTGACACAAATTTCACAATTGGATTCGATTTCGATCCAGGAGCTTGCGATATAAAGTACATAGCAAATTTCCTCAAAGAAAAAAATCTCTCTCAACAGTTCATCATTATATTATTAAAAGGTTAAAATTAATCAATTTGTAAGCTATATAAAGAACATAAAGAAGTTTTAAAAATAACATTATAATACATTTTTAATGACTTAATTATGTTTCTTCTTGTTTTTTAGCCTATATAAACATTTAAATGGTGGCTGTCATAAAAAGGATTTATTCAAACATACTGTACATTCAATATTGAAGCACGTGTTAAGTACAAATACAAGGGATATGCAATAGCCTATAGCGCATATATTTAGCGAAATGCTCCTCTCTAAGTTCATTTTTGTGGTAAACGGCTTTTCTGAGGTAAACGGGACGGTAAATGTGACATTTTTTAGAATGTTTTATTAATGTCTTTGAGCAATTACACAAGACATGATACGGATTTCATAAAGTTGTACTGTATCTTTCAACATACCTTCAGAGGTTCATTCATGTTCATTTCATGTTGTAACCAGTAAAGAGGAAGAGATGATCGGTTCGTGCGATCTGCTTTAACTGATGGTGCTGTCATGCGCCACAGAACGCCAGGAAACATCGCGACGTGACGTCTATGATCTCACTCCAGTCTATTTTCAATTCTTGTGAGGTTTATTGTGATGCTTGCCTTGATTCAACTTCCTGCGTCGACTGCACAGATATTCACAGCGCAACGGGGTTGTAGGTTGCCAGGTTGAGGTCACAAATGGGTTTGAATTTGATATTAAGATATTATAAATATTAACATCAAGATTTTATGTACAGCTGCTTTGAAAGAATGTGTATTGTGAAAAGCACTATATAAATAAATTTGACTGACTGACAGTGTGAATTTGTGTTTCCCCTCGATGAGAAAGTTCGTGCAGTTTCACAGAATGAGGTTTACCATCATGTATAGCTTTTACCTGAACTCTCTGAGATCATGTGTTGCAGAAGAACGGACCACTTCCTGTCAAAACATCCCAGAGCACCAGGAAACCCGTTACCATGGTTACCCACCAGCCCATAATAGCACTGAACTCTCAGTGAAGGGTGTGTCTGGATCAGCAGCATCTAAATTACAGACAATACTTTGTTAATGACATCACTAATCATGCAAATTTAATAACTTCACATAAGCACTAATACAACATGATTTTGCGCACAAGAGGCGTTTTGAGCAAATCAAATGAAATAGCCACTGATTCCGGCAAAGCGTCTGACCTTAAACACAGAAATATAATCAGTGTTGTGGGTAACGCATTACAAGTTACATAATCAGATTACTTTTTTCAAGTAACTAATAAAGTAATGCATTACTTTTACATTTACAATAAAATATGAGTTACAAAAGCAACAGGTGAGAAAAAGTAACGCAAAAGTAACGTATCGCATTACTTTCCATATAAAGTAACTAAGTACCGCAATTAGTTACTTTTTTATGGAGTAACGCATTATTGTAACACATTACTTTCAAAAGTAACTTTCTCCAACACTATAATAATAAATATTTAGAAGTTAAAAACAGCAAAATCGCAAAAACTCAGTTTCTCTTAGTACACTACATTTAATTTTATAATAGGAAAATTATACATTTATGTGAAAACATGCAGTTGCTTGTTACTTGAAGTCCCCCTGCAGTCAATAATTGTATCCCTTAAAACTCATCTTTGATCACCAAAATTACATATTTAAATGTTTTTTCCTGTGAAAAAACATGTCTTAAAATAGCTTGAATGTAACTCTACACCCTTGCCTCATTTAGTATACGTGGATATATGAATATGCTAATTGGTCCCGCCTCCGCTTACTCACATCACCTCAAAGATCCACTCGGTCAGCTTACTGAGGTAAACGCTGCACAATGGTATCGCTCTTTACAACGTCGGACACATAATGGTAATTATTATGATTAGCCTTTGGCTTGACTACTAGCTTATCAAACAGCTAATAATGTGTTGCTAATATTTTACAAACCATGTTCCCGTTCTTCATCTAAGAGTCCTAACAATCTTCTAACAATCAGTATCCTTACAAACACTTTAACAACTCAGAATGTCAGTGGAGAAAGGCATATAGTCCATCATAGCATCGTAATATTCATACATACGCTATATTGCTAAACCTACCCGATTTTTAACAGAAAAAATAGCGGGATAACCTGGCTTCTCATGAGACTTCCTTGCTTAAAGGCATAGTAATGATATGCCAGAGCCTGCCGGCAAAAAAAACACACAACCATATTTGCAGTATAAACAGTAATGTGCTCTGATGCATCCAGTGAAGCTCCACCCACTCCCCTGTCAATCATTCACTGTATTTAACAGATTCTGAACTTACATTCACTCACTGAAGGCTTTGAAGGTGAAAATCAGAGTTTGATCAAAGGAGCACAAGGTCCTGGAGCAGAAATGTCACCCGTTAATAGCAATGGAAGTTGAGGAGGATGGAGGCCTCTAGATCAGATCCTCATTGTGTTTCTTTCAAGATGAGACGCGTCTGTTTGATTCACACATGACCGTGAAACAACAATAGACGTTTAGGGGCCCAGATGAGATACATGAAACAAACAGAGGCCCGTGTGTTCAAGTCATTTATAGGACTAACCAGTCTTTCTAAAGAAGTGAGGAGTTTTCCAGGACAGGAATGTCTCTATACCCACAATCCCAGACGATAAACACACAAACACACTCACTAGGGCTTCTGGGGGGTCCAATGTTTCTGGGGGTTAATTTTGGGAAGCACTTCCCGGTATTCAGAAAAACAATGATGGGAATGTCTGGGTAGTATGTAAAGACAAAGACGTATATATATATATACAGTGTTGTAGTGAACACAGAAAAACATGAGCTCACGCTTATTCTGAACTCATTTAAACTAGTTCTAACAAGAACACGTTCTAAGAACGTTTTGCTAACATTCTTATTAGAGTTATGAAAACATTATTTTATTTTTGGTTATTTGACCGTTATGGGAACACTGAATGCATCATTATTCAAACATGGGAACATTACTTTTGAATGTTCTAAAACAAAGTAGTAACATTTAAAAAACGTTAGAGGAACGTCCAACCAAAGGTTTCAGGAAAAAAAAAGTTCCATGAATGATGTATAAATAATGTTTTTGTGCTAATGTTTTGAGAACATTATTAAAGACCGGAAAACTTTAAACAAACATTCTATTAATGTTACTGGATGAACAACAATAATTCTCAAAATCACTGTATAATGAATTAATAACTCGAAATAATGAATGAATCAATTAATATCGAACACTATAAGTATATCCAACCTTACCTGGATATACTCATGTTAAGCATTATATACTATATAGCAAATCTCAACTGCTTAATCATTAAATCGTCGAAAGCTACATGTTAAAATTTGGATATATAGTAGTGTACATCCTACTTTTCCTGTGTACACACACTCATGTAAAGCAATATAGCCTACTATATAGCAAATCTTGGTTGCATGATTGTTTATATTTTATAAGGCATGAAAATATTAAGATATTATAAATATTAACATCATGATTTTATGTACAGCTGCTTTGAAAGAATGTGTATTGTGAAAAGCACTATATAAATAAATTTGACTGACTGACAGTGTGAATTTGTGTTTCCCCTCGATGAGAAAGTTCGTGCAGTTTCACAGAATGAGGTTTACCATCATGTATAGCTTTTACCTGAACTCTCTGAGATCATGTGTTGCAGAAGAACGGACCACTTCCTGTCAAAACATCCCAGAGCACCAGGAAACCCGTTACCATGGTTACCCACCAGCCCATAATAGCACTGAACTCTCAGTGAAGGGTGTGTCTGGATCAGCAGCATCTAAATTACAGACAATACTTTGTTAATGACATCACTAATCACGCAAATTTAATAACTTCACATAAGCACTAATACAACATGATTTTGCGCGCAAGAGGCGTTTTGAGCAAATCAAATGAAATAGCCACTGATTCCGGTAAAGCGTCTGACCTTAAACACAGAAATATAATCAGTGTTGTGGGTAACGCATTACAAGTTACATAATCAGATTACTTTTTTCAAGTAACTAATAAAGTAATGCATTACTTTTACATTTACAATAAAATACAAAAGCAACAGGTGAGAAAAAGTAACGCAAAAGTAACGTATCGCATTACTTTCCATATAAAGTAACTAAGTACTGCAATTAGTTACTTTTTGAACACATTACTTTCAAAAGTAACTTTCTCCAACACTATAATAATAAATATTTAGAAGTTAAAAACAGCAAAATCGCACAAACTCATAATTACTCAGTTTCTCTTAGTACACTACATTTTATTTTTATAATAGGAAAATTATACATTTATGTGAAAACATGCAGTTGCTTGTTACTTGAAGTCCCCCTGCAGTCAATAATTTTATCCCTTAAAACTCATCTTTGATCACCAAAATGACATATTTAAATGTTTTTTCCTGTGAAAAAAAGTCTTCATGTCTTAAAATAGCTTGAATGTAACTCTACACCCTTGCCTCATTTAGTATACGTGGATATATGAATATGCTAATTGGTCCCGCCTCCGCTTACTCACATCACCTCAAAGATCCACTCGGTCAGCTTACTGAGGTAAACGCTGCACAATGGTATCGCTCTTTACAACGTCGGACACATAATGGTAATTATTATGATTAGCCTTTGGCTTGACTACTAGCTTATCACACAGCTAATAATGTGTTGCTAATGTTTTACCCACCATGTTCCCGTTCTTCATCTAAGAGTCCTAACAATCTTCTAACAATCAGTATCCTTACAAATGCTTTGAACAACTCAGAATGTCAGTGGAGAAAGGCATATAGTCCATCATAGCATCGTAATATTCATACATACGCTATATTGCTAAACCTACCCGATTTTTCATATCAACAGAAAAAATAGCGGGATAACCTGGCTTCTCATGAGACTTCCTTGCTTAAAGGCATAGTAATGATATGCCAGAGCCCGCCGGCACATTGACGTGATTGGTTACAAGGTAGTTTGTGACGTCACAGACACCAGCGATTTCAAACCGCTTTTTTTCCCACTGCAGTTTTAAGGAGAAAATACTCAGCAATGGTGTTGACTTATGAATTTGCACATGGTTTGTCTTAAAGCATATTAAAAACACCACACAGACATATAAACAACATTAAACACTTGATTTTCCCCACATGGGGACTTTAAATGTTAATTAAAAGGCAGCAAACAGTAAGAATCTGTGTGTTAAATGTAAAGTCAAGAAGATGCAGTTCTGTCAATTCAGAGGAGGAAAACTTGCAGGTATTAATAGAATGTGTGTAAACAACATCATTTTTTATCATCATCATCATGAACAGGTCCAAAACTACATCAGAAATGAGTCCAACTGCATGAAGGCAGCAGTAAATGAGCTGGAGTAACGCTGCCCTCTGCTGGACAGGTGAAGCAAACAATCAAACCTCAGCAACAAAAACGCATATTTTATTGTTAGTTATGACTTATTATTGGCTCTTGTTTATGTTTTTCATCTTGACTCAGTAATGGAGTAAAAGAAAATGAAAATAACTTTTTTTTGGCATCTTTTCCCCCTCTCTACCATTGACTACCGTAGTATTTTTTTTCCTACTATTGTAGTCAATGGGAAGCGAGATCTGCTTGGTTACAAACATTCTTCCAAATATCTTCTTTTGTGTTCAGCAGAACAAAGAAATGTATACAGGTTTTAACTTGAGGGTGAGTAAATGATGACAGAATTTGCATTTTTGGGCAAACTATCCCTTTAATTCTGCTATCCACAGAGAATATATATATATATGTTATATATATATATATATGACTCTGTTATGATAAGATTTATATGATAAACGTTTGGACACACTTGACTAAATTTACGTTTCAAAATGATATTAAAAACATTTAATCATTTTGAAAGGCTTCTTAAAAGCTTGAAATTAGTCAAATATAAAAGATAACACTTTACAATAAGATCCCATTAGTTAATACCGTTAACTAACAAGGATTAATTTATTTTTTTCCAGTATTAATCCTTGTTAATATTAGTTAACTGTTTTATAGTTCATATCAGCTCAGGTCCATCAAAAAATATTAACAGGTACAACTTTTGATTTTAATAATGTGTTCATAAATGATGTTGACATTAACATCAACTAATGCTGTAGATATTGTTCATCTTATTGTAAAGTGTCTGCCATATTATTACTTTACAAAACTTTAATTTTAATATATTAATTAGCAGGATTAAGCAGAGCTGGAATCTGGACAATTAAGAGATTTGTGTTGATTCATCATTTTAGACTTACATTATATTTATAGGCCTTGTGTTTCCCTGTAAATGTGGATTCTTCATTGGGGATCCTGTGGGAATTTCAAACAGCTCAACTTGGACATTGATCAGGTAAACATGAATACAAGAATCATCTGTGTGACTATCAGGTAACTCAGTCATTTATTTAATTAGTCTGATCTCAGCAAGACTTGTATTTTAATCTGCTCTTCCACCTCACTCCGTTCGTCTATTCCTGATATGATTTGTCATTCGCGGTCGGTTTGATAAAAGGTCCCGTTACCCTCGCAGACGTGGAGTCGCCCTAATTTCTGTGGTTAAAGTGTCCACTGATCATTGATCTCTGATACTGTTATCAGCTGTTAATATAAACAGCGTCCAACTCAATCACTGTCTCACTGGAAAACCTGAACATGATCACAGCAAACCAGCGTCTGCTCGTCCTTCTGCTCGCTCTACTCTTGGCCTTGCAGGTACATCACTTCACAATCACGCGTTTGATGCCGCAAACTAAGATAACTGTTAATAAAATCCTAAATTATAAAGGCAGCATCTAAAATTGTCAACTTTTTGTGCACTGAATGTAAAGCTACGGAGCCCTTAAAGGGACATTGTGGCGGGAGAAATATTTTTTACTCATATTTTTGAATCACCATATCCCTTTAGGGGTTCCGTAGTTTGGAAACGTACTTTGGTCGTGTGGTTTTATAGCCCTATCATAGCCCTAGCTTCAATAAAGCGCTGAAAACAAACTTTACCAAAAACGATCATTTAGACAGTGACAAGAGAAGCATTTTGGTAAAGAGTTAAAGTAGAAAAATTGTTGACGTTAACTTTGACATTATCCTTTGGAATGCTTATTTTGTGTAATTGTATACATTTTTCTTTAATTAAATCAAACAAATAATCAACAGATTAATTAAATACCAACTCCTCAACTAATCAATAGTTAATCAGGTACTCAATTAGTAGCTGTTAGTATAGGGATAGACAGATAAGCATTTTGACCATTATTTTTACCGATATTCATTTGTTTCTCTGTAGTTGGTTTTAAGTTTGCAACATTTGGTCTACTCAAATGGCACCATAATGCATGAAATTAAATTGTGTCTTAAAAATAAATCTTCTTTATTGGCATTGATGGTTCCATGAAGAATCTTTAACATCCATGGAACTTTTTCAATCCACAAAAGTGGAAAAATGATTAAAATGTTCTTCACATCTGTCATAAATCAGATGCTCTGTAGATGTTAGTTGCAGATGTCACTCTTTCTAAACCGGATCATCTGCATGTGAAAGGTTTCCTCCAGCTGGAAAAACATGGATCTCGTCTCATCAGTTTCCTGTGATTGTACATGAGAACTAAAACAATTAGTTTATTCTGTCTTTTGTTTGTACATGTACAGTAACACACAGCGATGAGAATCCGAAGGCTTTGGTAAATCATTGTCAGAAGTTGCACAATGTTATGCAAATGTTTGAGGAGAGACCGACCTTGTCGGCTTTCTAAATTTAGATGCTCAAACGTCTAAATTTGTAATTTCGGGACACTGATTCAATGATATGATGACGTTTAATAAATAACCTTCATCTCTGGATCTCAGTGAACTGAAAGTGCCACGATGAACGCTGAAGTTCAAAACTTAAAATGGGAATGAAAGGGAAGTTGTGCTAGTCTTTTCTTCTCGTATGTTCAAGTGAAACGGCTTCTGGAACAAGAACAAATGTAGGGCGGGGCTTGATTTTGTCCACGGGGACTTGATTGGATGGTTGTGGTTTGCTATTGGATCTCATGTGAGTGACAGGTTGCCCCGCCCTCGTCATCAGAGAAGAGATGTCGCTGAAAGAGGGAGGGGAAGATATTCTGATTCAAGATTATGAGGAACATAAATTTAAAGCAATGATTTGCACAGATAAATCATTTATAATGAATGCCAAGAATGCCGTTTTGATTTCATGGTGACTTTAACACACTCTCTCTCTGTCTGTAGGTCCAGTCGGCACCCGTAGATACTGACTGGGCAACTGGACTGATCCATCGGGCCAAACGCTCCTTACTATGGAGATGGAACACTCTGAAACCCGTGGGTTCTGGATGCAGAGATCACTACGAGTGTGGAACAAACTACTGCAGGTGAAGCACCAACAGGGCCCAATATTAGTTAATGTTAGTTAATGCGTTTAAGTTTGGACAGTGTAAGTTTCTAATGATCTTAAAAACATTTAATCCCTGTGCTTAAAAAATGCTTGAAATTAGTCAAATATAAATGGCAACACTACAATAAAGTCCCATTAGTTAACGTTAGTTAAAGAATTAGTATACTTCAGAATTGAAATTTCCTGATAATTTACTCACCCCCATATCATCCAAGATGTTCATGTCTTTCTTTCTTCAGTTGAAAAGAAAAAGATTTGAGGAAAACATTCCAGGATTTTTCTCCATATAGTGGACTTCACTGGGGTTCAACGGGTTGAAGGTCCAAATGTCAGTTTCAGTGCAGCTTCAAAGAGCTCTACACGAGGAATAAGAGTCTTATCTAGAGAAACCATCGGACATTTTCTAAAAAACAATAAAAATTATATACTTTTTAACCACAAATGCTCGTCTTGCACTGCTCTGAGATGCGCCACGCATTACGTAATCATGTTGGAAAGGTCACGCGTGACGTAGGCAGAAGTACCAATCCAGTGTCTACAAAGCAAACATGCAAAGACTAAGTCAAACGCCCCTTACAAAAAAAAAGGTAAAACCGTGGTACTTCCGCCTACGTCACGCGTGACCTTTCCAACATGATTACATAATGCGTGGCGCATCGCAGAGCAATGCAAGATGAGCATTTGTGGTTAAAAAGTATATGCATTTTTATTTATTTATTTTTTTTAGAAAATGACTGATGGTTTCTCTAGATAAGACTCTTATTCCTCGTCATGCTCTTTGAAGCTGCACTGAAACTGACATTTGGACCTTCAACCCGTTTAACCCCAGTGAAGTCCACTATATGGAGAAAAATCCTGGAATGTTTTCCTCAAAAATCTTAACATATCTTAAAATCATAAACTCTTTTTTTCGACTGAAGAAAGAAAGACATGAACATCTTGGATGGCATGGGGGTGAGTAAATTATCAGGAAATTTTAATTCAGATGTGAACTAATCTTTTAGCTATAGTTAACAAGTTGTTGTAGTTTAAAATATAGGTTTGGCAGACATGATTTTCGTAAACCATTAAAGTCATTAATCAATGAAAAATTGACAGTTTGTTTGTCTCAAATCCGAAGATAGTACTACTTATTGATGTTTGTTGTTTACCCTCTAGTAAATTATGTCACTTCCTCCTGGAAGAGACAAAAATTATGAGCATCCATTCAAACCAAAGTAGATTAATGATTTGAAATTCACCTATATTTTCACTTCATCGTAATAAAAGATCGTTATCTTTCAAAGAGGGCCGTTAATATTTAGTCAAGAGACATAAAAATTATCAAGATTGTGACTATAGACACGCGCGCGCGATTCACCTGAACTGAATCGCGTCAAACAAACACGTAGCCTACGGAATAGCAAAATATCGCTATATGATCGTATCGATATCGACACACAGCCCTAATCACAAAAACACTTTCACACAGAAACCTGAACCTCAACCTGTACAAAGACAGATTAGTTTATCACAGAAAAGATTAACCGCTGCATGAATCAGCAACTCCAAAGCAATTGACATTTATGCACTTCAGCATTAGCATTTTTTCACGCATTTTATATTTGCTAATGATTGTCATTATATTTTTATGAGTGTTTAAGTTTAACCTACCAACCTTTTCCTTTGTTTCAGGAAACACACGTGCTCCTTTAATAAAGCTCTACAGGCGTAGCCTAACTGAGGCGACGTTATTCTGGCGCCAAATTCAAATCATGGAAAACAAAATGGCTAATATGGACCATCCCTCGATTTCTCAAACATCAGGACCTAAATATCAACATCTAAAAACTGTCAGACTGTATTCAGGTGAATCTCTCCTAATGTCCAGGTCATATTAAACTCCAAAATTAAAATAAAATATATATTTAAAATAGAACTTATTTCTTTATTTTGATTTTGGGGTGAAATATGACAAATTCTTGACAGATTCACCCCTTCAGAAACTCAGGAACGCGTCAAGAACTCCAGTTTCATCATCAACCACCATTACCAGAGTTGTTTCAGTTGTGCATATCTTGATAATGTGTGAAATATTAACTTTGCATGCTTAGTTTCTGATTCAGATTCAAAGAGGCCGATGTTTGATCTGATAAAATACAAACATATATGGCAAAAAATAATCTGTAGCAAATGTATTTCATTATAAGCTGCAGCTTCCAGAAGAATCAGGACTTTATTTATTTTGTAAATATCAGACACATAAAGTGAGATGGTGTAACATGCTTTTTTGTTAAAATGTTTTATTGTTTGTCTCATTATCTTGTTACATTGATAGTGCAATACATTTTTTTTCAAGGAAAACAGAAACTAAAAATGCTCACATGATGAAATAAATTGATAAAAAAAAAATAATTTTAAAAACTGAATCATTAACATTGCTTTTTTTAAAACCTAAAAAAGCTGTTGTTGTCTTCATCACTTGGTTTTAATTCATACGGACATTTCACAATATATAATTACTATGAAATTAATTAATATTTCCACCCAGGGAAAAGTTCTCCCAGTAAACGTCAATCACTGATGCACATTTACGGTTGAAGTGAAACTGAAATCAGACCACGGTTTCAGGCATTATGTTGTAATATTGTTAACTTCACCAGAAATGAACAACTAAGTACCCTCGTCCCTTTTCAAACACCAAAAAAACACCATAACATCCAGCCACCAAACACCTGAACATTATGCACCTCAAGAATAAAACATAAAGTGAAGCATGCTGGACATGAGGTTTAATAAACATCAGATAAAAACAAGGCATCTCTGACCGATCAGTGCATGAACTAAATGAATATTGAACATATTGAGACGGTTACTGAGTTCAAGCTGAACCTTCTCAACGCTGTAGTAATACTGTGTTGTTGAAGCTATGAAACTATTTGCACTGAACACTGAAAACAAAATGAAGGTTATTTTAGAGTTCAAATCAGTGATCAGGCTCATACTTTTAGTGGCAAGTCAGAAATATTTAGCTTGTTAACTCTCACTGTACCAGTTTATTGTATATACACGTTAATAATTGAGTCTAAAAAACATCAAAAACTTGGTTTGCATCAAAGAAAATCACTTAATATGGCAGAAGAGGAAGCAAACTTAGTGCAAATACATCACTGCACCAAATCAAATATAGTGACAATTTGGTCAGCAGCAGAATTTTGAAACACATAATGATCCTGAACGTTATTGATGTTACATTAGTACTGAAATTGGCATCACTGTCAGTTTATTTTGCCAGATGAGCTCATGGCTGTCGTTAAAGAATTGCATAAGCGTATTAATAATATAGCTGTTGTCGGTGGTGATGTGTACAATATCTCGACCTGTGATGTGTAACGTGTTGCATCACATCTGCTGCCACATCATTAGTGTTTTCTCATTTTTTTCATAACATAAAACTCATTCTGGCTAATTTGGAGGCACCTGCACATTTTATTTTGGTTCCATGACACTCAATCATCTAAAAGCATTAAATGGCTTTAAAAACACGTCCTGGGCAACAGATCCAACAGCAAGGCTGACCTGAGACAAACTTTGCACTTTGAGCCGTCTGATGCATCAATCTCTGCTCCTTCAACCTTTGACTCTCGCCGTGTGAAAATGAATTTAACCTCGAAGTCTAAACGAATGTTAGTTCATCATGATGTCCTCCAGTTTATGGCCACATCTGGTGAGTTTATGATGAAATCAGGGGCTGCCGCTCATCCACAGTGCTCTGGAAAACACAAAGGCTTTAATATACAGCAAAGGCAGCTCCAAGCAGCAGTGTATGAGGTCTTTATGGAGAAATGCAATTCCAGAATGCATTGCAATAAGGAAATGGATGGATCTAATTAAAACTGGACAATTTGACCCAATATTTATGTATGGCTCTGTTATGCCGGGTTCAGACTACACAATATCAGCCTGATTTTGGCACGATCCATTTGATGTAGGGTGTCAGCAGGGTTCATACAGATACTGTAAAATTAAAGTACTTTTCAAGCACTACTTTTTGGGTTTTCACAGACTACAATCAGAGATCTAACTTATCTTTATTATCTTTTAAATTCTAAAAAGAAATAAATAGTGCAACACATGCAAAATATCTGTAACTTTAAGTATGGGAACATTAATCAAGCCCTAGAATTTTCAGTGCATAGAAGGGCAAATAGAAAGAAGGCATAAACTTCTTATACGATTCTTATTAAAAGATGTAATATCAGAAGAAAACTAAGTATTTCATTTGTAAAATGAAACGCATTTCATTGCAACTAATTGCAAATGATATTGCAATCTAATGACTTGTTTGCACTAAAAATCTTTTTTTTATTATTTACTCAAATTACAGATATAAGGTATCCAAAATACCAAAATAAATAATATTTTGTATTATAATGTTTGCGTACTTGGTATTGAGAAAGGTTTCTGGTTTATCAACGACTTCAGTGCAGGTTACATAGTTACGCCAGCAGGTGTGCCAAGAGACTGACTTTAAGAGTTAGTAGACCATTCATTAAAAAACACTGATTCATTCTGCAAGGTTGTAAACAAGGAAGTTATTTTAACTCTGAACAGCACCTTATAAGGTGCAGCCAACAAGCAAAGACTTGAATCTGAATCTGACGCTTCGCTTCATAGAGATCAATCCATTGACCCGTGCTGTCAGTCATGGGAAAGGATACAATGACAACGGTATTGCTTTCCTCAAATGTTTTTTTTTTCTTGATTGGCCTGAAGAATGAAAGCCGTATCATATACTTGGAAATAAATGAACAATATCACAGTCATACAACCATGCGAAATGGCTCAGATATATTGGACGGGTGGCAGTATTAATTTTGCGTGAAATGATTGTTTTAAAAATTAAACACTAATTTCATCCAAGATTTTCATGTATTTCTTTCTTCAGGTTTTTGATGAAAACAATCCCAGACGAGGAATAAGGGTCTTATCTAGTGAAACCATCGGTCATTTTCTAAAAAAAAAAAAAAAATTATATGCTTTTTAACCACAAATGCTCATCTTGCACTGCTCTGTGATGCGCCACGCATTACGTAATCACGTTGGAAAGGTCACACGTGACGTAGGCAAAGTGAACGTGCACAGACGGCCTTTATAAAACAGGTAAAACAACGATGTCGGATGATTTTGAAGTTGGAGGAGAAAATGAGATTACGTTTTTCACCCTACCGTGGTACTTCCGCCAACGTCACGCATGACCTTTCCAATATGATTACGTAATGCGTGGCGCATCACAGAGCAATGCAAGACGAGCATTTGTGGTTAAAAAGTGTATAAATGACAGATGGTTTCTCTAGAGAAGACTCTTATTCCTCGTCTGGGATCATGTAGAGCTCTTTGAAGCTGCACTGAAACTGACATTTGGACCTTCAACCCGTTGAACCCCAGTGAAGTCCACTATATGGAGAAAAATCCTGGAATGTTTTCCTCAAAAATCTTCATTTCTTTTCAGTTGAAGAAAGAAAGACATGAACATCTTGGATGACATGCAGGTGAGTAAATTATCAGGAAATTTGAATTCTGAAGTGAACTAATTCTTTAAATTTCAAGTCAAATTCAACTATGAACCCTGTCATAGTAATTTGTAAACGTCAATGGGCGTCGGGATGCAAGAATTGATTGTTTCATCTCGTATAGTGTCATAATGGATGACAACTGACGCCATGTCTGTGACGCTTTACAAAGTCCCGACATAAGGACTAGAATGGTCTTTTTTTTTTTTCGGTCCTCCACAACGGGTTCTGTCACATTTGCGATGTTGACCAATCAGAGCACGGAAGCTCTTCCATACACAGCCTTCAAACAGTTATTTCAGGTAATAATTTTAGTATTGCAACTTAAACTTATTTCAGTTACACTAAAAATAATTTACACTCAGAATTTTCACTCAAAAATTGCTAAGTTTCAAAAACAATTAAAGATTTTCTTGTAAAACCTACTCCAATATTTATTTATTTTATTGCAGCTTTAATTCAATGATAGTTGTAGTAAACAATGACAACGCAGGAAGTGACATCACAGATGTATCAGTGATGCGAGCGCCTCACCTCTGGCACCTGCTGTCGGCAAATGAGCACGATGAAGATCACGCCCAGTAAGATGCCTACACTGATGACTATGAAGGGGATGTTGACGATCACGTTAGCCTCAGTAACCACCACTTGCAGCTTCTTGGCAGATTCCTCATCAATAACCACACTCTGGAAAACAGGATGGCAGCGTTTAGTAGATAAGAAGAGACGGACACTTTCATATTTCCTGCCTTGTTGCTTTGCTCCACATCCTGTCTGATATGCGAACTCATTAAAACTCAAAAATAACTTCAATAAGTTCAGATCTCGAATGACAGTATTGTGTTTAGGCCTGTCGTGACTTCTGATTAAACATCTGAACATTTGAGGTAACCGCAATAATTATGTAGATTAAATTTTCATCACATTTTGCCATCAAAATTAGGAAAAGTTAAGCACTTAAAGAAATGCCATCAAATGCACAATATCAGTGTGGAAGGAGAAGCAGGAGAGTCATAATATGTTATATTATATATAAAAAACAGACAAAATGGTTTATATCTTTAATTTTAAACTCATGTGAGTTTAAGTAATGAGTCAAATTGGTCAATCAAATCAAACTGATGCAACCATGAATCTCTGTGTCTCCTTTACTCTTCCATGGCTTGTGTCATTCAAAAGTAAATATATATTTTGCGTCATGTTTGGACGCTCACACCTTTCACCTTGTCCTAATTTTGCATTGCAACAAAGCAACAGTGATGAAAACATCTCTAAATGTCTGGCCTGAGCGCCCGGTTCTCCTGGGAAGTGAAGCCGATTTTTCCAGCTTCAGTTTTGATACACAAACAAGAGTTCAAAGCACAGATAAACTGAGATAAGCATCCAGAAAGAGTTCTTCTTCTGAAGCTCTGAAATGCTTGATAATCTGTCTGGGGTGTTAAAATCATCCAGCGGGACGGATTTAGATTCTCATGTCGAAAAATTGGATTTAACATGTAAACAACCTCAACATCCTAAAAAAGTCTTGTGGAAAGATATTGATGGTGATTTTGTAAAACTTTACCTCATTAAGGTACATCACTGGAAACACCAGCGTCCGGATTTTCCCAGTTTCACTGCAAACCAAAAGAAGAACATATGATTTTGGTAATTAAGAGTGTGTGAAGATGTTTAGACACATTAATATAGAGATCTGAGATGAATACAATATTTGATGCATGACAGACACACTAAAACCAAAGCTATTAAAAACATTTCTGTTAACTGAAATAAAGCTGAAATAAAATAAAATATAAATATTAGTTGAAAAACTTAAACTAAACGAAAATTAGAAAGTGAAATAAGCAGTAAAATTATTAACTGGAAATAAATAAAAACTAAAACTGAAAAAGAAAATCGCTATTTGACAAACTCGTTCACTTTATTCAATACTAGGTTTGTGAGTTGATGTTAAGCTAATTAGATTGAAAAAGACTGTAAATGTAAAATTAAAATGAATAAATAATTTTAAAATAAAAGCCATCCAAATAAAACTCATATTAAAATTAATTAAATGATAAATATGTAAAATAAATATTTTTAAATAAAAACCATCAAAATAAAACACTTACTAAAATTAATTAAATCATAAAAATAAAATAAATAAATCAGTTAAAAATAAAAAACACCAAAATAAGACACTAAAAATGTATTAAATCATAAAAATGCATAAAACAAACAAATAATTTTAAAATGAAATCCATCAAAATAAATTAAATCTAAAACCTAAAAAACAAAAAAAGTAATACAATGACAAAAGCACATAATGAAATGACCAAAAACTAAAAATATAGATATAAAAGTCAAACTATTAATGAACACCAGCGATGTTTCCATTAAAAGTTGTGAATTTAACTTGTAAGAAAATCGCATAAAACATTTGCGAATAAAGCAGCAATTCCATCCCGTGTGTTCAAGAGAACAAAATCGCCACTTCCAGGGAAATTGGTGCAAAATATCAGTAATAAAAACGTTGCGAACGCAATTGTGTGAGACGCCTCTGGAGGAAATTAAACCAAATCATTCTGATGACAGACTTTCACTCAGGCGTTTCAGAACCAACAAACCAACATCTGAGATGCTGTGATGCGATTGGTCCGCTGGTTAGTCCAGTTATCCAATCACATCCTCTGACGAGGCAAAGTCACATGAGTTTTTGAGGGATTTATTCTGTAAATGTGTTTCCACCGTAGTTTATGTGCATGTATTCTTATCAGATAAAAAAAGATCCGCCTCAAGTTTTTTCTGCACATCTTGACATTTCCATCCACCATTTTTTATCCCAAAATACACAAAAAACAGGTGGATGGAAACAAGGCTCCCTCCAAGAAAGCCCTCTGAGATGAACATTATCAGATCGGCGGGACTGCGGGAAGTCGGTTCACGTCCATGTGTCAGGCTGATAATTATAGATGTGCAGAGATGTTTTCCGTTCACAGGCTCATGAGCATGATTTATCTGTGCTGTGACGGCTTGGCTCTCAGATATATCGCATTTCAAAACCACGCCAACAAGCTGTCGGGTCGAGTGGGAAATCTGTCTTCGGTCACGTCATCGGACCTCCAAACAGACTCTGAAAGTGATCCGCTCGCTCCGTAACACTATTCATGTCCTAAAATAACTCTGATCGGCTTTAACAAGCAGCTGTCAATCATTACAGCTGGAGTGACGTACTTCAGGTCAGGGTTCAAGAGAGGCTTATGTAATGTATGAGGTTTACTGGAGCTCATGTAACCCTACAAACATGCGTTACTCAATATCAAAAGTAGTTCTGGAGCTAAAAATAATCCCTCTGAACTCAGTTTTACATTTATGACATCAAACATGTTGCATTTGATTGGAAACAGCAAAAGAGTGTCAATCAAATTAAAGAGCCCCTATTATCCTATTTTAAAGGAGTCTCCTACAATAGATTTACATGCATCAGAGGTCAAAAACGCTTTAATTTTCTCATAATGTCCAACGCACATCACCTCATTTCTTAGAGTCTGAAATGATTCGTTTGAAAACGGGGCAAAGAGACGCTGTTCAGCCAATGAAAACCATAGGCTGGCATTATGCAAATTAGTTACAAATCTACATAGGTTCAGCAGGAAGTGAGACTGAATTACCGACGATTCCTTTCAGGCAGTTCAGAATCGATTATTTAGTTTTGGAGACACCCCATTTATCAGCATTTTACACTCAAAAACAGTTTTATTACACATTGCATGAAAGATAATAGTTGAAAAAGCATTATGGGGCACTTTAAATGCATCAAAACCAATTAAATGGAGAGCAAAAGTCTTCAAATGACAACCAAAATGAAACTGAACAGAAAAACAAGTGCTAAAACCTGTGGTATATTAACCTATAAACACACATGTGACACTACAAACTTGTATAGCATTGCTATAAAAATAGCATGTTTTTGAGATGTAAAAAAATGTATTTTATCTTTGTAACTTTTCCTTAAAAGTTTCTATTTATTTTACAGTTGAATTTGGTTTGTTTTAATATCACAATAAAGGATTTTGTTTTCATCTCAAAAACCTGCAAATGTTTATGAGGAGTGTGTAAAGCCACTGTCTTCCTCAATTTTCTGGAGGAAATGTGAGCAGTTCATGCTAAACTCACTATCATGATGGTTTGTGATCAGACTCGTCCTCACCTGAACGCCGGGATCTGATGCAGATAGACGTTCACCTGAACACGCTTCGCTCCCCGAAGCAAGAGTCCCGTGAGCTGAGAACACAAATACACATGAAATCAATGCCTAAATCACTATTCGACAACTCCTTCACATTATTCAATACAAGGCTTATGAGTTTATGAAGAAGTAATTAGATTGTAATAGACTGTAAATGTAAAATTTAAAGGTGCAATATGTAAGATTTCTGTCCGCTAGAGGCCTATTCAAAACAATGGCGTAGCTTGATGACGGCAAGTTTGAGCGGGGAATCTTGGGACATGTGGTCTTCACCTCACAGCCGGTGGAAAATAATTGGGATAGGACTCGGCTTATCCTGCTTTTCGCGGGTATGACGCCATTGACAGGCGACTCCTCACACGTCCCGGAGCCTTGGTTACAATTGCAATTTTGTCACGATTTACAAATAGTTGGGATATTGTAAGTACTCAAGTGAACAAAATATATAACACTGGCCTAGTGGTTTTTGGATATTTTACTGCAAAATTCTTACATATTGCACCTTTAAATGAATAAATTATTTTCAAAATAAAAGCCATTAAAATAAAACAATCCAAAAATATTTAAAATTAAAATAAATAATTCTTAAATAAAAAATAAAATACTTTCTAAATATGTATTAAATCATAAAAATGTATAATTAAAACAAATAAATCATTTTAAATAAAAACCATCAAAATAAAACACTTACTAAGAATGAATTAAATCATAAGTGTTTAATTAAAACAAATAAATGATTTTAAAATAAAAACTACCAAAATAAAACACTTACTAAAAATTTATTAAATCATAGTGTTTAAAACACATAAATGATTTTAAAACACTTTTAAAAATGTATTAAATCAGAAAAATGTATATTAAAAACAAATTATTTTAAAATAAATATTTTACAAAATAAAATGCTTACTAAAAATTAATTAAATCATAAATGCATAAGTAAAACAAATAAATAATTTAAAAATAAAAACCATCAAAATAATCATAATACACTAAAAATTAACAACAATGTACAATAAAAATAAATAATAATAATAATTATTAAAAAAAAACATACTTAAAAAATATTAGAATATAATAATATCTTTTTTAGTTTGTTGACCTGCATGGCACATGACCATTAACCAATATTAAAGAACCATAATCATGTGAATATGTTGTTGAATTATTGAAATATTTAACTTTGGGAATCCCTGGTCTAGACAATGTCAACAGAAAAAAAAATGCTGCCAACACGCATGTGCCATGTGCTAAAGGCATGATGGAAACTGATATGAGAAAACAAAGTGACACACACCTTCCCAGCAGTAAAGCAGATTCCTGCACGTGTGCATTAACACAAACCAGAGCCTAACCTCTAGTAAAGTAAAGTAAAGAGCAAATACAGTAACAGTAAATATGGTAATGATTCAGTACCACAGCTGTTTTACCCTCTGATACTGTTACTGTACCATGGTACTGCCAGATAATATAGAGATGAATCTGTTCCAAGTGAACCTACACAAACACAATAAAACACACCTACAGCAAACTTTATCCCGTTTATCCGTGTCGATCCCAATCCTGCAGCACAAGCACTTATAAAACACACATGCCATTTTAAAACTCGATCTAACGCTTGAATAAATGCAAAAATGTTCGGTTTTTGTACAAAATGTCTGTGGCTTTTATACAAAAAAGTCTTGAGGAACTCTTTAATTGCAAACTAGACAAACTCCCACCTGTTTAATTACTAACTACCTGTCGGGAAGCGGGACGCCTCTGGACTAACTGGGAAATCAGATAACCTCATCCTAGCATGATCTGTTTATCAGTGAGTGACTCAGACAGAAGAGTAACATGTTTGTTTGTTCTGTCAGTAAATCATAAAATCACAGATACTGTTATACATTCATTCATTCATTCATTCACTCACTCACTCACTCACTCACTCATTCACTCACTCTGGATCTGAGGCACTGTTATCAAGTGAAAACGTGAGTTTAATGATGAAAGAGAATCTGTCTCAATATCCTGTAACTGCGGAGGCCTGAAGCCTGAGTGTGGTGCGATGACGCCCTCTTATGGCAGTGCAGATATATGAACACTAATCAAACTTTTTGATTATGTGTATGATTATAATATAAAGACATCTATTCATGTTAAGATATAGTGTGTGAGAAAAATATGATATATGATATTGTGAAGACAACTAATTTAATTATTTCTAAGATTAAATAATTGACTTTTATTCTGTCATTGTTCTAAAGCAAATTGATAAAATATTGTCTGGAAAATGGAAATATTACCTGGAAAGAGTGATGGTGCATATAAATAATTATTTTTCCATTCATCCATCCATCCATCCATCCATCCATCATCCATCTAATCCACTGACCCATCCATCTATCCATCCATCCATCCATATCCATATCCATATCCATCCATCCATCTATCTATAATCCATCCATCCATCCATCTATCCATCTATCCATATCCATCCATCCATCTATAATCCATCCATCCATCCACCCACCTACCCGTCCATCATCCATTCATCCATCTATCCATTTCCATATCCACCCATCCATCCATCTATCCATCCAACCATCCATCCATCCATCATTTATCCATCATCCATCCAACATCCATCCATCCATCTAATCCACTGACCCATCCATCTATCCATCCATTCATCTATCCATATCCATATGCATCCACCCACCTACCCGTCCATCATCCATTCATCCATCTAATCCATTGACCAATCCATCTATCCATCCATCCATCCATCCAACCATCCACTCATCCATCCATCCATCATCCATCCAACATCCATCCATCCATCTAATCCACTGACCCATCCCTCTATCCATTCATCTATCCATATCATCCATCCTTTAATCCATCCATCCATCATTTATCCATCCACTCATCCATCCATCCATCCATATCCATCCATCTATCCATCCAACCATCCACCCATCCATCTATTCATCCATCCATCATTTATCCATCATCCATCCACTCATCAATCCATCCACTTATCCATCCATCATCCATCCATCCATCCAATCATCCACCCATCCATCCATCTATCCATCCATCCATCATTTATCCATCATCCATCCACTTATCCATCCATCCAATCATCCACCCATCCATCCATCTATCCATCCATCCATCCATCATCCATCCACTTATCCATCCATCCATCCATCCATCTAGCATGCATCCATCCATCCACTAATCCAACCATCCACCCACCCACCCACCCATCCATCATCCATCCACCCACCCATCCATCATCCATCCACCCATCCATCCATCCAGCATCCATCCACCCATCCACCGACCCACATATCTATCCATCCATCCACCCAACTATCTATCCATATCCATCCATCCATCTAATCCACTGACCCATCCATCTATCCATATCCATCCATCCACCAACCCACCTATCAATTCATCCACCCATCTATCCATCCATCCATCTAGCATCCATCCATCCATCGACCCACCTATCTATCCATCAATCAATCCATCCACCCATCTATCCATCCATTCATATCCTTCCATCCAACCATCCATCTAATCCACCGACCCATCCATCCATCCATCCATCCACCCAATCACTCCCTCCCCCCAAGAAGGCAGTTGGAAATTCTCTTGGAAAAGTGCAATTGCATGAATAAAGCATAAACATCAAATGCATTCTGAATGGCTGTGATGTTGCGGCTCCATGCAGCATTTTGCTTTTAGTGAGGAATAAAAATATACATTCCTGAACAATATTTCCCATATGTGAGTGTTCAGCAGGTTTGTATGTGACAGAGGTTTTCAGGGCGGCTAAACATACGTACCGGGTTGATGTCAATGACCGTCTCGTGCTCCTCCTTTTTGGGATTCATCCCAAAAACATCCTGGACAAACTTGTCATCTGCCTGGTAGAAGTGAGGGGAGGACATGATGATGGGCGCACCTGAGAGGAGACACACACAGACGTCAGCGGGCCGTCCAGCCTCTGTTCTGTCACAAACAACATTCAAACTCACACTGACCTTCTTTACACACACTGGTGTTGAGGAGGCCGGAGCCGAGACAGTTACCGGCCGGCACACAGAAGCCTGCGTTATCTGGGTTAATCGTAAGATTAGCGAAAACCTCGCTGGGTGGAACAAAACGGAAACCAGGAACCCCTCGAACGTTCACATCAGACTCGTACAGAGCATACAGTGACCTGTCAACACAAAACACGCACTGAAATTAATTAGCTCTAGAATTTTTGTCCAATTTATTTCAGTCAAATAAGCAATGAGTCAGATGTGTTTCAGTTTGACCTACTTCTCAGATTTTTATTGGCTTTGTTTGTCACTATAATTACCCTATAAACTTTAACATGGTTCCGGCTAAATGATTGTTTCTGTTACTGTGATGTAACACATTTTTATGTTTAGTAATCGCTTCAGTAAACTGCTGAATAGTTGTGCTTGTGATCAGCTGATTCTGATTCAAACCACATGAAAACCGACTCACATTTGACCTATATACATGACAGAGTAAAAAGCACTTATTTAGGAAAAACGCTTGGTGACACATAAACCTTTTCTGATGGAAACACCTTTCAGATAAGCCAGTGTAAGAGGTCACATGTTCAGACCCAATATGATCATTACTGAATCAATAAGAGCATTTCTAAAAAGCTCAGTAACTATTATTAATCACTTCTAGAAATTTGCAATAAAAAAAATACAATAATATAATATGTCTATTTTTATTCATGATTTGGCAAATTAATATGAATATTAAATATTTTAATAAGTTAATAATAAGCTAAATTAAATCTAAATCTAAATACGGAAGTGTATATAATCATATATTAATATTTATCATATTATTATATTAACCATATTTAACATACAGATATACAACATGTATTAATAGTCATGATATTATCATATACCCTACTGTTCAAATTTTTGGGGTTAGATCTTTTGCAAATGCAAGGCTGCATTTAGTTAATCAAAAATACAGTAAAATTGTAAAATATTTTTACAATTTAAATAACTGTTTTCTATGTGAATATATGGTAAAGTGTAATTTATTCCTGTGATCAAAGCTGAATTTTCAGCATCATTACTCCAGTCTTCAGTGTCACATGATCCTTCAGAAATCATTCTAATATGCTGATTTGCTGCTCAAGAAACATTTCTGATTATTATCAATGTTGAAAACAGTATTTTTTTGGAAGCCATGATACATTTTATTTTTCAGGATTCTTTGATGAATAGAGAGTTCAAAAGATCAGCATTTATTTGAAATAGAAATATTCTCTCTCTCAAAAAAAAAAAAAAAATCTTTATGGACGCCAAACATTTGAACGATAGTGTATGTTAATGATAAATACTAACAGTATTTCACTGTAGAAATGTCGAAATCCTCACCTGCACAGATCAGAGGAGAATATGTAGAGTTTCTCAGTTTTTGTGACGATCGGATGGAAAGACGCTCCATCGGTGCCGTTGATCATGTTACACTCGTCTGAACTCCACCAGTTTAATGAACTGACAAACAGAGCAAATAATCCATAATTCAATCTTCTCTGAGCACAAGCTGATTGTGCAGCTCGTTTGAAATCCATTCATGAATCTTCTGGAGATAAAAGTTTTCTGCTGATTTTACCTCTGTCCGTTCCACTCGCCTATACGAGCAAAGTCCTGATAATTCTGCTTCCCCGTGAAGAACACATAATCACCGTCATCTGTGCCATTTTTCTGAAACATAAATCAATGACATGAGAATGAAACAGTTAACAGATGTACTAAACAGAGAAACACAAATATCAAGTACAGCTGCTTTGATGACATTAAACATAAAACTGACATAAAACTTCAATAGCAACATAATGCACAACATACACCGATCAGGCATTACATTATGAGCACTGACAGGTGAAGTGAATAACACTGTTTATCTCTTCATCACGGCACCTGTTAGTGGTGGGATACATTAGGCAGCAAGTGAACATTTTGTCCTTAAAGTTGATGTGTTACACAGCAAAATCCCCAGAGTTAAATCAACTCTGCTCAGAGTACATATGGTCCCTCTATAATTGAAAATAAGTGATGAACACCTGCTGTTAACAAGCAGAATCACTGAAGAACTACAACTGACTTCAGCCACAGTCTTAGATGAAATCAACTGAAGATAAAAATTGTTAAATCTCTGAAGGTCTGATTAAACAACTCCACAAACAGCATTACCAGCTTCACTTATTATTAACCAGATTGACTTTATTTTCACACATCTACAGAAGTACTTGTTGAGAATTAACAGAGATTTAGATGTTGTTTTATTGGTCAAAAAAGAAAAAAAAAAGACGCCACCATCATGAAGATCAATGTTTGCTTAAGTTGGGCTCTTGACCCTTGACTTTCTATGTTAGATTTTTCTCTGCAACAATGCATATGTTGTTGTAAAGCAGTGAGGTCAGTGCTATACAGTGAGCAGATATTAGTTGTTTTTATATAATGGTATAGTCGTTGTGAGATGGCCTGATTGCATCCAAAGCAGTTGATCACGTTTTGTCATTTATACATTTTGGTTTTGAATTACCAACCCTGTGAAACTACAGCATGAGAAGAAAGTGTTGCAGCAAACAGATATATTGAATAACTTTAAAACCATGTAGTGCATTAAAACTGTTGAACTATTGCATTACTTAGACACACACAGACATCAAGAATCAGCATATGAATCTAAACAATGGTGATGAAAAAATGCTTCACGCTGCAATGCATGCTGGGTATCACTATAGGACAAAACTCCCATCATGCACTGCAGCATGAATAATTATTGTCACCACAGTTGATGATTGCATGCTATGTTTTCATGTATAAGCCTGAGCTATATTAGTTGTTCATCTCCAGCATTGAAGCATTATGGTGGCATTTGTTTAAAGGAATTTTTTTGTTGTTGCAATTTTGTAATAACCGAATCTCAGTCAAGAAACCAATGAGAAAGAGACCTCTTTGTGATGTTCATTTGAAATGGCTATCAAACAGTATACACATTCAAGTGGATTCAAGCCTTCAGTCTTTTATTTCAGCAATGTGCAAGTGTTTGCTGTGAAACGCTATTGCAATTGCTCAAAAGCAAATTATTATTTCAACAACGTAAAAGGGTCAAAAGCCCAACTAAAACAAACCCTGACCACCATGATGGTGGCATAATTTTTTGACCAATAAAACACCAACATCTAAACCCTATTCTTAATAAGAACTTCTGTAGACGTGTGACAAAAATAAAGTCAATCTGGTTAGTAATAAGTGAATCAAATATTTTAATCAGATCTTTAAAATCAGAGATTTAATGTCTTTTATCTTCAGTTGATTTCATCTAAGGCTGTGGCTGAAGTCAGTTGTAGTTCTTGTGTTTCTCTTTTCTTCAGTGATTCTGCTTGTTAACAGCAGTTGTTCATCATCAATGTTCAATCATCACTTAATTAATTGCTTAATTATCGCATTAACTTTAACTCTGCTTCAGTGTTACTTTAACACTATTTAGAGAGGGACCATATGTACTCTGAGCAGAGCTGATTTAACTCTGGGGATTTTACTATGTAGAAGCAGGAAAAATGGGCGAGCATAAGGATTTGAGCGAGTTTGACAAGGGCCAAATTGTGATGGCTAGACGACTGGGTCAGAGCATCTCCAAAACTGCAGCTCTTTTGGGGTGTTCCTGGTCTGCAGTGGTCAGTATCTATAAAAAGTGGTCCAAGGAAGGAACAGTGGTGAACCGGCGACAGGGTCATGGGCGGCCAAGGCTCATTGATGCACGTGGAGGCAAAGGCTGACGCTGACGCGTGTGGTCCGATCCAACAGACGAGCTACTGTAGCTCAAATTGATCAAGACGTTAATGCTGGTTCTGATAGAAAGGTGCCAGAATACATAGTGCATCACAGTTTGTTGTGTATGGAGCTGCATAGCTGCAGACCAGTCAGGGTGCCCATGCTGACCCCTGTCCACCGCCAAAAGAGCCAACAGTGGACACGTGAGCATCAGAACTGGATACATACACATACTGAACCTAAAAATCAGTTAATGTTGGGACAGTTACTGACTGATGGTAAAAACCTCAAATGACTCTAACCTTGTAGAAAAGTCCAAAGTGGTCGTCCAGCGCAGGCTCAATGACCTTGAAATCTTTAAGCAGCGGGTCTTCGTAACCCCACAGCAGGTCACCGACCCTGAACGTCTTGAACACGCCGACACTCATGGATTTCATCAAGTCAGAGATGATGCGACTGACTAAGAAGGTATCTTTGTATTTCTCCATCACGGTCTGAAGTCAAAAACACACACATACACAGTGAATTAACTCATCTCACACATGATTTCTTAATGCAAAGTATAATTTTCTTACTGTTATTTTGATTTTGGGGTGATATGTGACATGCTTTCATGAGATCCACCTGTTAAACACGTGACACACTCTCATTTCTCTGTGGTTTTAGTATGTCAGATCATAAATCTCACCACAGCAGGGATGTTGACCGTCTGGACGAGGTCGTCTTCAGAGCCGCGTGACATGTCAGGCTCAAACACGTATGTTTTTGGATTGACAGCCTGAACTCTGGTTCCATTGTCCATAAATTTCACATCCTCTTTTGGCCGATACTCCCTGAAAGAGGAAATTCAAGTATTCAAATCTGGTTATTATTGACTTAAGAAAACAGCAATGTCATGAAACTGAGCTACTTTTCAGCAACACATCATGTGATTTGGATAAATAAATACTAAGATCTGAAGCCCTGAAGCCGTTGATACATGGGCGTCGACCATTACATGGTTTTAAGGAACAGTTTTTGATGTGTCATTAAACTTGTGGAGGAGGAACTGCAGCAAATCAGCATATTATTGTGTCCGATCATGTGACACTGAAGACTGGAGTAATGATGCTGAAAATTCAGCTTTGATCAAAGGAATAAATTACACTTTACTATATATTCACATAGAAAACAGATATTTTAAATGGTAATGTTATTTCACAATTTTTACTGTATTTTTGATCAAATAAATGCAGAATTGCTGAGCAGAAGAGAGTGTCTTTTGACCGCCAGTGTATGTCACATGTCATGGCTCACCTGTACGTGTACGGGCCGATCTCTATGACCGCGGGTTTCTCTCCGTTCAGAACCTCTGCTGGATTGGTCAGATTAAAGAAGTAAAACTGCATGTAAACAGGCGGCGGCGGGTTTTGCCACACCGAAAACGCTTCTGTTCCATTTTCCAGAACTACTTGCTGTAAGGGAAAGTGAATTGTGGGTTAAAATGACCAAAACTACTCATGGTTTCTGAAATATTTTAGGAAGAGAAACACATAAAGCTACTTTAGTGCAACAGACAACTTCTTAATATTATATATTTATAATATACAATTCAAAGTGCACATTTATAAAAATTTGTGTAAAAAAAAAAAAAAGATATTTTCTGGACATGGTATTATGTAATTTCTCTCCTTAAGCATATGGCATATGAATATGATATTAATTCAACAACATGGTATTATGGATTAAAATTTCATAGTAATAATGCTAGAAAAAATAATAAAAATAATTTGGGAAATAATAATATAATGTGAGAAGAAAATCATAATACTGCATAATAATAATAATAATAATAATAATATATTACATAATATAATATAATATAATTAAACAATATACAATGATAATATAATAAATTACTATATTTTATGAGAGGAGAAAATCATAATATTGCATAATAATAATATTATGTTACACAATGTAATATTATTATACAATATACTATGATGTTATAATATAATAAATTACTTTATTTTGTAATATTATGTAAGAAAATAATACTAATACTACTACTACATAATATACACTAATAATACTAACATAATAAAATGTATCCTATATTATAATATATATATTACATAATATTATGTTTGATCTATACAATATAATATTATTATACAATATACTATGATATTATAACAAATTATTATATTATATATTATAAGATTTTTTTCATAACATGTATGGAGAAAATAATAATAGGAATATTCCGAAAAAAAAAATAATCACAGTACTAACATAATCCTAATACTAATAACAAAATATTACATATTATATTACAATACATTATACATAATAATATAGTTGATAATCCATATATATGTATTACATATTATATTGAAATTATATATATATATATAAAATATTATTTAATAAATAATATATATATATTTTCATAATATATATATATATATATATATATATAAATACTACTATTACTACAAATGTTTGATTTACAAATTTACAATATATATATATATATATATATATATATATATATATATATATATATATATATACACTATGATAAAATAAATATTAATAAAAACATGTAATAATATCAAATATTATTATGTTGTATTATTATTAATCTTTATAATATCATGTGAGGAGAAAATTATACTACTACTACTACTACTACTAATAATAATAATAATAATAATAATAATGTTTGATTGATATAATATAATAATTTTATAATAATATAATATTTTATATTATAATATAAAACATAATATATAATATTGTTTTATTTATATAAAACATATCTCTACTATGTTTATTTTTGTCACAGTATCTATATGAAAAACACATATAAACATATTATGAACATATTATGACACACACACACACAAACTCACTGACCTCCTTTATTCTGTTGTTTAAGAGCTTCAGAAAGACTTGCGACACAACCATCGCAATCCCGGCGATTAACAGCAGAATGCAGATCAACCCAGTGCTCCAAACACAGCAGGACCGGAGCCACATGATTAGCTCGGTTCGGACAGAGAAGGACAAAGAGACAGAGCAGCTGGTCCGGACTGAGAGTGTTTACATGTGTCAGGAACTCAGCAGCACAGCGACAGCGAAACCCACATTGAGCGGAAAACAACTGTTTCTAATGAGACACAGTCCGTGTGCTCCTGCAGGGGGCGCTCGATGGCTCAATAAACCCGATCCTCCATAGACACGTTTAGAATCTCACGACGATTTTTGTCTTATTTGAGATATCTGTAATCTGTAAAGTACAAACATTTAAAAAGATTACTTCAAAAGATTATTATATGACATATAAAAGAAAACACGCTATTTCAATCTCTACAAAAAGACGTATAATCTTTATGCTGCAACCGCAGCGTCTAACCTGACAGCGCTGAGAAATATACCAGGTATCACGTGACCACAGATCCTTTTCGCAGACGCGTTTTAACGGTCATCAATATCGTAAATCCTGCAGCGTTTTTTATATTTTCATTTTTTTAACAAATGTATGTACATTTATAACACTATACTTAGACAGCGCTGAGAAATATACCAGGTTTCACGTGACCGCCATACACGACACGAACCAATGAACTTGACCAACGACAACGTCCGGGTCGCCCATTTCGAGACACGTTTAAGAACGTTTACCGTCCTTCCTCGCTGCTAATTCTATTCCTAACGAGAAACGAAAGAACCGCCGCCCATTCGTGAATCAGGCATTTTTATAAAGTATTACTCCCTCAGTATGATGTTCACTCTCTCATGAAAATAGTTTCGATTGACCTCCATATTAACGCGATTCATGCGGAGCACTATAAAATAAATCAACAACTTTTCGCATTAGCATTGCTATCCTATCAATCCTATTATTCTATTTGAATAGAGCAGCTAATGAGCATAGAGCATCTCGAGGAAAGGTCATATGACCCAATACGCATGCGCAGCTCGCTCAGAACTGTCTGAGTGGAAGAGCTAGGGAGCAAAGAACATGTGATCCCGTGATCCAGTGCGCATGCGCAGTGCCGCTGGCGGTTGTCTGAGTGATTTCAGTTTTCTGTTGGATGTTTAACACACATTTGTTTGTGTATTCTTCTAATCAGTTTTACTTCAGTTGATCCTTACTTTCGCTTTCTGTTCTTGATCTGCAGGTGAGTTTCTGTTTTGTAAACTGGTTTCTGATGTAGGAATGTGAAAGTTTAAACGGATTCAAAACATTCTCAGTCGAGTCCAAAATTTATTTGTCAAACTCACTGATCGGTCATGACAAACTAACTAATTAAGGTAGTAATGCTATATTAACGTAGCAATAAACCACATTAGGTTTATTTCTAGTAGGAATTATGCAACAGAAACCAAAAAACCTGAAACTCCTGTCAAACATATCAACTCAAAGCTGTTAAAGATCTGATATCAGTAAAACTAGGTTTTACTAACCTTACTAAACTAAGTTATCATTAGTTAATGGAGTTTTCAATAATTTAGATGCCACAGACCCCCATTAAGAGGGGCATGATCCTAAAATTTAAAAGGCAGCTATATATCTTCATGTATAAAAACCTAATTTATACTTTGCAAAATCAATATAAATATGTGTGAAATCTCTTTTTTCTACTTACTGTAGTACTGTATTTTTGTTATTAGTGCTGTCAAATCGATTAATCGCACAAAAGTGTGTAAATATATATGTACACACATACACACACACACACACATATATATAATATATACATACAAAACTTATATGTTAGATGTGATTAATCGATTTGACAGCACTAATTATTTTTTATTTTATTTTAGTTAATTAAAAAAATGTATTAATAATAATAAAAAACAAAGATATGACATCCAAAGTATGTAAGGTAGTACAACTAGATCTCTTTTATTGAATCCAAAAGGTTTTAATCATATTTTGCTACATATAAAGGTATTTTAAAGATTTTGAAGTGTCAAAAGGTCATTTGGTTTAACCGTCCAAAGGCCAATACAGCCATTTTATTTGTGATTAAAATATCTTAAAATGTAATAAATGTATATATTTTTTATTCTGGCATGATTTTATATCATCATATATCAACATAGTGCAAAATGGTATTAAAATTATGTGTAGAAGTCGTTGCTTTGTTATGAGAAAGAATTTCATTGATGTCATTCGGAGTAACCAATATAAAGGGACCATTTTGTATCAAGTAATGCGGTCAATATCATGTGACAGGATGTGACATCATTCAGACACCTGCAAAGGACCACATGGTCGTGAAGCAAAGTAACTAACTCTCTCTTAACTATTTGAAAAATTCATGTTTTCACTTATGTTGTCCCAAAATATCAGGTCATTCGGTACAACCGCTATAAAACATGGAAAATGTTGTAATATTTTAAAAACTTGTACTAAATATAAAATGTTTGATTGTCCTTTTTGCTAGCTAGCTAGATATCAGCCTGTTAGCATTGTTTGAAAATATCGTCATTTGGTATAACCAAAAGTGTCATTTGGTAAAACCGAAATTTTGGTTAAACCGAATTTTTTGGTAACAAATTTTATCCATCTTGTAAAAACATGACAAAATCAGTGTTAATTGATTATAAAAACCACATAATCTTATTGTCAACACTTAATAAAACTTAATGCATTCATTGGTCAAAAGGTGTGAGAGCCCTGAATTATAAAACACATGATTGAATGTATATGACTAATGTTACAGATATTTAACCCAAACCCATGATCTGTTTCTGCAGAGCGCTATGAGTCGAGCGTGTGATCATGGCGTCTGAAGAGGGTCCGGCGTCCCCTGAGTCGAGCGTCACGTCTCTGCTGGCCACATCAGGACGCCTGCAGAGCTCGTTCCATCCAGAGCCCGTCGCCACCATCAAATACAAGGACAAACGCTACGTCTCTGCGTCAGAGGCGCTGGACGCGTACATCTGTGATTTCCAGAGGAGTCTGCGGGACTCTGAGACGTCAACGGGGAAGCTTGAGCTGCCCAAAGAGCTTTCAAGACCTCATCCCAGAAACAGAGATGGTAAATGTTATATTCTATATACAACATAAGTTCTGTAAATCACCAAAGACAGTTGTGACAAATTGTATTTAATCTGGAATATTCTTTAAGATCAGCAGTGTTATTTTAGTATAATTAATGTACTACTTATTTTTTATTAACACTATATTATTATTATTTATTAATATTTTGAATAAGTTTTTATTTTTATATTTTCCTTTGTAATTTTAGTTTGAGTAATTTTTAGCTTTTTGTGTTTTTGTCTTTTATTATTATTATTTTTTTTGGTTTATTTGGTTTATTCATTATTAGTTTTCGTCATTTAGTTAGTTGCAAGTCAACATTTCTAATTAGTATAATTTAGTAAGTTTTTGATTATTATAAATATATATAAAAATAGTTATTCATTTTTATTTTTATATTTTCCCTTTTCATTATAATTTTAATTTAATCTTTAGTCATTTTTGTTGTGTTTTTGCATTTTTTATTAGCTTTGTTTTTAATGATTATTTTATTTTTAGCCATAGTTTTTATTAAACTTTAATAAATTGTAGTTTCAGTAATTTTTGTTCAGCTAATTTTATTTTAGTTAATTGACAAGTCAATATTTCTAATTTGATTATTTCTGATTTGATATTTTTTAATTATTTCTAATTATATATATATTTGTGTATAAATATATTATTTAAGTTTGCGTTTCTTATTTCAATTAATGAAAGTGTATTTTAAGTTTCATTTAACAATAGCAACACTGAATCTGCAGTGCCTGTTCTCTTGATCTCATGCATAACGTTTTTATTTGCTTTGACTGACATGTGCAGTACTGAAAACGAGTTTGACGGATGGAGAGTTGAACTTCCTGAACATTCCCGTCCAGAAGAGAGACTCCGATCGGCTCAGTGTGACCACCGACGACCTCTTGGCTCTCCCAAACGACGGCTCTCTCCCCGTGACCCGCACCTCCGCCTTCCTCTCCCAGTCAGGGAGCTTTCCGTTGGGATTGAGCTTCTACTCTAGTTCCCGGTCGCACTCGCGGCCCACAGTGACTCAGAAACGCTCCACGCGGCGACCCGCTCCGCCAGCGTGCAGGAAGTCCCTCCCTGTGGACAATTTACTGATGGGCAGCTTACGCTCATGTCGCCAAGCTCCTCCTCCTAACATCCTGCTAGCCAATCGGACGCATCCACCCGACACGCCCAGATCCAGTTATCTCCCGCGTTGGATGACCAGCCAGAAATCTGAAATGAATTTTTCGGGCATGACCAGCGTTCCTGACCTGAAGTACCCGGTGTGGCTCAGACAGTGTGAAGTGTCGTCCGACGACCAGCAGAGCGATCGTCCTCTCAGCGTTCCTTCATGGGTCGGAGAACTGGAACAGTCCAGCGGAGACACTAAAGGTCATTATAGTTAACTAAAACCATAAAAAACTGGTACTTTAAATAAAATAACCATTTATTAAAATAAAATATGAAAACCCTTAAACTTATTTTATTTCAGGTATATCATCTGTCACTCATTTTCATTTACTTTAACTTGATATATAACTAAAACTAAAATAAAATTAATTTTAAAATTATATAGACATTAAAAAGAAATGTAAAAATAATTACTAAAACTTTAAAATTAAAATGAAAGTTGAAAATATTCAAAATATTAATAAAAACTAATAGTATCTCAGATGTACTAGAGTAACACTACCGGCATATCAAAGGCATATTTCACCTAATTATGATAATTAAATGATCATGTACAGTACTCACCTTCATGCAATGTTATTTTACTATCATTAATATACTAATTAGCTGTATTATCGTTAACTAAAACTATTAAAAACATTTCTGTTCATTGAAATAAAGCTGAAATAAAATTAATAATGAATATTAGTTAAATATTCATAGAAATATTGCATTGGCAATAAACTGAAATAAGTTGAAGTTGAATCGCTAAAATTATTAACTGGAAATAAATAGAAACTAAAATTTAAAGAAAAATAAATGAAACTTGAACAGCAATATAAAAAAGCATAATGAAATTACTAAAAATTACACTAAAATAAAAATATAAAAAGGTTATATTAATAAAAGATATTAATAAATCTAAAATAACACTGATACTATTATATTATTTTTAAAATATTTTCCATGTAGTGGTTTTGTCATTTTTATTAGCTTTTTCAATTGAGATTTTAGTATTTTTATTTTGGTTTTAGTACTAGTTTTTTTTTAGTACTTGTAGAACTTAAACTAAATTAAATGTTGCCTTAGTAAGTAGATGAAATGAAATAGGTAGGTTTTTTTTAATGTTTTTTTAATTTTATTTTATTTCAGTTGACGTTTATTTCATTTCAATTAATTACAAATGAAAATTTCTGGCCGATACTGATAATTCTTTATATTTGAAAGCCAATAACCGATATATTGGCCAATAAGTCTAAATCAAAATTTTTATATAATTTTTGAGAGTCTAATGTAAAAACAAAAGGCCCACCATTAAAAGCCATGTCCCAAACACACAATTTTAATGTTCTCATTATAATATTATGTAGCCTATATGACAGAACAGAGCACATCTGAAGTGTCTCAGCTGAAGGAAATAATCCATTATTTATCGGCTTTAATATATCAGCCAAATTTTCTTATCGGGCCGATAACGATAACATTAAAAATGAACATATATCAGCAGATATATGGTGGCCGATATATCGTGCATCCCTACAATTAATGAGAATGTTTTCTAGTTTTAGTTCATGATAACGTCACTGCCTCCAGGTCATTCCAGATGAAACCCTCATTGGTCTCCTATTCTTCTCTCTGTTCAGATGATCAGATTGGTTCTCTGATCTTAAGAGCCGAGCAGATGTTAAACTCATCTTCTCTTGGTCTCTGTGAGCCGCTAAAGGAGCACAACAGCTCAGGAGATACGGAGGACACGCTGGACGCAGACCGATCCTGGGACAATCCGCCTGTGGCCTTGTGAGTGATTTTTCATATTTAATCTCATCATTTATTAATACTATAATACTATAAAATATTTGTACTGTTCAAATTTTCAAACGTATTTTTCATGCAAAGTAACGAGGTCATGTGACAACAATAGCAACATACTGCTGTCTGAAATGTTTATTACATACTGCATGCTGTTTAACACATTTATTCACACGTGCCATTTTAAACAGCCATCTTTGATTTATTACTTACCAAAATAAAAAATAAAATTTTTATAATTCAAAAGCAACACCAATGTTAGCCATGGGTTTGATTCCCATGGAATACATAAAAAAAAAAAAAAAAAAAGCATTTACTAAATGCATTAAAATTAAAACATGTCCCATCATCTGTAGTAAATCTCCAGTGCCAGTGGGTGGTGCTGATGAGCCGCAACCACCTGAAGAACTTCAGAGGAGCAAGGTACAGTATGAGATGGTCATTATGTCTTTTATTGATTTAAACTCAATGCTCTTACTGTACATCTACTGATATAAGACAGTATTTGTCTGTCTAGTCTGCAGCTTCCTGTTCATCAGGATACAGCAGCAGGAAACATCCTGGTCCAGTGGAGACACTCAAACACATGCTGTTCCGCCTACAGGCCGTCGAACACAAGATCAGCCAATCGCACGCGTCCAGTGAAGTCCAATCTACTGCACACTTGGAGAGAGAAACACTGGAGCCGGTACAGTAAACAAGGCCAATAAAAATGATTAAAATTTTTCTTGTTGTTTTCTCATTATTTGTTGTGATTTTAAGACCTCATCTTTTTACATTTCTTGATCGTCACCGTTCTATATCCCAGATATAACTTTGCTATGGGGTGACTGTGCCATCAGAAACAAAAATAGCACAGTTCACTTCATTAAAGTCAGCATGAAAGGAAAGCATGCTAGTCTTTTCTTCATTTTGCAATTAGTGAATGAACAAATTCAAGCATCATGTTGTCATGAATTTTATTTTTTCTTAACAATTCCTTTTGTACAGTGTGGGAACGATCTAGTTTTGTCACTTTGTGACGTTCCTCTCACTTCCACTGCAACAACTCATTTATATCTATTAATTTAGCAGACAATACAAAATGATATACAAAATGAGATGAAACTGCAAGCAGAAGAGCCTCAAGTCGGTTTAATTTCTGATTTTTTTCTTCTGTGAAACACAAAATAAGATGTTATGCACAATGTTCACGCTGTTCTTTTACACATAATAAGTGTTTTTATACCGCTATGCTCAAAAATATATATTGTCATGCAATATATTCCTAATTTCATCACATAAAGCTGATATTTGGTGAGGTTGAGGACAAAGACCATTGGTTCTCGTATGTCATGTGACCAGCCAATCACGATGTTAAGTTTAAATATATGCAACTTCAGAATTTTCCTGCATTATTCCTTCACAGCCTCTTACTTTTTTAATTTTATGTTTTGTGATTGTATTTTTTTTAAGGCTCCTCAGGAGGAAGCAGAAGAAACTGACATGGGAAGTGGCGAGTCATTACGGAGGTCAGGAGAGTCACGTGATCTCAGTGAATCAGCGTTACTCTCGTCATTTGGTGTTGATTGTTCTTCTTTTATCTGTTTTCTCAGAGCTCTTCATCACCTGGACAGACTGAAAACACTCGTGGATGACATGAACGAGAGGAAGGCCGGAGCAGAGGATGATGGGATAGACTGTACACACACACCTGCAGCTAATATCACAAACGGTGCCAGAATCAAGAAGCAGTTATGAATCAGAGATCAAAGACTGTTATTATCCTACACACACAAAGACGCTTAATGGATCTTATTTGCTTAAAGGTTCGATTTCTGCTTCATGGTATCTATTTTTCTTTAAAACCTCATGAAAGAGAAAAAGTGTAAATAAAGGATCAAGCAAAGTTGTTTCAAAGGGCACATGCTTTTATTGCCAATGAGCAACATTTGACTAGATCAGTGTTTGTTCAAAGTTTTTTTTTTTTTTATATTTAGGTCATTGACTTGCACAATCATTTAGTTTTGTCTCGATCGCTGGCTGGAACAATAATGAGGTTAAACGCTGATTCTTTTGCTAACTGAGTATGTTCTGTTTGTATTTAATTCTTCCTAACCCTATGACTTCAGAAGTTGAATTGTGTGAAAATACATTTATGACACTTAAAGGGTTATTCTAGTCATTAATTACTCAGCCTCATGTCGTCCCAAACCCGTAAGACCTTTGTTCATCTTCAGGAACGAAAAATAAAGATATTTTGATGAAATCCGAGGGTATCTGATCCACACATATAGGGAGCAACTTCATTGCATCTTTTGACATCCAGAAGGGTATTAAAGACATCAATAAAATAGTCCATGTGACTGCAGTGGTTCAACCTTAATGTTATGAAACGACAAGAAGGTAATACAACAGAGGTAAGACTGTGGTGTGTATATATATATATATATATATATATATATATATATATATATATATGTATATATGTGTATATGTATATATATATATATATACAGGTGCTGGTCATATAATTAGAATATCATCAAAAAGTTGATTTCACAAATTCCATTCAAAAAGTGAAACTTGTATATTATATTCATTCATTACACACAGACTGATATATTTCAAACGTTTATTTCTTTTAATTTTGATGATTATAACTGACAACTAAGGAAAATCCCAAATTCAGTATCTCAGAAAATTAGAATATTGTGAAAAGGTTCAATATTGAAGACACATGGTGCCACACTCTAATCAGCTAATTAACTCAAAACACCTGCAAAGGCCTTTAAATGGTCTCTCAGTCTAGTTCTGTAGGCTACACAATCATGGGGAAGACTGCTGACTTGACAGTTGTCCAAAAGACGACCATTGACACCTTGCACAAGGAGGGCAAGACACAAAAGGTCATTGCAAAAGAGGCTGGCTGTTCACAGAGCTCTGTGTCCAAGCACATCAATAGAGAGGCGAAGGGAAGGAAAAGATGTGGTAGAAAAAAGTGTACAAGCAATAGGGATAACCGCACCCTGGAGAGGATTGTGAAACAAAACCCATTCAAAAATGTGGGGGAGATTCACAAAGAGTGGACTGCAGCTGGAGTCAGTGCTTCAAGAACCACTACACATAGACGTATGCAAGACATGGGTTTCAGCTGTCGCATTCCTTGTGTCAAGCCACTCTTGAACAACAGACAGCGTCAGAAGCGTCTCGCCTGGACTAAAGACAAAAAGGACTGGACTGCTGCTGAGTGGTCCAAAGTTATGTTCTCTGATGAAAGTAAATTTTGCATTTCCTTTGGAAATCAGGGTCCCAGAGTCTGGAGGAAGAGAGGAGAGGCACACAATCCACGTTGCTTGAGGTCCAGTGTAAAGTTTCCACAGTCAGTGATGGTTTGGGGTGCCATGTCATCTGCTGGTGTTGGTCCACTGTGTTTTCTGAGGTCCAAGGTCAATGCAGCCGTATACCAGGAAGTTTTAGAGCACTTCATGCTTCCTGCTGCTGACCAACTTTATGGAGATGCAGATTTCATTTTCCAACAGGACTTGGCACCTGCACACAGTGCCAAAGGTACCAGTACCTGGTTTAAGGACCATGGTATCCCTGTTCTTAATTAGCCAGCAAACTCGCCTGACCTTAACCCCATAGAAAATCTATGGGGTATTGTGAAGAGGAAGATGCAATATGCCAGACCCAACAATGCAGAAGAGCTGAAGGCCACTATCAGAGCAACCTGGGCTCTTATAACACCTGAGCAGTGCCACAGACTGATCGACTCCATGCCACGCCGCATTGCTGCAGTAATTCAGGCAAAAGGAGCCCCAACTAAGTATTGAGTGCTGTACATGCTCATACTTTTCATGTTCATACTTTTCAGTTGGCCAAGATTTCTAAAAATCCTTTCTTTGTATTGGTCTTAAGTAATATTCTAATTTTCTGAGACACTGAATTTGGGATTTTCCTTAGTTGTCAGTTATAATCATCAAAATTAAAAGAAATAAACATTTGAAATATATCAGTCTGTGTGTAATGAATGAATATAATATACAAGTTTCACTTTTTGAATGGAATTAGTGAAATAAATCAACTTTTTGATGATATTCTAATTATATGACCAGCACCTGTATATGTATGTATATATATATATATATATATATATATGTATGTATATATATATGTGTATATATATATATACACACACACCTCTTGTCGTTAATGAGTTGATTAACTGAATGCGCTCCACTCGTGTTAATTAGGTTAATTATCTGAAACTGCTCCTCCGGAACATCTGCTTGGAGACAGCCTTTCCCTTCAGCTGGTCTCCGTAACAGACAAAGAGCTGGTCTGAGGTCCTGAAGCTTTGTGTTCTGTCCACTGTGATTCAGCGCTCAATGGGATTCGTCTTCACTGTGTCAATTCCTCCAAAGGATCATCAGACTCATATAAGGACTATGCCTCAATTGAGTCCGACGTAGGAAAGTAATGGGCTCAGATTATACCGAATTCTTACATTAAGTGTTTATTTTAGATAAGTGAATTGAGGTTTTTCTTGAAAATAATAATCTATTTGGTCTTTTCTTCAGCTGGGGTCAGTGGACAAATATCAAGTGGTGTCCTACTGGATTCTTAAAAGCTTTTCCAGCTGAGAGTCGAATCTCCCCCAAAAATTGGTGATGATACGGCCGCAAACAACATCAGGTGAGTATGTGGTGCTGTAAGTCATCCTGGTTTTATTTTGCTCTTTCAGGACTTTCAATCCAACAGCACAATAACATGTTTTATCATAATATTGTCACATCTGAATTTTCTCCAGGTTCAAATGCTATGAAGATTTTTTTGCTTCAGGGTGACGGCACAGCCTGGGGTGAGTGGGGCGACTGGAGCCCAAAATGTGAAGGAAAAGAAATCTGCGGCATCAGGACGCGGATAGAAGAGCCTGCGTTATATCCTACAACATCTCGACAGACCACAGAGCACTGAACACCAGAACGGCTAGGCATAAGAACAGTTTCTTCCTCGTATGTTTGTAGTGGTTTGATTTGGTGATTACTTTTGCTTTGGAGTTTGGAGTGAAATTCTGTTTTTGTGATTGAGTGTAGAGCAATTTCCATTGGATATGATTGTTGTTACAATTGTTTGTTTTTGCTTTTGTTTCTTTGCCATTTCTGATTACCCGTTGTGCTACTTTTGAATGTTTTCTAATAAACTTTGCTATACATTTACAACAAACACACTATGGTGGTTGCTCTCTTGAGTTCTCATCTCTTGCGAGATGATGGGGTTACAAAACATTTTTTAGGCATTTTACCAAGAAAAACAGTTTTCAAGGACACTGGCGTTTAAACGTACGTTTTATTGGATCAGTGTTTGTATTTTTGTGTGTTCAGGTACAGGTCATTGACGTGCGCTCGGTGCTCCTGGCTGCTCGTTGGGTAGAACCAGGACATCACAATATTGATAAACCATAAATGTAGTCTGAAGATGTTTTGATCGGCTCAAAAAATGATCAGAAAAAAAATCCTTAGAGCAGTTTTACTGACCCCAGGGTCGGTTTTAGTTTAGAAACCAAACAGAATTAATTTAAAGTGGCTATTGTTAATATTTTCTTGTTTCTCAGGGTCAACTTTTGACTATTCTTGTGTAAGACTGCCCTTGTGTAACTTCTTTTCGTTATGTTATCTGCACATCATGAACACACCAAGACAAAACAAGAACTAGGCTTTATACACTCACGTAAACAGGAACTCAAACATCTGACCTCTATTACTTATTATATTTTTTAATATACCATATATGGTAGGGCTTGATCTTTGAGTACGACAATTGGACGGCCTGAACATCGTGGATGATTTTGCTTAATCTTGTGTATAAATATGAGGCTTCTTCCTTAACTTGAGAATGTTATGGTACTGCACTGTCTCTGTGTCTGCTTGATCAGCTGATGACTGATAGCTCTGAGGCTGCAGATAGTCTACCTGAAAATTAATCTAACAATCAGTATTTTTTTATCGATCAGGTCAGTGCTGTAGCAATGCGTCCCCTCCTTTCCATGTTTTCACTGCTAGCCATTATTGGGCGGCATGTGAGCGTTCAGTCCACAGGAAGACGTTCTGAGCGGAGCACACACCGAGAATACAAATCAGTGTTGACCGTGTCTAACGGAATGTACTGGGGGTCGTGGGGGGATCAGGACATGTGTCCAAGAGGAACGTATGCAGCAGGGTTCAGTCTGAGGGTAAGTTGGGCATTGACTATTTTGCTAATACAGGGGTGGCTTAGTGCTTCAAAGGATCAAAACTGTGAAGTTGCAGTTAGTCATTTAATCTCCAGGGGCCAGTTGTTCAAAAAGTTTCATCTGCATCAAATGATCTGGATTTGGAAATCCCATATTTTGCTATCCAGGATCAGGTAATCCATTTGACTTTTGTGCTGGTTTTTCAAAGCAAAATTGGATTGTATCACCCTGATCCAGATACACACAAATCTGGATTACTAGTGCTCTACGGAGCCCCTAAAGGGACATGTTAATAGAAAGAATATATCAATTTTACAGTACATTAGGTTACTGAAAGGCTAAATATGACTACTTCTAATTTATTACTTTAACAGTTAAGCTAATCAAGAGCTAGATAATAAAAAATATATGTGTGTATGTATATTACATGACAAAAATGTTGTATTTTTTGAGCAGTTTTAAAGTTTTAATACATTTTTGTTCCTGAAATCCACCCTTCTGGTGGGATCAGTCATCCAACACAAACTGATGATTTTATTCAGATTAAAACCAAGATTGGATTTTGTGATCTAATCTGATTTCAGAATCCTTTTTTTTCCCCTTTTGAACAACCCATTTTCAAGATTTGATCCAATCCGTTAGCCGAAATCCGATTACTTTTGAACAACTGGCCCCTGCTGCACCTGCTTAAGATTTGTTTTAAGAATCTGTACTAAAGAACATAAAGATAAATGTTACTATGAGAATTTAAATGTTACAATGGTTGGGTTAGTTTCAGCTCTTTCAAATGGAAAGTTGTCTCAATGTTGTTGTTGTTTTAAGGTGGAACAACATGTCAGTGGTCAGTTTGACGATACATCGCTCAATGGGATTCGTCTTCACTGTGTATATCCGTCCAGAGTATCATCAGGCTCATATGTTGGGTCCAACGTAGGACAGTAATGGAATCCGATTATTAACAATTCTTACATTCAAGTGTTAAAGCTAGATAAGTGAATTGAGGATTTTCTTGAAAATTATAATCAATTTGATCAAGAAACCTCTTTGTCTTTTCTTCAGCTGGGGTAAGTGGACAGATATCAAGTGGTGTCCTACTGGATTCTTAAAAGCTTTCCAGCTGAGAGTCGAATCTCCCCAAGGAAGTGGTGATGATACGGCCGCAAACAACATCAGGTGAGTATGTGGTGCTGTAAGTCATCCTGGTTTTAT
Organism: Hypophthalmichthys molitrix; assembly: GCA_037950675.1. NCBI lineage: Eukaryota > Metazoa > Chordata > Actinopteri > Cypriniformes > Xenocyprididae > Hypophthalmichthys > Hypophthalmichthys molitrix. Next base: position 1,721,927 of record CM075512.1, on the reverse strand, counting down.
TTTGCTGTTTAAAACTCTGTATTCCCTCATCAAGCAGTTCAATTAATATCACGCTCAGTCGTGCTGCTGATCGTGGTTGTGATTAGGCCGTATGCTGCAGGTGATCATCCCACGTAAAAGGCGACTTTCTCAGGATCTTGCGCAACGTTCCCTAAAAGTTCTCTAAAGGTGACACAAATTCCGAACCTTTACAGAACATTCGGGACGATCCTAAAACATCCTCTTTTGGTAATGAAAGTGCTGCAGTTTAAGGTTCCTTATATGACTTTAGGGTGACGTTCCATTTTGGTTATTTTAATGTTACAAACAGGACATTTGGGACATTAACTGAACGTTCCCACACGGTCCTCTGTTGGTCATTTAATAACGTTCCCGATATGAGTTTAGAACGTCCTGAATGTTCCCTGAAGGTCCACCAAATAACGCCCCACTGGTGTTAAGGACGTTGTCTAGTAATGTTCCCAGTACGTTCAGAGATGGTCACGATGTGGAGTTCTTTTAAGGTTTGGGGGGCGTTATTTGGTGGACCTTCAGGAAACATTCAGGACGTTCTGGGAATGTTTAGGGGACTATTACTATAGGACGTTCTGTTAACTTAACCAGAATAGAACGTCCCCCTAAACTCATATCGGGAACGTTATTAAATGACCAACAGAGAACCGTGTGGGAACGTTCAGTTAATGTCCCAAATATCCTCTTTGTAACGTTCTTATGTGACCATAAAATTAACCAAATTCGAATGTCACCCTAAAGTCATATAAGGAACCTTGAACTGCAGCACTTTCATTACCAAAAGATGACGTTTTAGGAACGTCCCGAATGTTCTGTAAAGGTTCAGAATTTTGCACACAGCCACTTCAAAACTGTTCACGAGCTAATATGGGTTTGATTTTGGTTGTCATTTGTTGAAATAAATACAAAAAAATGCAGTGTTTCGGTGTCTGTCTGCTGAATGTGACCCTCCGATTCTCCTCCATGGCTATATGGGAAAGTGAATATTTACAAAGAAGACAACATTAAAACTACACTTACATTTAACGTTACACCCTTCCAACAAAGAAATGAATCGACTTGTCAGCTTGTTAAAAATTCATTTATTTGGACATTTTCTACCATATGATGGCTGAAGCAGCAGCGCGTGACACTGTTCATTGTAACCAGATCAACATTGTGAACTGAATTCTACAAAACTGAAGTGAAAACACCAAATTATCATTCAACGGGATAAAATATAGCTTCTCTTCCCTGCAAACGATACCATGAAGAATGTGGATATTTAACCAAGTCAGCAACAAATAAGGTAAGCAGGTATGCATTTCAGTATCAGCAGACGCAAAACGCTATTAAAGGCGACAACTTTTAAACTTAAAAAACGATATAAGTTATATAAAAAAAAAACGGTATAAGTTATGTAAACGATATAAACACCTTCTGGGTTGTCGATTTTATCGATTTGAGCAACCATAAACGATGCAAAACATACAAATTTTGAGTTTTTGATAGGATTCCTATATAGAAAAATCACTTGCCCTCCAGACTCATTCGCGCTGCTGCAATGACGTCATGTGCAAACAGCCTATTATGGTAAGAGAAAAGGTCTAAGCCACCGGAGGCCGATTTAAGTAATGTAAATAAATAAAAAGGAAGAGGGGAAACATGCAAAAGATAAAGGCATGTATGCAATAATAGTAGGCAAATAATAAAATATAGGGCCTATCACTTGTTATGTCACTTGCTATGCTATTACATATTGGCCAACAATATTCATTTTTCTGTCCAACTAGCTTACATAACCAGACAGTAAAATGTGATTTTGTAACATAATGTAACTTTTTTAAAACAAATGTAATACTTTAATATTTTACTGTAAAGTTGTGCAATTTTGGGGGATTTATGGTATTTTGTGTTATTTGCCTCAATTTGTAATAATTTAAGTATATACATTTATATAAAATAGAAAAATGTTATGTTAAATCCACTTTAATAAAGATCTACATTTCATTCATAGTGATAGACATGAAAAATGTGCCTGGGTTTAGTGGACGATTGCTGCCATCTACTGGAAAGCAAACACTTAATTAAATTAAAATTAAAATAACATGAATTTTTAACTACAGCCACTAGATGGCTAGAGAATTAATCATTGGTTGACATTATAAAATCATTATTACAACAATAAAAATGACACTATATCAAATTTTAGCATTTTTTCATTTGTACTATCATGGGTATTTGAAAATATTTTTGAAAAATACAATTAATTACAAGGCTGTAGAGAACAGTGCACTATTGCAGACTTATATACTGAGGTTTTAATTACATTATTTTAATACAGTCAGTCGTGAATTAAAGTGGGCCGGTCTAAGGCATGAAACTCCAGGGCTGAAAATGAGTCCCAATCCGGCCCTGAAAGCAAGTGCTTACCTCCGTAACGGTGACATTTATACATTTTAATAAAACATCAACACCTCATTAAGTTTTATATGAAAGAAATAAAGTCAGAGTGGTTTGTAATAAGTGAAGATGCTGAGATCTAGAGAGATCTGTTAGTGTTTAATGTTCTGTTTCTGTGAGGTTACCATTGTGCTGAAGAGTAGAGTCTGGGCTTCAGTCAGTGATGAGACAGAAACACTGATGTTCTGCTGCATGTTGCTTTATTTAAAGGGAGTAACTGTGTAGTTGCTGATGCAGTGATACAGTAGTGACATTAGCTCATGCATGTGCTTTTGTTAGCTAATGACTTACTGCAAGACATTTGCATTTTAAAAAAATGGTTTCATAATAATCCAGGAAATACCTGTAAAGTGCTTTTTTTTTGTAAGACATTTAAAAAAAATATTTTTTGTTTGAGCAGCCACTTTTGTTAGTCAATTTATCTCTAATTTTCAATAAAAAATTTTGTCAAGGGCAGCAGGGATGTTCTGAGAACATTTCCAAATAAAATATGGTTCCCTAAATGTTCAGAGAATGTTCTGAAGGTCCGTCAGATAACGTCCCCCAAACCTTAAAAGAACTCCACATCGTGACCGTCTCTGAACGTACTGGGAACGTTACTAGACAATGTCCTTAACACCAGTGGGGACGTTCTGAGAATGTTCTGGGAACATAAAATTTCTAGCGGGGATGTGACTGACATTCAATCCAGCAGCACAATTACATATTTTATCATAATATTGTCACGTTTAAATTTTCTCCAGGTTCAGCTGCAGTGATGGTGTTGTGCTGAAGGGTGACAGCACAGCCTGGGGTGATTGGGGCGACTGGAGCTCAGCGTGTACTGGAAAGGGAATCTGCGGCATCAAGACGCGGGTAGAAGAGCCACAGGGAAGTGGAGATGACACCGCTCTCAATGACGTGCAAATGTACTGCTGTGATTAAGGTGATGTGATCACTATCTAAACCTCAGACTGACACATACTGCAGATCAACTAAATCTGTTGATTCTTTCAGGTGTAGGAGGATGACAACAAGAACAGCAAGAAGACCAAATGGATTGTAATAAATGATCATCATACTATGATAAGCTAACATGAACCATGTAATACTACAGTTTTGTAAGGGATAATTTACAGTCAGCCGGTCATTATCACAAAACAAAGCCTAACCGAATCTGAGGCTGACTGGACATCATCCCTCCCTATTATTGGAGTTGATATTATTTTATTCTAGTATATTAGTGATTCTTCTAAAGACTCCTGAACTTTTGCTGTCAGTCAAAACGGGTGTCAAATATTTCAGCATTAAAGACTTTCTAAACAGAACCTTGTAGTTTCACATTCTTTTGTGCAACACTTTACATCAGATCATTTATTACATTAGTGCATGTGGCAGATCTAAAGAGACTTGTATTGCATTCAAAGTAATTGTATTTTCTATTCATGCATTCCCTGGGAATGACCAGCATACTCTACAGGAACACTACATTAAATTAAAGTGTAACATTGACAACCCTGTTACCCTAAACCTTCTTACAACCACCAGCTGTAGTGCCCATGATCTCCACCAGGCACTCCTCCCCTCTCCTTTTTTTTTACCTGATCATGCATTTCCCATAACCCATTGCCTGGACTCATTAAACTTAAATACTTTCAGCTGTGTGGCTCATAATCTTGTTTTCACTCACTGGCTGTGTTCAAAACCACCTACTCACTGAGTAGGTACTTAATTTCAATAAGTACTTACTTAACGAGCACTAAAAGAGTAGGTAGCTGATCTCGTTGAGTATGAATCCATTCCGGACATCATCCGCCATGTTGACGGTATCATGTGACCTATGACGTTGTCACAAGCGCAACAACTTAAAAGACATGAGTGACAGGTTTAATTCATCTATCTTTAAATATCTTGATATTGATTAAACTTGCTAATTTTGTGGTCTTGTTGAACAAACAGCTGTCCGTTAAATTTGTGATTGAAGTATAACCAATAAATTTGGGGTTAATTTAAGTTCTTACATTTTTAACCCTACTAATTTGACCCACAGTTTTATCCTTAAAGACATTATTTTTTATTACGAAAACCCAAAATCATGATCTCTTAATATGTTGTTAATTTCTTTATTTTATAACCCACAAGCAAAAGTGGCTTAAATCTCCTTTATTTTGTCCTCTTATAAATAGCTTATAAATAACACAAAAAATAAAATAAATATATATTTTTGATGCATTATGATGAATTATTCAAAGATATTTAATCTTGTCATTGTGCTTTTTTTCTGTGTATATAATCTCATATTATGATGTACATAAACCCATGATATTTGTCTTTTTTTTTTTTTTTTGTCATTATGATTGTTCATTGTTAAAGATACTATGGTATTTTACCTGATCACGTATGTAATTATAAGTTGCACAAAGCAGACGTCAGGCAGCTGCTCGAAGATTGATTGTTGATTTTATACTGGAAAAATGTAAGTATTACTACTAAAAATAAGATCACCCCAGAATAAATTGCATTGCTAGCCCACCCCAACATTTATGCACAATAATAATGATAAATGCTGACCAATACTTAATTATTACTTTCTCGCACTAATGTTTTAGTAAAATGCAATTTGTTTTGTCATATGACACAGCTATGCATGAATACACACTAGACAAATGCAGCCAATGTGAATACATCTAAATTTACAGTCAAGCAACGAATTAATACATGAATTAATAAAATAATTATATTTTATTTACTGACAACAATAGGAAACATAAATGAGTAAAAGAATGAATAAAAGTAATCATCACAAACACCTTCGCCTGTCTTTGCCGTCCATCATGTCCCTCATTGCTGCTCTTCTCAATGGGGACATCGTTGACCCAGAGGATGAGGAAGATCATGATGAACTCCACAACCTTGAACAAGAGTGGGAGAAGATGTGCGGGACAATCTGGTCTGCTTCAAACATTTGTGTGCTTGCTCTCCATGAGCATGACTACCTGTAAAACATTTAAAGAGGTTAAAACATTTTGCAATTCATGTCAGCGTTCAGTTTCTTGACATTTTTCATTTCATATTTTTACATGCTTTATTAGATTAGTCGTGTAGTGGGCTAAACCACTGAACTGGTAAGCAGAAGGTTGCTGGTTCGATCTCTGCAGCATCACCACCAGTGTGTCCTTGAGCAAGACACTTTACTCCAGGTTACTCCACGGGGACCGTCCCTGTAATAAGAGCACTGTAAGTCACTTTGGATAAAAACAAATGTAAATGTGATTTTTGTAAATCGTTTTTTATTAGTGTCTCAGGCACAAACACTCAATAAATCTGCATATTTCTTAAAGTTAACTTTTTCAAGGAACTACTATGATAAATGATTTTTTTTTTCTGAATTGCTGGTAAACATTTAGTAAGCATCTTTATAATATATATGGTTTAGAATTTATGTAAATCCACTTTGGAGACGTACGTGTGCTTACTAGAGCTCCCCTGTTAGCTATACATAATAAAACATGTTTTTACAGCGAAATCACAACTATACTATACTGTTTAGCGTCTTTACACATTCAACAGTTTACTCTACAGTAGTTCAACAAACGCGATTTTAACACAAGGAACCGTGTTTACTCACATTCCTGTTGCTTTTCTCCTCCGTGTTCGATTCTTACGTATCCTCTCCCGTGGCCTCCTGGGAAGGCTGGGATAGAAAAGTATCCATCGGATGAGCACTCGAGAATCTGGGTGGAAGCAGTAGGCCATTCGGGAGCTTCTTCCCTACTCTTTCATGATTACTGAGGTTTCGAACATACTACTTCTTTCACATACTGTTTTCTCCTACTATATAGTAGGTAAGTAGGCATATTCGGATGCACTTTAAGTATACGCACGTCTGAATCTCGCGAGAATTAGTACTTCACCCAGGTACTTCTCACCTACTCTTTTATGATTACTAAGTATTCGGACATAGTTATTCGCTCGCCTACTGCTTTTCCCCTACTATATAGAAGAGAAGTAGGTAGTTTCGGACGTAGCCTCTCTTTGTGAAGTCTTGTAAGTGTCACACTGCATTTCTCGCGCTTGTTTCCCTTGTTATGGTTTTGATCTTCTGCCTGCTTTTCTGGATTTTCCTGTTTGCATGTGTTTTCTGCCCTGTTGTTATCTAGTTTGTTTACCTTTTGATCATTTGTCTTTTGGATTACATTTCTGGATTGCCCTCAACCATCTCAGAGCAGTTCGTGACAGAAGACTTTGCCTCTATGGATCCAGCAATCACCCTAGTCCGCCTTCATCAAGGAACTCGCTCACTCAAAACTTACAAAAAACGGAGCTTGGCCCATCAAGGAATGCAGTGCTTCCAAGTCTGGGGATCGCTAGTCCTGAGCTCTCAGCGCTTCCCAGTCCGGTGGTCCCAAGTCCAGATCCTCTTCACGATATGGCCTCCAGCTGTCATGGCCGCCACACCGGAAGCATCTAAGGTGGTTCCTAGGTGTTTGAGACTGGCTTCCAGTTTAGCAGACCCACCGCTGATGTCAGTGTGAGCAGCTGGCATCTCAGTAGTCCCAACATCCAGGCACTGATCCGTGATGGTCCTCGATGGAGGATCGCTGGGCGAGAACTCTCTGTCTGCCCTGACACAACCACAATTCAGTCATCCCTGAATTTCCAGAGAGGCCAGATTCCAAATTGGCCAGAAAGTTCCAGAGTCTTGGCCAAGGAGGCTGAGATTGAAGACTCTGCTTGCATTGCCATAAATATCACTCCTGATTGTCCAGCCCTGTTATGGCCATAGAGGCCATAACTGAACTCTCTGCCTGTTTTGACACGGCCAACCCTAACTTTTCTGTGCTCTTTGTTACAGTTCCGCCTGATCTGCCGTGGTCTTCTGCTGTACCTTGGTGGTCTACAGTTCTGCCTGCTCCACCGTGATGGTAGTCAGCTATGTCTTGGTGGTCTTCAGCTCCGTCCCGCCCCCGCTCAACCTCCCTCCTGGATTTCTGTGACTCTTTGAGGAGTGTCTGGAATACACTCCCTAACGGGGGGGGATTATGATTCTGAATTGCCCTAATAAAGCCGCATGTGGATCCTCAACATTCTCAGAGCAGTTTGTGACAGAAGACTTCACCTTTATGGATCCACCCTAGTCCACCTTCGCCAAGGAACTCACTCACTCGAGGACCACAACAAGGACTTTGATACAATATCCAACTTTTTTCTACGCTTCATGACGCTTTGCATGAATTATGGGGGTAACTTCCATTAAAGTGCCCCTTTCATGTAGTGTAACATAGCTCTAAGTGAATGAAAACATCCTGCAATGTTTTAAATCTGAAAGTGCACAGTAAAGTTATTGTCTCTCAAAAGTAAGAGTCGACTCTGAGTCAATTAAACGAGTCGTTTGTAAAAACGAATCCCAAGCTGTTTCGTTGTGACGTCAAAACGAAACATTAGCATATTGCCCGCTCACTTATTGCACACACAGACACCAGGGAAAACTTTGAGGAAACCCCTCAAACACTCACGTTATTATGTTATTAAATGTGTCTCGAAATGGGCGACCTGGACGTTGTCGCTAGTTGGTCAAGTTCATTGGTTCTAAATGGTTCTCCATTCTAACTGCCCTCCACAGGTCAAAGTTTGAACTAAATTCTCATATACAATATGTTTGTGCAAGTATGTAACAATTAGTTCAAACTTTGACCTGTGGAGGGCAGTAATACACTAAGCAGCATCTACACTGCTGGAATTCTAATAGAGAAGAAGAAGAGAGCTAGTTCAAGATGAGCGTTTATGGTTAAAACGTATATAATTTAAAAAATTTTTTAGAAAATAAACGATCGTTTTTGCTTGATAAGACCCTCATTCCTCGTCTGGGATCATGTAGAGCCCTTTGAAGCTGCACTGAAACTGACATTTTGACCTTCAACCGTTTGGAGTCCACTGAAGTCCACTATAAGGAGAATAATCCTGGAATGTTTTCATCAAAAACCTTAATTTCTTTTCGACTGAAGAAAGAAGGACATGAACATCTTGGATGACATGGGGGTGAGTAAATTATCAGGAAATTTTAATTTGAAAGTGAACTACTCCTTTAAGAGCCGGGGGGTGAAAACTTTTTCAATTTGAAGATCAAGGAATATTGTACTTAATTTTTTTTTCCGGGAAACATGCAAGTATCTTCTGTTGCTTCCGAAGGGCAGTACTAAATGAAAAACAACTATATTTAAACAAAATAAGAAAAATTGGGACATCTTCATCCTGTTCAAAAGTTTTCACCCCCGGCTCTTGCATCGTGTTTCCTTCTGGAGCATCAGTGAATGTTTGAACCTTTCTTAATAGTTGGCCAATCAACAAGTGGCCATTGATTTGAATTCTGAGTTTGAGTTTTATTGCAGGTTTGAAAAACCCTGTCTCACACCTCAAACCCATTCTGACCTTCTCTCCATACACCCATCAACACCTCCAGCACTTCAGGGCTGTGAAAAGGTCTGTGGTCCTGAAGTCATTTGAAAGACTGGTGCTGAAGGACATCACTGGACCTTTGCTGGACGACAATGCAATTTGTTTATCGAGCAAACAGGTCAGTGGATGATGCAGTCAAAATCTCGACAGACCACAGAGCACTGAACACCAGAACGGCTAGGCATAAGAACAGTTTCTTCCTCGTATGTTTGTAGTGGTTTGATTTGGTGATTACTTTTGCTTTGGAGTTTGGAGTGAAATTCTGTTTTTGTGATTGAGTGTAGAGCAATTTCCATTGGATATGATTGTTGTTACAGTTGTTTGTTTTTGCTTGTTTTGTTTCTTTGCCATTTCTGGTTACCCGTTGTGCTACTTTTGAATGTTTTCTAATAAACTTTGCTACACATTTACAACAAACACACTATGGTGGTTGCTCTCTTGAGTTCTCATCTCTTGCGAGATGATGGGGTTACAAAACATTTTTTTAGGCATTTTACCAAGAAAAAACGTTTTCAAGGACAAACGTATATATTTTATTGGATCAGTGTATTTTTGTGTGTTCAGGTACAGGTCATTGACGTGCGCTCGGTGCTCCTGGCTGCTCGTTGGGTAGAACCAGGACATCACAATATTGATAAACCATAAATGTAGTCTGAAGATGTTTTGATCGGCTCAAAAAATGATCAGAAAAAAAATCCTTAGAGCAGTTTTACTGACCCCGGGGTCGGTTTTAGTTTAGAAACCAAACAGAATTCATTTAAAGTGGCTATTGTTAATATTTTCTTGTTTCTCAGGCTCCACTTTTGACTATTCTTGTGTAAGACTGCCCTTGTGTAACTTCTTTTCGTTATGTTATCTGCACATCATGGACACACCAAGACAAAACAAGAACTAGGCTTTATACACTCACGTAAACAGGAACTCAAGACATGGATGCATTTGAACATCTGACCTCTCTTACTTGTTGTTATATTTTTTTAAATACCATATATGGTAGGGCTTGATCTTTGAGTACGACAATTGGACGGCCTGGACTTCGTGGATGATTTTGCTTAATCTTGTGTATAAATATGAGGCTTCTTCCTTAATAAACACTGTCTCTGTGTCTGCTTGATCATTCTCACATCACAGAGATTGAGGTGCCTGTTTCCAACTGATGACTGATAGCTCTGAGGCTGCAGAAAAAATTAATCTAACAATCAGTATTTTTTTATCGATCAGGTCAGTGCTGTAGCAATGCGTCACCTCCTTTCCATGTTTTCACTGCTAGCCATTATCGGGCGGCATGTGAGCGTTCAGTCCACAATAAGACCCTCTGACTGGATCATAAACGGAGTTAACGAATCATTGATGACTGTGCCGAATGGAATGAAGTGGGGATCGTGGGGACTTAAGAGCATGTGTCCAAGTGGAATGTACGCCGCAGGGTTTAGTTTGAAGGTAAGTTGGGCATTGACATCAGTGATATGAGGGTGCTTCAAAGGTTCAAACCCCAGAGAAAAAGAACTGTAGAGTTGCTGTTAGTCATTTAATCTCCAGGGAACTGCCCCTGCTTAAGATTTTTAAAGTGTCTGTGTAATGTTAAAGAGCATGACGATAAATGTTACTATGGGTTGGGTTAGAGTTAACTCTCTTTCAAATGGATTGTCTCAATGTTGTTGTTTTAAGGTTGAGGAAGCTTCCCATGCTTTTCATGATGATACATCGCTCAATGGGATTCGTCTTCACTGTGTCTATCCGTCCAAAGAATCATATGACCTCTATGCCTCAATTGAGTCCGACGTAGGACAGTAATGGGCTCAGATTTTTATGAATTTTTATATTAAGTGTTTAAGCTAGATTTTTTTTGGGTAAAATTTTTGGATCAAGAAACCTCTTTGTCTTTTCTTCAGCTGGGGTAAGTGGACAGATATCAAGTGGTGTCATTCGGGATTGCTGACAGCTTTCCAGCTGAGAGTCGAATCTTCCCAAGGAATTGGTGATGATACGGCCGCAAACAACATCAGGTGAGTATGTGGTCATCCTGGTTTTATTTTGCTATTTCAAGCATCAAGCAGTTCCATTAATATCACACTCAGTCATGCTGCTGATCGTGGTTGTGATAACTGCAATAACATGTTTTATCATAATGTTGTCACATTTAAATTTTCTCCAGGTTCAGCTGCAGTGATGGTTTTTTGCTTCAGGGTGACGGCACAGCCTGGGGTGAGTGGGGCGACTGGAGCCCAAAATGTGTAGGAAAAGGAATCTGCGGCCTCAGGACGCGGGTAGAAGAGCCGCAGGGAAGTGGAGATGACACCGCTCTCAATGACGTGCAGATGTTCTGCTGTGCATGAGGTGATGCGATCGCAGTCAAAAGCACAGACTGACACATACTGCAGATCAACTAAATCTCTTTTTTCGTTCAGGTGTAGGAGGATGACAACAAGAACAGCAAGAAGACCAAATGGATTGCTATAATTGATCATCATACTACAGTTTTGTAAGGGATAATGCACATTTAGCCAGTCATTATCACAAAACAGTATCAGCAATAAAGACTTTCTAAACAGAACCTTGAAGTTTCACATTCTTTTGCACAACACTTTACATCAGATCGTTTATTGCATTAGTGCCAGATCTAAAGAGACTTGTATTGCATTCAAAGGGCACATGATTTTACTGGCAAATCGACCATCTCAGTGTTTGTCTAACTGTGACTTGCACAATCATTCAGTTTTGCATTATTGTCTTGATCACTTATGTGGATAAACGCTGATTCTTTTGCTATTCATCTGTTTGTATTCATTTTTTCATGCAAATTATCATAAGACTTCAGAAGTCAAGTTGTGTGAAAATACTTTTATGACACTTAAATTCTTCTTGAAATAAAGAAAGTAATACAGGTTTAGAACAACATGAGTGTGTGAGTAAATGATGACAGAATGTTTTTTAATGTCGGTCTAATGTTCTCTGTGTTGTAGTACGTGTTTACTATTTCTAAACTTTTTAAAATTACAAAATCAGCTCAGCATTTCATAGGCATTTTACTGAGTAAAACACTTTCCAAGGACACTATTGTTTAAACAAATAGATGAATTTTTGTGTGTTCATTTACAGGAATTGATGTTTGCTCAGTGTTCCTGGCTGCTGATTGGCTGAATTTATTGATAAACCATATAAATTTATTGTTCTGATTGGCTCACTAAAGAAGCAGGCAGGTTCCACTGACCAATCACAGATGGCTCAGATACCCTGGGTCAATTTTTGGTTTAGAAACCAAACAGAATTATTTTAATCATTATTTTTATCCATCAGTCCACTGCTGTAGCAATGCATCACTTCATTTCCATTGTGTTTACACTGTTGGCCTTTATTGGGCTGCATGTGAGCGTTCAGTCCACAGGAAGACGTTCTGAACGAAGCATCGAAAGACATTTCATATCGTTGCTGTCTGTGTCGAATGGAATGGAGCGGGGGTCGTGGGGTCAAAGGGAATTGTGTCCAAGTGGAACGTACGCCGCAGGGTTTAGTCTGAAGGTAAGTTGAACATTGACTCATGGAAGTGGTTTTGATTTCTAACACCGTATTTTTGTTGTTTTCCAGTACAAATATCCAAACATTCTTAAGTCAAGATACATTTACTGGAGAAGCAAAATGACTTATCATATTATGAGTTTGAGCTTTAAACAAGAAAAAGTATCTGCCAATGGAGTTAGAAAATATGAACTTAATTCAGAGGGAAAACAAGATTTTTCATGATCCAATCAATTCCCGAAGTGTAAAATCAAGTCCTGTCATTGACAGAAGTTTTATGTTGACTATAAACGACATTAAAACTACAGGGTTCACTGCAGTTGTTTTTAAATCGTAAATCTTATGTAAATTTAAATAATCAGTACTTTTATATTGTTTTCCAGTTAAACATCCCTAAAACTATTTTTATTATTGTGTTTTATTAAACAGTTTTTAACAAGTTGCCGTATTTTTTCTTGTTTTAAGCACTTCATTTTGACAAAATTAATTTTGCTTCTCCAGTAAATGTATCTTGATTTAAGAATGTTTAGATATTTGTACTGGAAAACAAGATTACAAGAAAACAAGAAAATTATTTTTTTGCAGTGCAGTAAGAACGAAGCGGTTGAAGCTGTTAGTCACTTATGTTAGTTAACTTAGTTAATCTCCATCTGCCATGGGACATTATCAAATAGAGGATTGTCTTAATGTTGTTGCTGTTTTTTGTTTGGTTTTTAGGTGGAAGAACGTCGTTTTACGGACAACACAGCGCTCAACGGGATTTGTCTTTACTGTGTCAGTCAGACCAGAGACTTAGAATTAGACTCAGATGAGGACATCTCCGTTCAGTCTGACGTAGGAAGGTAATGGACTCAGACTAATGAAGTAAAACTAGTTACAGCAGGTTTACTCTGGGTTTAATAAGAATTCTTACATTAAAGAGCAGTTTCTTCATAGGCTAGAGAAATGAACTGAGGATTTTCTTGAAAACAATTCCTGATTTAATCACTAAAGTTCTTCGTTGTCTTCAGTAAACCTTCAAAAAATCCATAATTTGTGTTTTTTCTCCAGCTGGGGTCAGTGGACAGAGATCAAATGGTGTCCGTCTGGATTCTTGACAGCTTTCCAGCTGAGAGTCCAATCTTCCCAAGAATTTAAAGATAATACAGCCGCAAACAACATGAGGTGAGTATTTGGCAGAACATTCTGGTTAGAATTTGCCATTTAGGGTCTCAGTTTTCTCTCATCAAGCAGCTCAATTAAGCAATATCACTGAATAAGAGGCACAAGGCAGGCCTGAGCTCCAGGTCCCTGTGTTCACAAAACAAATCTCGAGAGTGAGCTAGAATGAGCCAGTCATCAAGATATTTGAGAATGCAAACGTCCAGTTCCCTTAACGGGGCAAGCCTTCGCGACCAGTACAAGGTCCTCCCCTTTGGGCTGTCCCTGTCACCCGACCCTTGAAAGCAAACCTAAGAAATGGTCTGGAAGTGACGTGGAAGTACGTGTCCTTCAGGTTAAATTCTGCGAACCAATTTTGGGGACGAACACATGTGATAATGCAGTAAGCATCTTGAACTGGAGCTTGTGAAGGGCCCAGTTCTCCCATCCCACATTTAATGCAAGGTCATGTTCAAAAAAGCATATGGACACTTTAACATAATACTTTCACATTTATTTCAGATTCAACTGCAGTCGAGGTTCTTTGCTTCAGGGTGACGGCACAGACTGGGGCGAATGGGGCGAATGGAGCCCATTGTGTCAGGGAAGAGGGATGTGTGGTATCAGGACGCGGGTAGAAGAGCCACAGGGATTCTTCAAAGATGACACCGCTCTCAATGACGTGGTCATGTTCTGCTGTGAATAAGGTGATGCGATCACTATCTAAACCTCAGACTGACACATACTGCAGATCAACTAAATCTGTTGATTCTTTCAGGTGTAGGAGGATGACAACAAGAACAGCAAGAAGACCAAATGGATTGTAATAATTGATCATCATACTACATGAACCATGTCATACAACAGTTTTGTAAGGGATAATTCACTGGACATCATCCCACCCTATTATTGGAGTTGATATTATTTTATTCCTTCTAGTAAGTTTCTTCTAAAAACTTCTGCTGTCAGTCAAATCTGTGCCAAATATCAGCATTAAAGACTTTCTAAACAGAACCTTGAAGTTTATTTTGCACAACACTTTACATCAGATCGTTTATTACATTAGTGCATGTGGCAGATGGTTCTATCTAAAGCGACTTATAATGCATTCAAAGTAACTCTTATCCGTTCATGCATTCCCTGGGAATGACCAGCATACTCTACAGCAGGGACCTATTGCTGGAACATGAGCAAAAGTAAGAGAGGTGTATTTATTCAGATAAAGTACCACGTAACTGCATACAGATCTACATTTTGATGTTGTAAGAAAAAATGATGAGGACGTTGAAGATCTCGATGAAGAAGTTTATTGCAGCATAGCAGTGACAAAGTACACGTAGCACCTTGGGTTCATCGGAGTCGGAATGAACCCAGAACATCCAAATCTCAAACCTTTTATCCTGTTACAGTTTACCACTCCTCATGTAAATGTAGTTGCTCATGTATTAACAGCTGTGGTCTGTATGTTAATGAAGTTGTGACACACCCCATTGTCTGAGATGGTTCCCACTGTCCCACACCTATTCCCATTCTTCAATTGATGACCATTTGGTCAGGATGTGATCAACCCAAATGGTGCAGAAACAACATAACTGTTGACTTTCTTCTCTGTGATAATTAAGCCATTTTGGGGATGAGCTCATTCTAAAATATACTTTTGAGTGGAATCTGGGTCGAGGCAGACTACAGTTTCTTACATCATGAAGCAAAGTAACTAACTCTCTCTTAACAATTCATGTTTTCATGCTCATACGCATGTCCGGAAACATCAGGTCATTCGACCGCTATAAAACATTGTAATATTTTAAAAACTTCTAAATCTAAAATGTTTGATTGTCCTTTTGGTAAAAAATATCATCATTTGGTAAAACCGAAATTTTGGTTAAACTGAATTAGCCTACTTTTTTGGTGACAAATTTTGTCCATCTTGTAAAAACATGACAATAGCAGTGTTAATTGATTATAAAAACCCACAATCTTCAGGACGCCTGCAGAGCTCGTTCCATCCAGAGCCCGTCGCCACCATCAAATACAAGGACAAACGCTACATCTCTGCGTCAGAGGCGCTGGACGCGTACATCTGTGATTTCCAGAGGAGTCTGCGGGACTCTGAGACGTCAACGGGGAAGCTTGAGCTGCCCAAAGAGCTTTCAAGACCTCATCCCAGGAACAGAGATGGTAAATGAGAAGGTTTGTCGCGTTCAGTAGACAGCTTTGAGCTGTTGCGGCGCAATGCGACTCGAAAAAAGTCGCGCCTTGTATAGACACGATAATATTAGACGGCACCACGAGACGAAGATCTATTTCAGAACCAGCCGCTATCAAAATAATCTGGCTGCGGGTGCGGGCCAGATATTATTGCTGGCGGGCCAGTTTTGGCCAGCGGGCCGCCAATTGCCGACCACTGCAGGAACATTAAATTAAAGTGTAATATTGACAACCCTGTTACCCTAAACTTGGTTACCTTTCTAAAGGCATAATTATATACCATCATATATTAAAATGTGTTTATTTAGCTAACATGGCACAATGTAAAATTCTGAAAATGATCTGATGCAACACATTCAAATCTCATTTTAATACTTTAATATTTGGTCTTTGGTCGTCAAATTATTTTAACGCGTTAACGTTGACAGCCCTAGTTTATATACTAGGCTATATTGAATAATACATAAGGAATGGCCGCTTTTCAAATAATGAAAAATATGTGACAATATATTTACTAATATTTCATAATGTATGTTCTGTCATGACAACTCTCGGGAGATTGGTATGGTAATTCAGATTGGCATGGCTTTTTTTCTTTGACACGACCCATATAGGCCTATACAACCATTTACATGCAATCAAGTCAAGCCAAGCATAAGAATACTTATATACAACAGGGTTAAAGGCGCTTTTGACTTTATTCTCCTTTATACCCGTCACAGTCAGTTAGAAAAGTGTGAAAACTGATGGTCGAATTGAATTTAGCCGAGGAGGAACACTGAGGTAAGTCTTTATTTATTTATTTTTTTATGCCGTCTTACCTTTAAATAACTAAATTAATGCTATGCCTGACTATATTCTGATTATAAACTAAGTATTACACTAATGATGCTCAACACACCAGCAAGAGCTGGTTTATATTATTGCAGAAGTTCATAAGAACGCTCTGTGCACAGTCAGCTCAACCGTTGAGTTCACGTCGGAGGGTGGGGGAGGGGTGAATTGTTTTAATTGAGGAAATTTACTCAATTTCCTAAGATTAATAATACTGAAATAGCCAATAATGTCCACTACAGAGGACAAAAAGTCTATTTCTGGGTCCCATAAGGATATGCTAAACTGTTCAGTGCAGTGGGTGCTTACTTTCAAGTCTTGAATGCAGTATCAAATCAAAACAGTGAAAGAGATCAAAAACAGGTTGGAAAATAGCTTATTGCTTCTAAATTATGATGTTTTTATGTAAAAATCTTGATAACATTATAAGTGGGCTTCAGAGAACATTATGCAGTTTTTAAAAATGCAATTCATGACCCCTTTATTTGTAATTAAAGTGAATGAGGACTGCCACACTCAAATGACAAAAAAAAAGTGATCTGATAACACCTATCCATTATATTCCAAGGCTTCTTTAAATATACTTAAAGGGCCAAGAAAATGTCCAATCTTAAAATACATGTTGGGTGAATATATCTAAAAAACATTATTTTACTATATGGGAATCTATGCTTTTCAGCAGAGTGCCCTTTTTGTGCTAGGTTTGGTTACTAACTTTCTTTATCCACCTTTCCAGATCTTTTACTGCTCTGTGCTTCTCACTCATAAAGTTTTATTTCGTGTCTTAAAGGGTTAGTTCACCCAAAAATGAAAATAATGTCATTTATTACTCACCCTCATGTCGTTCCACACCCGTAAGACCTTCGTTCATCTTCGGAACACAAATTAAGATATTTTTGTTGAAATCCGATGGCTCAGTGAGGCCTGCATAGCCAGCAATGACATTTCCAATCTCAAGATCCATTAATGTACTAAAAACATATTTAAATCAGTTCATGTGAGTACAGTGTTTCAATATTAATATTATAAAGCGACAAGAATATTTTTTTTGACACAAAATAACGACTTATATAGTGATGGCCGATTTCAAAACACTGCTTCATTAAGCTTCGGAGCGTTTTGAATCTTTTGTGTCGAATCAGTGGTTCGGAGCGCCAAAGTCAACTGATTTAAATATGTTTTTAGTACATTAATGGATCTTGAGAGAGGAAATGTCATTGCTGGCTATGCAGGCCTCACTGAGCCATCGGATTTCAACAAAAATATCTTAATTTGTGTTCCGAAGATGAATGAAGGTCTTACGGGTGTGGAACGACATGAGGGTGAGTAATAAATGACATTATTTTCATTTTTGGGTGAACTAACCCTTTAAGGCTGCTGAGGTCAGTAGTACATACTGTGAGTGCACAAAGCACTATTTCCTTGTTAGTAAATAGACTAAAAGCATTTTAGTAAAAAGAAAAGTATGTCAGCAGTGGGTATATTTTGATGAACATATATCAATGCAAAACATGTTCAATAATTACTGATCTACTTTATTACTAGTAGCTTGTTACAGTGTTACAAGGTTTGTCTAAAAGCAGCTTTACTAGAGCTGATTGGAACAGATTTATTTCTGATTTAATGCATAGTGTAGCTGTAAGACAGAGTTCCTTTTTTCAGAGAACAATGCTTGGTGTCAGATCCTCTTTGCACACTTGTGGAACATGTGCCCAAGAGATCATCATCAGATGACCGGTCTTTGTCCCATAGCTCCAGCTTCAGGTTGTCATAGGTTTGGCAGTGGGGGAAGTTGAACTCTGCAACCCACACAGGATTACGGGTACTCTGTTGAAAATCTGTCATCCCCCCATAAGAAGAGCCGCACCAGACCTTAACGTATGGATCGGGTTTGCTTCCAAACATATTAGATGCAGCAAGGTTAGTGGCTTGTATATTATACACCCGAACAGCAGCATTTGCAAAGTCCTGCTGAGACACCAACATCAGCACAGCCAGAGACATCAGCCGAAGATGATAAAAGATTGCCATGACTGTCAGAAAGAATATGTTCAATTATAATGAAGATACACCCAAATATTGAAATGCAAACATAATGTTCTTAACCCGATTATGCTCAATAAGCAGACAATGCAGGTGTTTCGGTCTAAAGTCATAAACGGCTTAAGCATAAACTGATCATCACAGCCAGATTTTTGCCCCTTACGCCGATTTCTCCCGGCATGTAAATGCATTAACCTGCTTTCTTTTGGCTTATTGAAGTGCGGATGTGTGATATGTGACAGAAACACATCTTTGCTATGAATTTAAGCCTATCCAGTCAGAGCGAGCGTTTTGCAATAAGGGAGGAGGAAATATATCGCAAACTCAGACTCTTTCTTGACCCCCCCAATAAATATAAAAGTGCTCTCATCTCGTGAAGCAGTGTAGCATCTGTAACTGCATGAGAGGATACGAGCCATACGTTTCTCGCTGATATTTTGCAATGCTCTTTTTCAGTTTTTAATGCTTTATTTAGCATCACAACCGACATAACAAATGAAATACTCAGAAACGCAAATTATTACGTTTTGACATCACTAATGGGAAATAACTTGATTTATTAATAAAGTCTTGTAAATGTGGTTTACTTGCGTTGACAGCTTATTGGTTTGCATGTAAACCTGAAAAGAAGCTTATTTCAAAAAGCAGATTTTATCTGCAAATTCAGAGAGACATTTGAATGTATTATTCTAAATAATGAAAACATTCTTAGTTTGTAAGGAAACCAGGAAAACTTTACCTTGTCCAAGTTCTTTTGATTGAAAGAGAATCTGGATGGTACAGAAGAGAGTAACTGTCTTCTTGACTTCTCAGTTTCAGTCTTTTCACACATTTGGTCCAGGCCTGGTTAAATAGCCTGTTTTCTGGCAGCTGTCCATGTTCTTTAGTGCACGCCTAGTAAAGGGAAAGTACAAGAAAATATGAAAAAAAATTTTTTTTTTTTCAAAGATACATTCCAAGTTATTATTCAAAATCAGCTTTATATGTAATAATAAAAAATAATAAAGGATTAAATAAATTAAACATTCATAAGGAAAAGTTTACATTATAATTTAAATCAGTCAATTGAAAGCCAGATTCCACCACTAAATAATTTACCTTGTATTTCCGAATATAAGACGACCTCCCCTTTTCAAGATGTACATTTTAGAAAAAGGCTTTGTGAAGACCTTGTCTTTTATAGATGTAACTCCTTTAAATTAAGGCAGTTAAGACTCTTAATTTGAAGAAAAAAATGTAGTAACTACTATTCTCCACTAGTGGGCGTTACATTACGAGTGAAGTAATTGAGAAAGAAGGAAGCAGCCATTTTACAAAGGAAAGAAAAAACTGTTGATTTTCATACTTTTCTTTCGAGGAACTCCGGTGAGTGTTTTGTTCTTCCGTTGTTGCTCTGTAATCGCTGATATGTGTTCAATTAATGCTTAATGGTACTCTGCATTATGCAAGTTGGTTCCCTTTCGAGAACGGTCACTTCTACACTGCGACAGCTTCACTGCGGGAACACCTCCCCTTCTCCGAAATTTCTGAAGATTTTATAGGCTAACGGCAGTTAGAAAAACTGTCCAATTGTCGTGAGCTATGCAAATTGCATGCAAATACTGACAGGCTTACCTGGCGGTATATAAGGCGGTGGAGTGAAAATTGCATTAGAATCTTCTCCTTCACGCTTCTGCCATCGTCAAAGATGCATCAGAACAACCTGCAACTCTTCACCGCATCTGATGGCAACGTTTTACAGTATCTGTGCGGGCCCCATTGACCCACTGGCCCTGTATGAGCATTGCATCGCCTACCTGGGCCTGGCCCACACTGAGGCCACCTTCGCAGAGTCGGACTGTGTTCACTGCACGGACCTGCCTGTCCATGTGCTGAGGACTCGGAGGAATATTGCTCGTAGCATTATGGGGACGAGGCCCACTGCCGCCAGAGACCCTCCCCCCCCCTCGGGACGAAGATGATGACTCGCCCCTAGGCTGCCGTCCTACATATATGCCCCGGTAGCTTCCGTCCTCCCACCATCGATGACTTAGTCTCCTTCGGCACCAGAGAGGAGGAGGACTCCATGTCCATCTCTGCATCTGAGAAGAACTGGGGTGAGTCGGAGCCAGATCGTACCGACGCTGTGGGCCCTACGGACCTCCAAGACGAGTTCACTAGGGTCCTTGCAAAAGCAGTTAGGGAACTCTATCTTAACTGGGATGCTCCGGAAGAACCTTCCAGGAGTAAGCTGGACTCCTGGTACTTCCAGTTGGGTCACCGCATGGCCGCTTCGAGGAAGAGGATTCCGTTTTTTCCGGACGTCCATGAGCACGTGGTGAAGTCATGGTCTGCACCCCAGTCGGTGCGCATCCATGCTCCTGCGCAGTCTCTGTTTTCCCACGTGGATGGCGCTGAAGCCCCCCGCCAAGGATACCATTGCTACGTCAGCCATACTGTGCGGGACCCCCAGTCTGCCGTCTAAACCATGCAGGATGACCGTGCACCTTGCTGACAAGGCCTACACTTCTGCAGGCGAAGCGGCATCCGCGCTTCACACGATGGCGGATGCCATGAAGGACGTACGAGCGGCAACAGACTTGTTTTGATGGCCATTAAGCGCTCAGCCCAAGCCATTGGCCGAACCATGAGTTTCATGGTTGTCCTACACAGGCACCTGTGGCTAACCCTGGCTGACATAAAGGACTCGGATCTCAAGACGCTCCTCAATGCGCCAGTTGCTCCCTCCGGCCTCTTCGGTGACACCGTGGAGTCAGTCGTTGAGCATTTCTCTGTAGCACAAAAGCGCGCAAAGGCAATGAGTCACCTGATGCCTCTGTGCTCGTTCCAGCAGCCATTAAGGTTGCGCTCCACATCGTGAATCGCGGCACTCAGAGGACATCGAGACAGCCAGCCACGGCCCCTCTTCCTAAACCGGATGTTTGCTGCAAGCAGTGGACGGGATCCGGGAAGCGGCACCACGGGCAGAAGAGGAGTCTGTGACGTGACCGAGGACCGCCTCTGGCTGCCAAGCCGTCGTCCTGATGGTCCTGCAAAGAGGAGGAGAGAACTCACGGGAGGTCCGGCCCCCAAGAAACGTCGTGTTCTGCATTATGTCCCTTTTGTTCCTGTAGGTGGCAATTGCAACCTTCACAAAAATACACCTTTACAAAAAGAGCTTTTTCCTCCTCTGAATGTCATTTCTGCGTCACTCGCCCTGCCCCTGGGCAGTGTGAAGCCGCAGCCCATACCTGTGTTAATCTCTCAGTGTGTCCGGGATGCCGGCAGCACTCTCTCAGTCTCGAAAATATCCACGGACAAACGTCGACACGTTTATTGTCAACGGACCGTTTCCCCACCAGCACGCTTAGCCTCGCTGGGGCATGGTTCTGAGTCTGCATACGTCACCGACAGCATCAGTGACCGAAAGAATACGGCCGCTATGTCAGTTCATAGGCACGTGCAGAGCCATTCCAGGCTTCTCATCTTGGCTGCTGAGTATAATTCAAAACGGGTATTTCCTTCAGTTTAGACACAGACCACGTTGCTTCAACAGCGTCAACATCCCAAAATACCCTTGTGTTGAGACAGGAGGTTCACGGTACAAATGTGATATTAACACAAGGAACCATGTTTACTCAAATTTGAAAACACCCGCATTGTCGCTTTCCGCTGTGTTCAATTATGACGTATCCTCTCCAGTGGCCTCATGGGAAGGCTGGGATATAAAAGTATCCGTCGATGAGTGCTTCCGAATCTGGGCGGACGCAGTAGACCATCTGGGGATTTCTCGCCTATACTTTTATGAATACTGAGGTTTCAAGCATACTACTTTTTTCACATACTGTTTTCTCCTACTATATAGTAGGCAAGTAGGCATATTCGAAAGCAACATTAGCACGTCCGAATCTCGCGAGAAATAGTCCAAAACCCTGGTAATTCTCTCCTACTCTTTTATGAATAGTAAGGATTCTGACATACTATTTGTTCACCTACTGCTTTTTGCCTACTATATAGTAGGGAAGTATGTGGTTTTGAACGCAGCCTGTGACTACACCTGAGGGTGTGGCCAGAACTGGATATGACAGTCTTTGAACTGACAGCCCGACTCCATGTGAAACAGATTTAATCCACTTTATTTCTTGGCAATCCTTTGTTTACTTAAGATTTAGATTTTTTGATTTTGTATATATTTACTTTTTTTAATAAATATAATTTTAGTTCAGAAAAACTATGCTGTGGACAATGGAATCCTTTGTCAGGCCTTTTTTTTTTGTTCAGCCACCAAAGTGGACTATTTATCCATTACACTACAAAAACCCCCTTTTGGATCTTTTATTGTTAAGAGTGTATTTTGGTGTTCATGAACTCAAGTAGTTCTCAATAACTCAAATGACCAGGTCACGGATCTGCGTCAGATGAGCGTCATGCCGTGTTTATACAGCTTGTTTTGGAATGCTGTTTTGATTATAAAATAAGTTTTAAATGAAATAAAATAATAACTTGATGTTTGCGGCCGTGTCATCCCAGGTCCCTTGGTAGGGTTCCACTCTCAGCTGAACAGATGTCAGGAATCCTTTCAAGCACCATTTTATATCTGACCATTTACCCTAGCTGAGGAACAGATGTGATAATGAACATTAGTGGTTTGACCAGTTATTTTATAGTTTATAGAGGTTCTATTATGCTTTTGTACATGTTCAACCCTCTTTAGTGTGTTGCTCTTGCTGTTTGAGCTGCGAAGTTCCAAAGCACGTGGTCACTCCAGCGGGAGTTATTCTCTATATCAGCGTGCACTGAAACGCCTCCATTGTAGTTTTGAGTCTTCTTCCAGGAATAAACACGTCACAATATCCCTTATTTAATGAACTCCTAATTAACTCCTGGGTGATCAAATTCGACCTCTGACAAAATTCTGGCAGCGTAAGAAGATTTGCCACACAGTCCTGCAGTCTGATTTCCCCTACGACAAACGTCAAATTGTCTTCATTTTTCAAGACGAGCCATTAGAGATGCGCGGATCAGCTCTAACATCACCCGAATCCACTGTTAAAAACATATTATCTACCTGCCACCCACCCACACCTATGATTTTCTCTGATTCAGATATCCACACCCGGCCCACATTCTTAGTGTTAAGCACGATGATATGGTAACATATTACACTGAAGTAGGCTGCTTTTAAATGAACATTTATTTAAAGCAAAAGTTCTTTGGCAAAATTACATTTCTTTAATAGCCTAAACTGGGGGTTGGCAACCTACATGGCACACGGAAGGAGAAATTGCTGGCACATGAGCAAAAGTAACATGAAACCACGTGGCAGGGAAATACAGCGTTCTGTTGGATTTCTTCTTATGCAGCACTAACTACGGAAAGTCTAGAAGGAGACGCTTAAGACATCAATTTCACTATGGCCACTGGGTGTCGCTATGGCACTGTATTACTGAGGTCAGCACACTCACCATCAGGTGTAACCTTTTATACCACTGAACAACACACCTCCAAAACTGGTCTTAAAGGGGACATCGGATGCCAATTTTCCACAAGTTAGTATGATTCTTTAGGGTCTTCATGAAAGGTCTATAACATACTTTGATGAAAATTTCTCTCTTTTTATTTGTGTAAAAAAACACCCTTTTTACCTTGTCAAAAACAGCTCTGTTCAAAGCGAGCCGTTTCGGTGCATGTCCCTTTAAATGATAATGAGCTATGGTTCACCCCACCCCTATCTTCTGCAGGCGGGCTGTAAACACTATAGACCCTTTTCACATTTCCGGGTTTCTCAGAAGCAGAAGTCGTCATAGTTGGGTACAATTCTATAGCGGTGAATGAGAGAATACATTAAATATATTTTTTGTGTTTCCATTTGCTCAAATAGCAAAAGAAAAACTCCACAATAGTGTTTTCACAACTTTCAAAAAATAGAGAGTGATTGATAACGGCAGTCAGAAGAGAGAAAGATGTCATTTTTACAGTCACTCCCATAGCTGCTGTATTAGAAACATCCTCACAGCAGCGTTAACTAGTTTTTTGTAATTTGATGCAAAGGTAATATAATACTAAGTATAGTGTTATAAATGTACATACGTTTTTAAAAAAAATGAAAATCTAAAAAACTTTGCAGGATTTACGATATTGATGACCGTTAAAACGCGTCATTATAGTCTGTGAAAAGGATCTATTTAGCAGATATTGCATTGAACTCACCATTCTTATTTATGCAGTTATACATGCTCAAAAATGATTAAAATACATTTGAAAATTACTTGTTAGTCATTAACCAACACCTTTATAAACCCTCTACAAGGTAACCTTACTGTAGTGTTACCATGTTATCTTTACATAAAATGTACACAGTTTGTAAAAAGACATTCACCTTAAAGCATTGTTTATTATAAATGTGCAGTTATGAATTACAGTGAGAAGATTCTAAATAGAAATGACGACATATGTTTGTTCAACTGTATTATTTTGATAATGAACAAGCTGCGATGTGACGTTTGCAGTGCTTTGTTGTGTCCGTGAGGCGCCGGCGCGATCAAACAGCAGTCTTTGCAAGGGACTTGCCTCATCGTCATGGCGACGGTTCGTGTCCAGGTCAAATTACGTCAGAGTTTGTTGTCGTTTGTTGGAAAATAAATCATACCACACTGTTCAGACATTCCACGACCCAACAAACGCCGATTAAACATGTTCAGTCGGGTGAAAACAAACAGATGCTGACAGGTGTATCGCACTAGCTGCGTCTCATTTCGGAGGCTGCGTCCTGATCAACAAACTCCAACAGACTTGTTTGCTGGAGTTTATCTATGCGGTGTGAACTGGCCTTTAACTTTAGCCGCATTTGTCGTGGAACTTGCAAACTAGCACATGATTAGGAAAGGTGATTTGCAAAGATTCAATAAAAAAAACCTATACTCACATCTTCTGGAGGTGAAGCTGGATCACGAACAGTTAGCGCAGACATAAACGCATATAGGTAGATCCGGGGGCGCATTCCCTTTAAAAACAAAATTAATCCACTGTGTCTTCAGCGGCTCAGATGTCGAGAGTAAAGGATGACTGCTATGTTCATTCTCATATCCAATAACAAAACGCCTCAGTTGCTTAGGAGACATTCTTGTCTACACATGTGCAGCGTTGAAACATGGGGGACTGTCTGTTTACAGCTTACTCAGGGCGGGTCTGTGCTAAAACGGCAGTGTCCGTCAACAGTCGTGGGAGGGGCCTGTGCAAACTTACGTCACTTTGCCAAGAATCTGTGAATGGCTTGATCTGACAAAGTCCTTATGATTTGTGGGGATTAAAAAAAAAAACACTGGGTGGATTTTTATCATTATGGGGTGGTTGTGTAGACACATTGCCAAACACATTTGAGTTCAAAGACCATGTAAAAGTGAATTTTGCATCCGATGTCCCCTTTAAGCCCAGGATACACTGCACGATTTTAGCAATCCTATAAGATCATTACTTTATCACACTGTGCGACATAGATCTATTAAACTTGGGTACAACGTGCATATGCATGTAGAATGTACAATGATGACACCTGTTGGCTCGTAGGCTACGATGCAAGTTTCTATAGAAGAATAAAACGTCATCAGCATGCGCTAGTGGTAAACAAAAAGACCATGTTGAATCACACTTTGTCAGTTGTAGTTTATATGTGTGCTAGAAAAAAAGGACACGGCAAAAGAAGGAAAAGGAAAAGGAAACGGCAAAAGAAGAAGGGAAAAGATCTTGAGGTAAGCAGTTTTAAGTTTTTGCGCCATGCAGTGTTGATTTCATGTCGCATTTTTATTGGCTGGTCAATACGGTCAGTACCCGTAGGTCGTAGCAGCAAACACACTGCGCATTGATCATGCTGAATTTCTGACGCTGTCAGAAAATTATTGTAGGCTATCTTTGGTCGCAAGACCGGGAAAACGGACGTCTTTGAACCTCTCTCACTGTACGACATAGGACCACTGATTAAGAGCCACGATCACAGAAATCGCCACAATTGTTTGACGATGGCAATCTTTCGTCTGGGACAGCCAAAAATCGTGCAATGTATCCCGGGCTTTAAATATAGTTTGGGTGTGCCTTGTTTGTTAACTTTTACCTCCACTTTACATACTCTGAGGTCTTGAGTAGGGACGCCATCTACCACAACCCCTGTTGGCCATTCATTCCTCTTGAGTAATGCATCTTTTAGAAGAGCAACATATCTGATCTGCAGGTTTGGTTTGTCTACCTGCCATTTTCTCCTTTGCTGAAGTGTTAAGTATTCTTGATGCTAGCGCTTCCAAAAGGCATCAGCAAGGCTTTGAACTTGCCTCCACTGCTTGTTGTAGAGGTCTTTAAGGTCGTATTCTTCTTTTGGTGCGGACACTGTCTCTAACTTTTGAGTTAGAAGTGAAGCAGGTGAGAGAACATTTGCTTGTTCTGGTTCAGATGAGATAGGGACCAGAGGCCTCCCAGATAGCATGGTGACATTGATACAATGTTGAGATTTGACCAAACCATCATTTTGTTTGTGACTGATATTTCATTGTTGGATCATCATTGAAATTTTGATGAAAGTCGACAGCACACATGGGTGAAGACAGTGACATTAAACTAACAGTGATTTGTAGTTGATGACCACAAGATCATGCAGGTATGTATCTATCTCTGCAGAACACTAGTGAGTGTTTCTCAATCAGTGGGCCATGTCAGTTCATGATGTGCATTTTCAATTGCTTTATCTGATTTGCTCTAATCTACTGGGGGCATGGTTTAGGGGTGGGCCCTCATGATTTTAGCAAGTCTATTGAAAAATGATTGAAAAACACCAATTGTACTGACTGGTAAATTGGTGTCATATTGTAATGCTGATTCAATAGCATTACCATTCTTTTTTCTTTCTTTCTTTTTTAAATCTCACCCTTGTTTCAACATTAAACGCAGGTGCAAATGTGATATTGATCTAACATCACTTCATAATGTTGATTCAGTGACATTATTATTGATTTTTTGTTAATCTCAACATTGTTTCAACAATAACTGAGGGTGCAAAAGTGAAAAAATATCACTTTGTAATGTTGAATCAATAATATTACCATTGATTTGTTGTTGAAATTTCAACATTACTTCAACATTAACTGAGGGTGCAAATGTGATACTGAAGCAACATCACTTTGTAATGTTAATTCAGTGCAATTAGTGTTGATGCATCAACACTGACTCAACATTGTTCCACTGTGAGTTTAATTATTTTTCAGAGGTTTTGGTAACTAAAGCTAACACATGTGGCCATACCCCTCATCTGTGTTTGGCTCAACAAGGTTGTAGGTCTCTAGCTGGTATATGTCAATGTCTAGGCCATCTTTGTGCAAAAACTCAGGGCCTGTAAACCAGTTTGTGTGGCTCAATATCTCCGGGGATATGGGACGTGTTCCATGGTATGCAGGATTTTGATCTGTACAAAGTACCACTGACTTGGGTGAGTACACTTTCTGATCTGAGCAACTCTGTTGGCGACATACACATAAAATCTTATCCTTGTGTTGTGAATGTAACTTAGGACAATTCTACTGTCTGTGTAGAATTTCACTCTTTGGAGTTCAATGCCCAGCTCAGTGGTTAGCAAGTCTGCCATTTTACTTGGATTTACCCAGGAGAAAGCCAACATGGCTGCATCCCTCAGTGTCAGCTGCTCAAATGTAAGCTAGAGCTGATATGGCCATGGTAGATGCATCTGCAAAGATACAGAGTTCTCTGTATGTGTAGAGCATAAAGAAAGAGGAAGGTATGGTTTTTTAATCTGTGCTCAAGCTTCAAAAGTGAATCAAGCCATGTTCTCCACTGATCTTCTCTTTCAACTGGTATGAGAGAATCCCAATCACGCTGATCATTGGCCAGTTCTCTGACTAAATCCTTACCACAGAAAGGATGCCTCTTCTGGTAGATGGTTTCTCTTCCCTTGACACATAAAAGGTGAAAGTGTCAGTTTGCTGATTCCACATGAGTCCCACTCATACTTTGTTGCAAAGGTAAGGGGTCTGATGGTAACTCAATGTCTTGCAAATCTTTTTCCATAACCTTTCCACTGTTAGAAGCTATTTTGTGCAGTCTGATGTTTGACTCTGCAAGTATTTCCTTTGTCTGTTTCAGCTTGGTGGTGGCTTATTCACTGGATGGAAATGAGGCAAGTCCATCATCCACATAGAAATTCCTCATCACAAATTATTTCACCTCTCTGTTATGTTTGTCCTCTCCCAACAAAACAGCTCTTCCCAACCCATATATGGCCACATTAGCTGACGGACTGTTTCCAAACACATGCACTTTCATGCAGTAGTCCACAATCTGTTTGTCATATACAGGTGCTGGTCATATAATTAGAATATCATCAAAAAGTTGATTTATTTCACTAATTCCATTCAAAAAGTGAAACTGGTATATTGTATTCATTCATTACACACAGACTGATATATTTCAAATGTTTATTTCTTTTAATTTTGATGATTATAACTGACAACTAAGGAAAATCCCAAATTCAGTATCTCAGAAAATTAGAATATTACTTAAGACCAATACAAAGAAAGGATTTTTAGAAATCTTGGCCAACTGAAAAGTATGAACATGAAAAGTATGAACATGTACAGCACTCAATACTTAGTTGGGGCTCCTTTTGCCTGAATTACTGCAGCAATGCGGCGTGGCATGGAGTCGATCAGTCTGTGGCACTGCTCAGGTGTTATAAGAGCCCAGGTTGCTCTGATAGTGGCCTTCAGCTCTTCTGCATTGTTGGGTCTGGCATATCGCATCTTCCTCTTCACAATACCTCACAGATTTTCTATGGGGTTAAGGTCAGGCGAGTTTGCTGGCCAATTAAGAACAGGGATACCATGGTCCTTAAACCAGTCACTGGTAGCTTTGGCACTGTGTGCAGGTGCCAAGTCCTGTTGGAACATGAAATCTGCATCTCCATAAAGTTGGACAGTAGCACGAAGCATGAAGTGCTCTAAAACTTCCTCGTATACGGCTGCGTTGACCTTGGACCTCAGAAAAGACAGTGGACCAACACCAGTAGATGACATGGCACCCCAAACCATCACTGACTGTGGAAACTTTATACTGGACCTCAAGCAACGTGGATTGTGTGCCTCTTCTCTCTTCCTCCAGACTCTGGGACCCTGATTTCCAAAGGAAATGCAAAATTTACTTTCATCAGAGAACATAACTTTGGACCACTCAGCAGCAGTCCAGTCCTTTTTGTCTTTAGCCCAGGCGAGACGCTTCTGACGCTGTATGTTGTTCAAGAGTGGCTTGACACAAGGAATGCGAACCCATGTCTTGCATACGTCTGTGCGTAGTGGTTCTTGAAGCACTGACTCCAGCTGCAGTCCACTCTTTGTGAATCTCCCTCACATTTTTGAATGGGTTTTGTTTCACAATCCTCTCCAGGGTGCGGTTATCCCTATTGCTTGTACACTTTTTTCTACCACATCTTTTCCTTCCCTTCGCCTCTCTTTTAATGTGCTTGGACACAGAGCTCTGTGAACAGCCAGCCTCTTTTGCAATGACCTTTTGTGTCTTGCCCTCCTTGTGCAAGGTGTCAATGGTCATCTTTTGGACAACTGTCAAGTCAGCAGTCTTCCCCATGATTGTGTAGCCTACAGAACTAGACTGAGAGACCATTTAAAGGCCTTTGCAGGTGTTTTGAGTTAATTAGCTGATTAGAGTGTGGCACCAGGTGTCTTCAATATTGAACCTTTTCACAGTATTCTAATTTTCTGAGATACTGAATTTAGGATTTTCCTTAGTTGTCAGTTATAATCATCAAAATTAAAAGAAATAAACATTTGAAATATATCAGTCTGTGTGTAATGAATGAATACAATATACCAGTTTCACTTTTTGAATGGAATTAGTGAAATAAATCAACTTTTTGATGATATTCTAATTATATGACCAGCACCTGTATGTTATATATCTGCTATGACTGACACAGGTTCCTTGCTAAAGCAGATGAGGATGCCTAACAGTGTGTTGTTCAAGTCTGGTCCATTCTGTAACACATTACTGAGGGAGGTAAATTCATGTTTAGCCCTTGAATCGAATACAACACGAATCTGGCCCTTTCTCTGTGAATGGTAAACACCAAATATGGGCAAGTACCAACATTCCTGCTGTGGTTTCATTAGGGGTGCAAGTTCTGCTTGCTCAGCATCAAACATTGTCTGCATGAACTTGAAGTGTTCTTTCATATCTGGTTTCCTTTCCAGAGTGTGTCAAAGAGATTCAAGGCGTTTGGCAGCTTGCCACTTGTTATTAGGTAGGCTAGGCCTATTTGGTTTGAAGGGCAATGGTGCTACCCATGAATTAGAGTCATTCATGTAAACCTCTTTGTAATATAATGAGTCTGGTGCAACTTCACACATCCAACAAGGTGCATGGAATAAAAGCAGAGTTATTTTGGAACAAAACCAGCAACACTTGTGGCATGGAGGGATCAGAAATAAACAAAAAAATGGAGCTAAAAGATCAAGACTTTATTTTGCCAAAGCGTTTTGGCACACAGGCCTTCGTCAGGGCTAAAAGCCCTTTTAGCCCTGACGAAGGCCTGTGTGCCGAAATGCATCTGTAAACCTCTTTGTCCATGATGTCAAGAGATACTCTGTCCTCAATTGACATTCCTACTTTGTCATCATGGGATGTACTTTGGTACACACTGCTGCCAAGGTCCACTGCATCAGAAACAGCTGTAGCTACATTGCTTCGAGGATTGCAATACAACACTTTGTTGTCAAACTTCTTGTCAAGGCTGGGGTAAAGGGATGAGGCAAGGACTCAGAAATGCAGAGAACAAATGGGCTTTTTATTATTAATAAAAATAAAAACAAACTAAAACTGCCCCGTAGGGGAACAACTCTGGATCCAAACACCAGCAGGACAGAGCTAAACCAGCCAAGACAAGGCAGGGAGCAGGACACTTCAGGAACACTGTGAAATTAGACAAAAAAACTAGCACAGGACTGCAAACACAACGAGAATAAATAGGGAAGCAAACAAAAGAGGGTAACGAGGGAAGACAGGTGGGGCAAATGGACTAATAATCAGGTAACAAGATGGGCGGAGTTACACAATAGACAGGAGAGCACATGGCACAAGGAAACATGACAAGCCATGTGCTCACAGCAAACATGACTAAAACACAAGCACAAGGACAGTGAAAACAATCACAAGCCATGTGCTCACACAAAATGAGACATGAACACGCAGCTAATGAGAACTCATAAACTGTGTGTCCACACAAAACATGACAACAAGAAAGCATGCAGCCAGCGAAAAATACCAGCCAATGTAAACACGAACCGCGTGCTACACAGAACACAACAACACGCGCGGACAGAAAAGTGTGCGGCCCGAGCAAACTCTAAATCGCACGCTCACACGACAAGACAGAGTGAATGACAATGAGCGAATGCCCACTTATGTCAGAATACAAACACTCGGAGCATGAATGTCCGAATCCCGACACAAAACCGAAACCAAACTAGACCGAAGTGCCGGGATCCAAACCTGACACATAACCAAGAGTAAACTAGACCGAAGTGATAGAACCCTGACACTTCTCCTTCACAGAATGATGTTTTATTAACAAAGTTCGGGAGGAGCATGTTCAGATAATTAACCTAATTAATATGAGAGGAGCGCATTCAGTTAATCAAATCAATTAATGATAAGAGGTATATACAGCAGACTTACCTCTGTTTGTTTGACAGTTTACTAGCATCCCTCCTCCACCCCATCTCCTCACTTCTAGTCCTAACTATTCTTATCACAACCGGGGGGAGTACTCTGGGTTTCGGGCCAAATTTCCGAGCTCGGAGCCCTCTCCCCGGACAGCACACCAAATACGCATAACCTTTATCTAATTATATGTGTTACCAGAACATGGTGAAAGGATGGATGAGCGACCATTACTCAGAATGTTGGTTCTGAAAACACTGGCATCAGCAGATTTATGTGTTTTTCTAAGACACACCTCTTCAATGATTACCCAACCAAGCTCTAGACGTTGCGCAAATGTGAATTGTGAGGTCCGCTGCGCTGTTCTAGAACCTTATACACTCGCAGTACGTCTCGGCCGAGGAGCAAAAGGATACTTGCACAGGAGTCAATAGGTGGAATCTCATCTGCCACAGCTTTGAGATGCAGATGGAGTCGAGCAATCTCTGGTGATGGTATCTCAGACCTATCATCTGGAAGCATGTCACATTCAATTAAGGTTGGCAAGGAGATTTGGGTTTTACCATCAAATGACTCCACAACAAAGTTACTTGCATGTCTGCCTACTGTTTCCATTACTCCAGAGCATGTTTTCAAGGTGTATGACATTCCATTTCCTTTAACCCTTTTAGGGGCCCTAGAGAAGTTTTGACATGCCCTGACATTTGTGCTTTTTTCAATTGCTTACAAACATATTAATGGCAAAAGTGTCATTACACTGTATTCAGCACGAACTAGGCTATCATAATATGTGAGCAACATGTATGTACATGTTTGTACTTTTGAAAGAATAACGTTTATGCGTGGTTACTGAAATATATATATATATATATAAAAAAAATAATAATTAAGTCACTGAAATAAGGCCACAAAACACATACTGAATATGTATCCATAAGACTTCTGGATAGAATTTAGAATTTTCTGATAGAAATCTAGAATTTTTGCTTCAACATGATGTGATGTTGAAATGATGTGAAAATCATCCTGTCTACTCATTCACATAAAACAATATATAGATTTACATTTTGTAAGACACTTTTTGTTTAGTAAGATAGTATGCGTGGAGGCTTGAATAATCCTGAATAATGCTGTGATTCAATGAGGACACAATGACCTGCATAATGAGCAGCATGATGAGCCTTTCAGTCAGGTATGTGAGAGGGGACTAAAGAATCTGAGGACAAAGTAGTTTATTTTGTAGTTTATTTAGAATATAGTTAACAATAAAAATGAGAGTCAAAGGCACATTGTGAGTATACAGTTCTACCTGGAAATAAATCCTGTTCAAAGATATAAGTGAATATCACTTAACTAGCATTCCAAGGTGTTTGGAGTTTCTATGCAGTGGAGAAAAAAGCTTTCCTGCTTCCAGTCAGTGATCTCACCATCATATTTAATCAGAATGTCCAGTGTGGGCCAATGCATTTATTTGATCAAAAATACCACCTCAGTTTTTTTCTTACCAGTGTGAAAGAGACTCAAAATAGTCAATTTTGGACATTCAAATAAGAGTTATATATCATTCAAATCTGTGAAATCTGTGTGTCTTCTTTTATTTGTTTACAAATAAATGCAGCCTTGATGAGCATGAGACTTCTTTCAAAAACATTAAAAATAGTAGTGTCCAATTTTTTGACCAGTACTGTATAGAATTTAAAATATAATATGCCTATACAAAATCTTCACATGATGTGCAAAAATACGTGCATGCATGAAATCATGTTTTCTGTTAAGAGAGGATATTATATTAACGTTAATACAATAGTTGATATGACCCTGTAATCAGCATGCTCACATAGGGTTTTTTCTTTTATCTCGCAGATTTGAGAATCAAAGTGACCGGATATTGGCCCACATTGGACGTAGATGGGCTTGAAGACCCCACGGCGGAGCAGACAACCAACACAGCAGTGCAGATGGGCTTGGAGACCCCCACAGCGGAGCAGACGACCAACATAGCAGTGCAGACGGGCTAGAAGACCCCCACGGTAGAGCAAGCGACCAACACAGCAGTGGTCGCAACAGGGCAGACAGAGAACTCAGAGGCGACCTCCGTGGTCATATCAGGGCAGACAGGGCAAAGGATTGTGGGGGATGAAGTCCATGACTGTGTGGCAGTGGTGGAGTGCCCTCCGGAGACTATCAAGGGCACTCCAGCTGATGATCATGACACATTGTTTATCCTTTTAATCTTTAATTAAAAAAAAATACGCACAATTCTAACCTATCATTGAGCAATGGAAATTATTAAATAAATGTTTTTCTCTAGTTCACGTTGGCCACAATTATTGGCACCCAATTGTTGCAATGTCCTTTTCCCAAGATAACAGCTCTGGGTCTTCTTCTATAATGTCTGATGAGTTTGAAGAAAACCTAACAAGAGATCAGAGACCATTCCTTAATACAGAGTCTCTTCAGATCCCTCAGATTCCCAGCTCCATTCTCGTCTTCAGTTTACCCCACTCATTTTCTATAGGGTTCAGATCAGGGTGTTGATTTTGATGTTTGTTTTGGATCATTGTCCAATGGTGAGTGAATGATGACAGAACTGATCTTTTCCTTTATCAGTGGTTTCCATGCAATCGCTGTTATGTAGTTGAGTAAATGTGAATGCAAGTAAACCTGTAAGACACTGCCTGACATTCATTTTAAGGTTGGTCTAATATTCTCTGTCTTGCAATGCATGCTTAATATTTCACTCATTAAAAATTAATTATTAAATAAATTAAATGATTAAATTACTCATTAAATAAATGGATATTTTGTTGGATCAGTGTTTGTATTTTTGTGTGTTAACGTGCAGGTCATTGACGTGCGCTCGGTGCTCCTGGAGGCTGATTGGGTAGAACCAGGACATCCCAAAATTGATAAACAGTATAAATGTAGTCTGAAGAAGTTCTGATCGGCTCAAAAAAGGAATCAGGCAGATTCTGCTGACAGACCATAGACAGTTCAGAAAGGCTTCCTGTTCTGGATTTGAAGGAACAGTTGTCTCTTAGACAGTTAGGGGTCAGTTTTAGTTTACAAACCAAACTAAATTAATTTCTGCATTTTTTTTCAGTCAGGTTAGTGCGATGGCATTGCATCACTTCCTTTCCATTGTGTTTTTACTGCTAGCCATTGGGCTGCATTTGAGCGTTCAGTCCACAGGAAAACGTTCTGAGCGGAGCACACACAGAAGTTACAAATCATCTCTGACTGTGCTGAATGGAATGTACTTGGGGTCATGGGGGTTTACAGACATGTGTCCATCTGGAACGTATGCTGTAGGGTTTAGTCTAAAGGTAAGTTGGGCATTGACTCTATTTTGCTTCAAATGTTCAAAACTGCACCTGCTTAAGTTTAAAATGTCTGTATAATACTAAAGAAAATAAAGATAAATGCAATTATGAGAAGATACATGTTTCAATGGTCGGGTTAGCATTAACTCTTTCAAATGGAAGATTGTCTCAATGTTGTTGTTGTTGTTGTTTTAAGGTGGAAGAAACGTCCTATTTTAGGTATGATAATACAGCGCTCAATGGGATTCGTCTTCACTGTGGCAATCCATTAAACACAGATGAGGCCTACGTCACAATTGAGTCCCGCGTAGCAAAGTAATTGACTCAGATTATTAACAATTCTTGCATTAAGTGTTTAAGCTAGATATGTGAATTGAGGATTTTTTTTTTTAAAATTGATTTGTTCAAAGAGTTCTCTTTGTGAATTTTTCTTCAGGTGGGGTAAGTGGACAGATATGAAGTTGTGTCCTTCTGGATTCTTAAAAGCTTTCCAGCTGAGAGTCGAATCTTCCCAAGGAAAGAGTGATGAGACGGCCGCAAACAACATCAGGTGAGTATGTGGTGCTGTAAATCATCCTGGATTTATTTAGCCATTTAAGGACTTTTCCCTCATCAAGCAGTTTAGTTAATATCACACTTGCAGTCGTGCTGCTGATCGTGGTTGTGATTAGGCCGCAAGCTGCAGGTGATCATGTGACTGACATTCAATCCAACAGCACAATTACATATTATCATAATTTTGTCACATCTGAATTTTCTCCAGGTTCAAATGCATTGAAGATTTGGTGCTGCAGGGAGACGGCACAGACCGGGGCGAATGGGGCGAATGGAGCCCAAAATGTGAGGGAATGGGAATCTGTGGGATCAAGACGAGGATTCAAGAGCCACAGGGAACTGGAGATGACACCGCTCTCAATGACGTGGAAATGTTCTGCTGTGCATGAGGTAATGCGATCGCAGTCAAAAACTCGGACTGACACATACTGCAGATCAACTAAATCTGTTTGTTCTTTCAGGTGTAGGAAGATGACATCGAGATCAGCAAAACGACCAATGGATCATAATAATTGATCATCATACTACTATTAATATCATACTGTCAATCCTGTTACCCTAAACTTTGTTACCTTTCTGAAGGCATAATTATATGCCCAGCCTCATTTTAATATCTAGAAATAAACATCATCTTACATTATTGAATGCCAATTGATTAGTTGTTTTTTGAGGGATATTAATCTCAAACTAATGCCTGATTGAGATCATTAACATCTGAATATTTCTTTACTTCTAGTTCTTTGTTCATGTCATTTCTGCACATATATTTGGTCATGACTGATTAATCAAATAATAAATGCTTTGTGAAAAATATGCTCATTTCCAAAAGATTTATTTCTCTAGGCACTGAAGCATAAGTAATATCATTACAATTAATATTTGAAAACACTTTACAATGAGGTTTTATTTGTTAACATCAGTTATCTACATTAGTTAACATGGACTAAGAATGAACAATACAGCATTTATTAATGTTAATTTCAACATTTAGTAAAACATTATTAAACTAACATGAACATTTGTTCACAAATGTAGAGTTTCGCTTTGAGGACAAATAGGGATGGAAAAAAAAAAAGTACTTTCTACAGTGTGATGATCACAAAAGATGTGAAAGTTGAAACAATGTTGAAATTTCACCAGGATTTAATGATGTACTTGCACCTCCTGCAGGATCTTTTTAGACTTAACAGTCAAAATTAGTCTAACATACAAAAACAGCTTAGCCTTCAGGCTACTTTTGTGTGCATTAGTATGACAATTAAATGTTTTAAATGATTAATGTAAACCTATTATCTCTTTAATTACAAAATATTAATATGAATGTGATTCTGTCACCATTTGATTTAATATTTAGCATTTATTCTTCATCTTAAAAGTTATTATCATTATCTGTGACAGAAATCAGTTTCAGATGTAACTTATTTCACACAGTAGACCTATACAATGGATTTCACTGTATGAAATTCTAATCAACTGTACTTTTTTCAAATGACTAACTGGACAAGAAATCTGTAGTTGCCTTGACAAATTTATTGGTTGAATGTGGCATTTTGCATTTAGCGAATGAACAAATTCAAATAGACAAAACAAAATCTGAATAGCAACATGTTGCCATGAATTTCTAATTGTTTTTCTCATCAATTCATTTTTTATAATGTGGGAACGTTTTAGTTTTGTCACATTGTGACGTTCCACTCACTTCCATTGTAGACGGTATGAAAACGACTAATTTATATCTATTAATTTAGCAGACAATATACAAAATGATGAACAAACACAAGCAATTTATTAAAAAAATGGCGATAATATTGAAGCGCTCTAATGCAAGTTACAAAATTTGTACAGAGATGAAACTGCAAGCAGTAGAGCCTCAAATTGTTTTAATTGTTTTTTCTTCTGTGAAACACAAAATGAGATGTAATGCAGAATGTTCACGTTGCTCTTTTACACATAATAAACGTTTTTAAATCGCTTTGCACAAAAAAGGATAAAAGAGCACCATAAAAGTAAACTGAAACTACAACATGCAATCAATTTGAGTCTGTTCATCACACAAAGCTGATGTTTGGTGTTGTTAATGAAAAAGACCATTGGTTCTCAAATGTCATGTGACCAGCCAATCACAACATGTTAAGTTTAAATATATGCAACTATAGAATTTTCCTGCATTATTCCTTCACAGCCTCTTACTTTTTTAATTTTATGTTTTGTGATTGTATTTTTTTAAGGCTCCTCAGGAGGAAGCAGAAGAAACTGACATGGGAAGTGGCGAGTCATTACGGAGGTCAGGAGAGTCACGTGATCTCAGTGAATCAGCGTTACTCTCGTCATTTGGTGTTGATTGTTCTTCTTTTATCTGTTTTCTCAGAGCTCTTCATCACCTGGACAGACTGAAAACACTCGTGGATGACATGAACGAGAGGAAGGCCGGAGCAGAGGATGATGGGATAGACTGTACACACACACCTGCAGCTAATATCACAAACGGTGCCAGAATCAAGAAGCAGTTATGAATCAGAGATCAAAGACTGTTATTATCCTACACACACAAAGACGCTTCATGAATCATATTTGTTTCTAAAACCTCATGAAAGATGATCTGTTGGTATTCATTTCTTCATGCAAATTGTCATAAGACTTCAGAAGTCAAGATGTGAAAATGTGAAAATATTTTTTGATTTTGACTCTTAAATTCTTCTTGAAATACAGAACTAAAAGAGGTTGAGTAAATGATGACAGAATGATTATTTTTAACTGATCTTTTTCTTTAACAATGGCTTCTTTGCAGGTATGGATATTTACTACAGGAAATGCAAATATAAGATATTAGTGGCATTTTTTATGGCATTTTGAATGCACAGTCGGTCTAATATTCTCTGTGTTGTAGTACGTGCTTACTATTTCTGAACTTTTTAAAATTACAAAATCAGCTCAGCATAGGCATTGTTGGAGCCATTTTATTGAATTGTAATTTGTGTTTGTGACACTAGAGGGCATGTAAGTATTTTGAGTACATTTAAGCCAAGTGCTGATGAGTTACAGGTGGAGCAATGGAAGGTCAAACAAACTTTTTTGTGTTAATTTACAGGAATTGATGTGTGCTCAGTGTTCCTGGCTGCTGATTGGCTGAATTTATTGATAAACCATATAAAGTTATTGTTCTGATTGGCTCAATAAAGAAGCAGGCAGGTTCCACTGACCAATCACAGATGGCTCAGATACCCGGGGTCAGTTTTTGGTTTAGAAACCAAACAGAATTATTTTAATCATTATTTTTATCCATCAGTCCACTGCTGTAGCAATGCATCACTTCATTTCCATTGCGTTTACACTGTTGGCCTTTATTGGGCTGCATGTGAGCGTTCAGTCCACAGGAAGACGTTCTGAACGAAGCATCGAAAGACATTTCGAATGGAATGGAGTGGGGGTCGTGG
Source organism: Hypophthalmichthys molitrix (assembly GCA_037950675.1). Taxonomy (NCBI): domain Eukaryota; kingdom Metazoa; phylum Chordata; class Actinopteri; order Cypriniformes; family Xenocyprididae; genus Hypophthalmichthys; species Hypophthalmichthys molitrix. The sequence goes on along the minus strand of CM075512.1, from coordinate 1,682,281 downwards.
GGTCAAAGGGAATTGTGTCCAAGTGGAATGTACGCCGCAGGGTTTAGTCTGAAGGTAAGTTGAACATTGACTCATGGAAGTGGTTTTGATTTCTAACTCCGTATTTTTGTTGTTTTCCAGTACAAATATCCAAACATTCTTAAGTCAAGATACATTTACTGGAGAAGCAAAATGACTTATCATATTATGAGTTTGAGCTTTAAACAAGAAAAAGTATCTGCCAATGGAGTTAGAAAATATAAACTTAATTCAGAGGGAAAACAAGATTTTTCATGATCCAATCAATTCCCGAAGTGAAAAATCAAGTCCTGTCATTGACAGAAGTTTTATGTTGACTATAAACGACATTAAAACTACAGGGTTCACTGCAGTTGTTTTTAAATCGTAAATCTTACGTAAATTTAAATAATCAGTACTTTTATATTGTTTTCCACTTAAACATCCCTAAAACTATTTTTATTATTGTGTTTTTTTAAACAGTTTTTAACAAGTTGCCATATTTTTTCTTGTTTTAAGCACTTCATTTTGACAAAATTAATTTTGCTTCTCCAGTAAATGTATCTTGATTTAAGAATGTTTAGATATTTGTACTGGAAAACAAGATTACAAGAAAAACAAGAAAATAATTTTTTTGCAGTGCAGTAAGAACGAAGCGGTTGAAGCTGTTAGTCACTTATGTTAGTTAACTTAGTTAATCTCCATCTGTCATGGGACATTATCAAATAGAGGATTGTCTTAATGTTGTTGCTGTTTTTTGTTTGGTTTTTAGGTGGAAGAACGTCGTTTTACGGACAACACAGCGCTCAACGGGTTTCGTCTTTACTGTGTCAGTCAGACCAGAGACTTAGAATTAGACTCAGATGAGGACATCTCCGTTCAGTCTGACGTAGGAAGGTAATGGACTCAGACTAATGAAGTAAAACTAGTTACAGCAGGTTTACTCTGGGTTTATTAAGAATTCTTACATTAAAGAGCAGTTTCTTCATAGGCTAGAGAAATGAACTGAGGATTTTCTTGAAAACAATTCCTGATTTAATCACTAAAGTTCTTCGTTGTCTTCAGTAAACCTTCAAAAAAGCCATAATTTGTGTTTTTTCTCCAGCTGGGGTCAGTGGACAGAGATCAAATGGTGTCCGTCTGGATTCTTGACAGCTTTCCAGCTGAGAGTCCAATCTTCCCAAGAATTTAAAGATAATACAGCCGCAAACAACATGAGGTGAGTATTTGGCAGAACATTCTGGTTAGAATTTGCCATTTAGGGTCTCATTTTTCATTTTTATCCCTACTTCATATTGTGCTGCGTCACCCCCTGGGTGGTTTCTACCGCGACCACGTTGCACTATCTTGGTCATGAGCCACTTCCTCTATTCATATTACTCAACTCCTGTAAAAGGTTTACCTTTATAGATTCAGGAGGAGTCAGGTAGGCGTATAATATTTTCTTCTTAGATTATATTATCTCAGGGTCTACTTCTGATCACTACCGTACCTCGTAGGCCTACGGTTCAGATATCAACCAAGCCTACCTGGGTGGGGTGAGTTAGCCTCCGTTCAGTGCACCACAGCTGGCTCTTCGCCCTCACTCCCACTCCTACGGCCCACTCTGTTGCAACTGGTTGGCAACCTTGACTGACTTTGTAAAGTCCGTCGGGATATCTTTATCTCTATCTTTTTCAGACAGTCAACTTCTGATACCCCAAATGAATTCTCACTCTACAACAATAAACAGACTGAGACAACACTATCAGAGTTTGAGGGCAGTCCTCATTCTCATTTTATTATTTCTTGCAAAGGCAAAAGCTAAATACACCACTCTATGCCAGCTAAGCTGGAAGTTCCATGGGCCCGATAAATAATTACATTTTAAAGCTTACCCTCTTCCCTACTCAGTATATGTTCTCTCTAAGAAAATCAGGTGTCTTCTTTGATCTTCTGAGGGTTGTGGTCTGGCGCTGGCTTTCATTCTTCAGCAAAACTACACAACTACCCAGAGAGCTATAAAGGCCCATTTTTATATTCACTTTTGATGCACTTTATCTCTTCATTTACGCACATGTGGCTTCTACTTGCGTTAGCATATTACCTGCATATGTCAATTGCGTCTTATTTGCGTCTATCACCTTTTTTACTTGCGTCAATGCATTTCCTGTTCGCGTCACTAGCTTTAGCAATACACACATTTTTTTTTATACATTTTTATCAAATTTCTACCTTGCTAGACATTTATTTTTCTAACTGTCTTCATTTTGTTACACACAATGCTTCTGTCTCCCAGAACCCATGTTCATCCACACACATAATGCAACATTCGTCATCTTTACAGGATGTGGTATACACTACACTCGAGCCCACAGCAAGTGTGTTTTCATGTAACCTTATGAAAACTTCATGGACCCCAGAGATTTTTTAAGATCAACAATTTTCTGCTTTTTATTATATCTTTTAATATCTTTATCAAATTGTTTGGAAGAGAACACTCCATTTCTCTTGACAATATGTTTCAATTGTCAACATAAATTTTGAGATCTGACCTACAAATTCCTTACAGTATGTTTCTGATGGCAAGAAATGGCAAAGAAACCAAACAGGTTTCGCACTTTACCATCTAACAGGGAACCGGAGTAATTTTAATAAAATCACTCTTCAGTGTTTAAAGTGGTGACCTTCAATTGTTACCTTAAAGAGATATTTCTGCCTGGTCCCTTGTTAGATAGGTAGACAAGTACACTCACACACACTCACACACACACACACATACACACACACAAACAATCACACTCACTCACTCACACACTCGCACGCACAATCCCTTAATCACTCACACACTCACTAAAAGAAAAATCATTTTTCTCATCTTGATCGCCGGCTTTGCCGCTCACAGGAGGGGATGATGTGTCTTTCTATGCTGATGACTAAAAAGAAGAAAGAAAAGAAAATACGATTTGAAACAAACGTTATGCAAGGTCAAGAACACAAACACTTGGCTGACATATTACAAGTACACTTGAGTAGAGCATGTTTTAGTCCTTAAACCAGTTGCAAGCATCATGTGATTAACCAGACTGTTAGTAATTCAGTTCAAGCTGAAGTAAGTTAAGGCTGTTTCACACATTTGAGTATTTACATTAATAATGCATGTACATATTTATATCCTGGCTTTTGAGACTGACCCAGGAGAGGACAAAATCCTGGTTTTTATTTTAATTTTGATTCATTTTTGTCATATTTGGCCATTGTAATTGTTTTGTACAGCACTTTGGGATGCACTAGTTGTATCACAGTTTTTGAAAATTATTATCATTTAAAATATTTGTTAAATACAGTTTAATGTTGTAATACAGTTATATGTTCTTATGTTTATTGTTACATATTTATTGTTGAATTTGTCAGAGTAATAATTACATTATACCATAATACTGTTTTGATCTCTTTGCTATGTTTAATATTTACAATTTTCATAATATGATTTTTGGTGAATTGTATTAAAACCAGCTAAGTTTAGTTTGACCCACAAACATAATAATAATCATTCATTATAATAATAGTAAACTGAACCCACAAAAAAAAAAAAAAAACCCTAGAACATACAAAAAGTATACATCACTCATGGAATGTTTTTTTCTTAAACGTTTAATTTGGATGTCATCTAATGAAACTACTTGGATGTGGTCTAATGAAACTACTTATTTCAGATTGTTCAGAGAACATTCAAAAGTAATATAACCAAAGTTATACTTCGCAATTTGATTTCCCATAACATCAGTGACTGATGAATTGGGATCATCGCAAATTGCACTCCTGCTTCCGGGTATATAAGGGCAGCATGCGAATACTCACATTAAGCTTTCGCTTCGGAGCCGAGCGAACGTTTGTCTCACTCTGCTCTACAATCATCATTGTGGTAAAACGGATCTAGAGGGAACCGGTTCCAGTGTTGGTGTGACAGTGTGTTCCAGCGTCCATGAAGAGGCGGATCACATCACACACAGCTTCAGTTTGTGAGAACTGCACTGATGGCCAATGTCACTGATTCATTGCAAACTTTTTGGGGAAAATGAAGAACAAGCTGGGGAATAATAGTGATTCTACTGCTTTCACACGTCATTACCTTGTTTTTATAGAAGCGATAACCGAGGATGATGGCGACGAAGAGCAGGATGACTCCCAGAGCGGAGAGGATGAGAGGGAAATAAGAGACTAGAGTCACGACCAGCAGCAGCTTCTGAATCCTTGCGGCAGAAGCATCATCAATCACCACCGACTGCAAAAGTAATCATATTTAATAGGAGATTCAACTGTAATGGCCGATTAAATCATCCTACCGACTCTCACCTCATTCAGGAACACAATGGGGAAGATGGTGCTGTTGAGATTCCTTGTCAAACTGAGGAAACAGAAAAAAAAAGACATTCACCTATAAAACTATATAAACACACATGCCTGTTTATCAGCACGCCTTGATTAAATAGATCAAACAGGAAAACATCACTCACGGAAAGCCGGTTACTCTCTCAAGATGGATGTTGATCTGGGCTCTTTTCATGGCACGAACAGGCATTCCCATAGTCTGACACAGGAGAAGAAGTCAAGATCTGAGTGCAGTTAGCAAACTAATTATAGAGTTAAAAGCACAAAAAATACATTATAGAAAGGGACACTGATCATGGAAAAGTCTACTAATGGAGATTTTTCGCATTTGGCTCCTAAACTCTGGAATAGCCTTCCTGATAAAGATACATCTCTTTAGCCCAGCATTCACATAATGCTTCTCATAAACATACTACACTTATATCTGATGAAATAATATATATACATGATCATCTCTTGCCTAAAATGCTATAAACAGCAGGGGCCAGATTTACTAAACAAGGCAAATTATCATGAGAGCACAATTCCACAAATGCACCAATGGGAGCGCAAACTAAGACTAAGAACGTTATTTGCCACATTATTCAATATATTTTACAAGAAGGCTATAAAGGTTATTATAGTTAACTAAACCTAAAGCCATAAAAAAATCTTCATTACTTGAAATAAATGTTAACTGAAATAAAAAAATAAATATATAAAAACTGTAAATTTATTTTATTTCATCTAGTTTCCAAGCGTTAGCTTAACCTGACTAAAATAACTAAAACACAAATAAAAAACTATAAAAGCAAAAACTAAAAGACATAAACACAAAAACTAAAATTACAATGAAAGCAGAAAAACTAAAAATCAAATCAAAATTTTAAACAAAAACTTTAATGGTACCTCAATGATAAGTGTGTCAATTCCTGACAAGTACTGAATTGAGCTCTCTTTCGTGTCTTTTTGCACTTAAACGGTCAAAAACCGTCCGGTTTGGTGAGTAAAGTACAGCTGGTTGTCTTAAGTGAACATAAACAGTTTGGAGAATATCAGATCTATATCAGTGTTAATGCATTACAATTTAACTAAATTAGATTTTAGCCGACTAAATTTACTGTAGATTTCGTCACGTTCACGTCACCTCGTAATTCCTGTAACTACGAGATTCTGGCTCGTAAAAAGAATTCACGTCCTCGTAGAGCTCGTAATTACAGCTTGTAAGCTGGGAGTTTTCTGAAAGCTCCCACATGTACCACGTGGCCGCTGTACCACCTGACTGCTGTAGATTCATTTGATAGCGTTGATAGTGGTGCCATAGAAACGCATAATTCCCAGTCAAAGGACGTGAACAGCTCCGAATACAACGTCACGTGTTGTCATCTCAAGATTCCGGTAAATACAAGGTGGCGTGAACACAGCATAAATCGCACCAAAATATCTCACTAGCCTCGCCCACTCCCATGAAGCACTGCGAATGATGTAATTGAGCCGGTCTCCCCATGCTCTCAAAATACTTAAATATTTGAATAAATATGGCATATTTCGCAATAAACTTAAAATATATAATTTTTTATATATAATCAACATTTTTAAATGAGTACTTTTAAATTTGTCCATCATTTTTTATTTGATTATGCTGTTTGCAATGCTTCATGTGATTGTAGTTCTTTCCCTCACTAAAGCTGTTAAGTTCAAAGTCTTGTATTATTTTTTTTATTGATTTTCAAATACTTTTTTGCTTCCAATCAAAGTTTGTAATGTTATGATTATCTTCATAGCTTATTGGTTTGGTTTGCTTATAATGCTTTAACCAAGACTTTTTTGAAATCCTTATGGGAGAAATTAATGGAAAAACTACTTCCAAACATGAAGTGAACTAACCTCATAACATGTACTATCATATAACTGTATATACGGATGTTAAATTGACACATTCATCTCATACTGATAACAGAACACTTCCTAAACTGTAACAATGCATCAAGCATTATCTGTAAAGCTGCTTTGAAACAATATGTATTTTAAAAAGCGCTCTTAAAATAAATTTAAATTTGAACTGAGAATCTGTTTCAAAGTGTGTGATCACACAGCTGAAAGGTGAGTGGATCTTCAGACTGATCGTGGATCAGCTGCTGTCACTTACAGGGTTCAGATCCAGAAAGGTCTGATGACGCTCGTGGACCGGAGAAATACCGTCGAAGGCACTGATGTACTTCTTATCGCCCAGATGAAAGTGAGGGAAAGACACGACTACAGGAGCACCTGTGACACACATGCCAACAACATCGTGAAGCTCACACAACCTGCATTTACATTTATGCTTTTGGCATTTATGCTTTTGTTCAAAGTGACATTGCATTCAAGGCATACATTTGAGCAGTTCATTCCAAGGGACCCCAAAATCAAAAGACAAGAAATAAGAAATAATATTTCTCAAGTTTTTAGGAGTATACAAGTATTATATGCAGGGCCTAAAATTAACACTCGCCAAGCACCAAATGTGAGTAAAGACTGGCATTGCTGAGTAAATGAAACTGTCAATTGCCTGTTGGACGGTAACTTTTTATGAATTCTAACAATGCAATTTTTTGAGAACATGAACATAAACATGAACGGCGCTCGGGACAGTTGATGGGCTAGTGTTGCATCGTCATGTAAGTTTAAACCTAAATGCAGGAAAGATGCAAAAAGAAACTCAATTCATTACTTGCGCACTTTGTGAAAAGTTGTGTGGGTGAAACAAACATCTGAAGCGTGCATTAAGACAGTGCGTCTTCTTGCACTTGAATGGACAAATTCACACACGCAAATAAAAAAATGTCAAAAAAGCACACCAAACAACTTTTTGCCAACTTTTGAGCGGTCAGACATTTTATTGGACATTCTAGTTGGCGGAGCTGCGATCCTGTACAAGCGCTCCAAGAGACACAAACGAGGGAAGCTGGTGCACTCATGAAATTCCGAATAGCAGATTGAGGACTCCACTGCTGAGCATTCATCTGGCGAATCTCCGCTCCCTAGCAAATAAAACAGACGAACTATTACTCCTCACCTACTCAAACAAGGATTTTTCAAACTTTGCTGCTCTTTGCTTCACTGAAACATGGAGCCATTCCGGACAGCACGTTACATCTAACGGGCTTCCATTTCCTGTACAACGACGTAACTCGCTGCTTAACTACCATAGTACGATGCATCGTTTAACAAATCAACTAGCTAATCACTGTTTCCTGAAACTGTATTGTCGCAAACCTGTCATTCAGCCATGTTGGTTGGAGTAATAACTTCTTTAAATGAATCCATTTGAGATCGAATTATTGCTAGATTTTTTGCTATAAATTACAGACATGGCATCAGAGGACTAATTCTAATTTTTCTCAGTTATTTTGCTTTATTTCCAGATTCAACCATAGGCTCCTTCATACGTACTAGAGCACGTACGCACATGCGCACTCTTCAAAAACGGTGCTTAAAATCTTTTGACAAACTAAAATATGTAAATGACATTTGTATATAATTGAAATTAAAGATATACATTGTACTTAATGTCAGCTTGCTTATTTGTCTCAAGATAACAATTTATTTAGTCATAAAAACAAGAAACTCTGCTTCTAACCACAGCTCGAGAGCTGTCGTTCCAACCACACAGGTTTGCGATGCAGTTTGCGAATGTTCGTTTAAACTATGGTTTCGGGAAACACCAAATTATTGAACTGTTACGATGGAACTTGCGAGGTTAGTTGGCTAACGATGCTTTTGGGAAACACACCCCTGAGCGGATTGCGTTGCTGAGTTATCCGGAAAAAACGAGAGGCAGTGGATTATGTTTTTATATCAATGAAGGCTGGTGTACAGATGTGACGGTGTTAAAGAAGATGTGCTGCCCTAATTTGGAAACTTTCCTCAATAACTGTAAGTCTTTTTATTTGCCACAGGTGTTTTAAGGTAGGTCTGTATATATTTGTTTACTGTTAGTTGTAATGAGCGTTTTTGTGTAATTCGCTGTGTATGTTGATGATAATGCAAGGGATAGTTTATAGATAAAATACTTTAATGCGCACTTCTTGTACTATGTTTTATTCACCACTTACGGTGATTTTCTGGAGTGATAACATAACCATCATCATTTGTGTGATGTACAATAAACTTTGGACATCATTCGGACAAGTTCGCTACAACAGGCTTGTACTAATAGTGGATAAAAGCAAGATGACAACATAAGATATAAACGCAATTAAACTAAACTACACCTGTTCTGTCTCCATGCAGCATATATTCTCTGGTTTTGTAGGGATCATTTTCAGACTCCGATTCGAACTAAACACAGCTACAGAGAGTTTCTGACATTATTAGTGCGTGAGATTGTTCTGTCACCGGAGCTCGGAGCATCAGCTCTTGAAGATGCGCCCTCTTAGCCATGAGCAGCAGCTCATTTGCATTTAAAGGACACACACTAAAACAGCACGTTTTTGCTCAACCCCAAAAAGTGGCAAGTTTAACATGTTATAAAAAATTCTCTGTGGGGTATTTTGAGCCAAAACTTCACATACACACTCTGGGGACATCAGAGACTTATTTTACATCTCTTAAAAAGGGGCATAATAGGTCCTCTTTAAAGGATGCATATCACTCTGTCCCCTGAGCAGCTCTGGGAATCTCTGATCACTGTTTGGTTCATCTTCTCCCAGCCTACAGGCAGAAACTTAAATCTGCTAAGCTTGTAGTAAGAACTGTAAAGATATGGACCAATGAAACAGAGCGGGATTTACAAGCCGGTTTTGACTGCGCTGATTGGAGTGTTTTTGAGGCCGCAGCCACTGATCTGGATGAGCTCACTGACACTGTGACATCCTACATCAGCCTCTGTGAGGAAATGTGTTCCCACCAGGACTTATTTAATATACAACAATGATAAGCCATGGTTCACTGCAAAACTCAAACAGCTTTGCCAGGCCAAAGAGGATGCCTACAGGAGTGGGGGCAAAGCCTTGTACAACAGGCCAAAAACACACTGAATAATGAGATAAGAGTAGCTAAGAAAAGCTACTCTGAAAAGCTGAAAAAACAGTTTTCAGCTAACGACCCTGCATCAGTGTGGAAGGGCCTGAAAGCCATCAAAGACACCATCCCCCAGCACTGTGGAGTATCAATGACTGGCCGACGATCTGAATGTGTTTTACTGAGGATTTGAAAAGCCTGGTCTCACACCCCACATCCGCTCTGACTGTCTCTCCACACAACCATCAACTTATCAAGAAAACAGGTCTGTGGATGATGTAGTCAGCATGGGACTGCACTACATCCTGCAACATCTGGACAAACCAGGGACTTATGCAAAGATCCTGTTTGTGGACTTCAGCTCCACTTTCAACACCATCATCCTGGATACCCTCCTGAATAAACTGACCCTAAATACATTTTTTAACACTCTGAGGTCGGCAAACACGCCTGTGCATTTTGCTGGATTTTCTTCACATAATGTCATTTTTTGTCATACAGATCAATTGAAACTACAGAATGTCTACTTTTAATTGTGTGCACTCACAGTAAAAAAAAAAAAAGTTGTGCTTTTGGCAAAATAAAGAAAACTAACATGATGCACGATCTGTTGTCTTTCTCTGAATAAAGTCCATTCTGATAGTCCTCCGAAAATGTAACTTAGAGAATACTTATTGCCAGAGATGGGTAGTAACGTGCTACATTTACTTCGTTACATTTACTTGAGTAACTGAATGCAACAACCTGAATGCAACAACTGCTCACTTTTGCGCCACGCGGGCTCAGTCAGTTCTGGACGATGTGGAGGAGAGGCAAGAAGAGCTCGTATCGATTGAGGCAGAGCACTCATGGCCTCATATTCAATCCATATTTTCACTTCATCTGCGTACAGTAGGTCTATCATTAACAGTTTATAAATTTTCGTTAAAAAATAAATGTCCTTATGGAGAAAACGAAATACTATGAAAATTGTTTCAGTTATGACTTTTTCCCCACTTGATTTAGTCTATTTAGTTTTGCATCAAATACAATGTGATTTCCAGCAGAAACAGCACATTTTTCCGCTTGGGCGAGCGATTAGCAGACAGTTTACCCTGTGCATGAAATCCCCCATATGCCAGCAAACCAATGAGAATGCGGGACAGTGATGACGATACATAACAGCAGAGCATAGGTACCAAAGCTGCTGTGGATCCACTTACCCGGAACTGTCAGTAAGTGGAAGATTTGAAGAAAATTACCATCGTTTGGCAAATAAGTAAAAGACGGAGAGTTACACATTACCAACATTTTGTCATGTAAGCTTTATGGTACACCTCAAACAAGGGAATTTATAGTAATTATAGTGTTAATGTTAATTAGCGAGTCCACTAATGGCTTGGGTATGCAGAGCATTTGCAGCTTATATGGACTGCACGCCCCTGATATATACATATGCACATTACCAACATTTGGTCATTTAAGCAAATTTTGTCATCTAAGACATGCTTTAATGCACCTTTGCGACACACAGACACGTCCAGCACACCGTCATCCAGGCATTTCTTTGGTGTGACACAGAATCCCTCATTTTCTGGGTTGTTCTTCTCACTGGCCAGCACGTCCCGGGGTGGCGTGAAGCGGTACGCAGGGATTCCCTTCACCTCCACCTCCTTCTCAAAGCGCATGTGGATGGACCTACAGGACCGATGACAGAAGATCAATCAAATAACAGAAGATCAATGACAGATGATCAATCAAATAATGTCAAGCTACTCAGATAAGACTCATGCAATGCTTACAGAATATATTGTATTGCCTCTGTATTTGACTGCTAATACGGAGGCTACAGGTTCAGATTAAAAATCCAGGATGCTCAAACGGGCCTGTGCTCAATATCAAGTGTTCCTTTTTAAAGGGGTCCTATTATGCAAAATTCAATTTTTATGAGGTGTTTGAACAGTGATGTGTGTCTGCAGTGTGTGAAAACAATGAGCCTATAATGGTAAAAATCCACTCACTCATAATTCCCATAAATCAATTAGCATAGACACAGCCCTGAGTGAGAAGCACAGAGTCCACCATTTCTGTATCCTTGCTGTAGCAGCTGGAGTTGTACAATGTCTGCTCCAAAGAGGCATTACAAGTGTTGTGTTTTGGGATGCACCAATGAACATATGCACATTTGGGAGTCTGCTCATGCTATCGCATCCACTTTTCACCTTTATTGCATTACAGTACGTAACACAAATGCAATAGCATGTCATAAAAGCAAGATGACAAAATAAGTTATAACTGTAATTAAACTAAATTATACCTGTTCTATCTCCATGCAGCATATATTCTCTGGCTCTGTAGGATCTTACAACAGTTCCCACATGAGCTGTACAGCGATTTATAGATGATCATGACTAGAACATGCTAATTTATGACTTGAATATGGTTAAAGTCCCCCTGCAGTCAATAATTGTATCCCTTAAAACTCATCTTTGATCACCAAAATAACATTTAAATGTTTTTTCCTGTGAAAAAAATTTATTCATGCCTTAAAATAGCATGAATGTAACTCTACAATCTTGCTTCATTTAGTTTATGCAGATGCATGAATATGCAAATTAGCACCGCCTCCACTCACTCACACTAGCTCAGAGGCAGAGCTTGGTTGGATACAAGCTCGTCTACAAGACGATGTATCAGAATGGTAATGTGTTTTATATATCACTCTCTACAACGGCGGACACACAACGGTAATTAACATGATTAGCCTTTTGCTTGACTGTGTTATCAAACAGCTAATAATGTGTTGCTAATGTTACACAAACCACGTTCCCGTTCGCAAGTCAGACAGCTGCCTTCTAACAATCACCATCTTTAGAAATGCTTTGAACAACTCAGAACATCAGTGGAGAAAGACATATAGTTCAGCATAACATTGTAATATACATCATACATAATTCGTCCACAATATTGCTAAATGCACCAGATTTTAGTACATTTGGTACTGGGATAATTTGGCTCCACACCTGGTTCAGACATAGCCCTTAAAAAACGAGATGAACATTCTTTGGGGCTTGATAAACTGTCTCTATCATGCAAGCTGTTAATTGTTGAACAGAGGAAAGATGTAACAATGTCATCCTTCTTTGAAGTTGTTGTTCCTGTTGAGCAACTCAAACATGTATCGCAAGGATACTTTGTTAAAAATAGTGTATTGATGAGGAAGTGAAAACCATAAATTGCATCTGCTGATGATGAGTAGCAAATCATTAAGCAGATAAAAATTCACTCCTCATACCATTCTGAAATTTCGAGACTTGCGCATGATAGCCTGTTTGCTGTTCATTTAGGAGTGAATAAAACATATGATCATGTACTCTGGCAATTTTTTGGCCCGTCTTAAAAAACAATGTAGCAAGTTATTGCCAAAGCTGTCATGTGTGTAAAATGATTGGAAGTCTGGTAATCAGTATTTTCTTACCATCATGTGCACATCAGTGCGTTTTCCAAAGGTAATTCCTCTGCTGAAAATTACTGCCCGGTGATTGTGAAATTGCTTATCAAATTTTCCTCACTGTTTGGCCTTCTGCACACTATTCAATTGGACCAAGGTACGAATTTCATGTCACGTGTGTTTAGCTCTGGATCATATCCAACACTGCACATCAAGTTGTTACCACCCAGAAAGCCAGGGGGCACTCAAAAGGTTCCACTAGACTTTAAGATCTATGCTACCTGCATTTTGTTTGGAGTTCCAAAAAGACTGGGAAGAATGAGTGCCTATGGTTATGTTTGCAGCGAGGGAAGTAGTGCAGGAGTCCTTGGGCTTTAGTCCGCCCTCCACGTCATCATCGCATCCAGTCATCCCCATGGTGGCGTCAGTGACAACAGCTTCATGGCTCCTCCCTCCTGCAACGCCGCCATATGGTGCAGTCTTAGCTGTGGCCTGGGTCAGCGACCATCTTCCTCTGCTCAAGGCTCCTCCATGGCTTTCACCACCATCTGCACCACCATGGACTTTGGTATTCCACCTCCTCCTCTGCCTGTTTTGCCAACCCTTTGCCGGCCCCTTCACCATCTCTTCATCCTCCTTGCCATAACGGGGTGAGGATGCACCTTCTTCATGGGGGCGTTCTGTTTACATCCTTTGACCACATGGACTCTTGTTTTGACTGTCCTGACTGGTATATGCCAAAAACCGGTGAAACTGGTGGAGGGCAAGGAATACTGCTAGCAACTGCCATTGCAGTTGAGGTCCCTCCTCCCTTTGAAAGAATTCAAGCAGTTCAGCAGACGAGCCATCAGGTTGACCGAGTCCAACTCCATACAGAGAAAAGCGATCCTCTGCACGGGGGAGAGTTTGCTCTTTTCCCAGTTTACCTGAAGCCCCAGATGGCTGAGGTGTCTGAGCACCAGGTCCCCGTGTTCACACAACTGATCTTGTGAGTGGGCCAGGATGAGGATGCGAACACCCACTTCTCGTAGAGGGGTAAGGGTGGCCTCTGCGACCTTTGTAAAAATGAGGTGCAACAGGGACAGCCCGAAAGAGGATTTTGTACTGGTATGCTCATCCCTCAAAGGCAAAGCTTAGGAACAGTCTGTGTCGAAGGAGAATTGAGACATTAAAGTATGCGTCCTTCAGGTTGATCGCTGCAAACCAATGACAGGGGCCTCTATGTTCGCCACTGAGGTGAAACAGATGCCGCTGACCCTGGGGGGACGCTGGGCAAACTGAATCACATAACCAAGTCTGATCGTCCGAATGAGGTACGGCTGGAAAGCGCTAGCCAGCTCCCAGAGACGGAACCAGCAGGACCAACGGGACCACAGATGTTCCCATGGTGGGGCAGTGAGGTGGAGGGCAGGGACCCAATCTGGAAGGCATAGTGCCCAGAGTGGGGTCCAAGTGTGCAGTACAAAACTTGGCTGGCTCCACGGTTTGGCAGAAGGGTGTGTGAGAAGGCAGTGCATCCTCGAACCGTACCCTGCTGCCTGCTGGTGATGGAGAAGGGGGCTGAGAGTGGCAAGGCATAGCGTCAGTCACTGTCAACCGTGCCCTCATGGGGCCCAGAAAATGAGGAAATTGCTCTTTTGTTGAAAATGTGGGACATAAAACAAACCCAAACAAGGATTCTCCATCTGGCCCTCCACCGCCAAAAAGGACAACCTGGGAGTGGAGGAGTTGAGAAAGAGGACTTTGTTGGCCGCCCTCATCTCAGCCAGGTTAAGCCAGAGGTGTCGCTTCTGGACCACTAGGCTGGACATCGTTTGACCAAGGGACAGGCGAATCCTCATCTCCATAGGACTCTAGCCCACTCTCTGATGCAGCAAAAGACATCTGGCCCTCTGCCGGAGCCCCGAATGAGATACTAGGTCCCCCATGAGAAGGTCCAGCACCAGCACTCGGAAGCTCCAGAGCTTGCGATGCCATAGAGGAGTTGGGGGGCCGTGGGGATTGGCCCTATTATCCTCAGATCACTCTGTGTATCCACCAAAGTAGTCTTCTGCTGGGAAGAAGAACTAGATTGGAGGATAGCGGAGGGGACCCACCTCTTACAAGGTATTGGAGTCTCGATCTCAACATGGAGATGGTCATCTTTCGCGCAGTGGGTGCACGACTCATCCACGAACGCTACCTCGGTGTGCTTACATCCCAGATATGAGAGGCAGTGATCATGACTGTCAGCCAGGGCCAGGAAATATCCAGAAATGCACGGCTGGAATGACATCTTGAAAAAGACGCAAACACACACATGTTACTCTTTTAGAGGAAAAGCTCTTTGTGCTGAAATGCCCAGGGAAAGATTGCCTGCACATCATGCAGAGAAGGGCTCTTTCTGTTCAGAGATTCTCTTTGAAAATGATTACCACTGATGCACCGTCACATCAACACAGGAACTCTTCCGGGTTCTGAAGATCACACTCAGGATGAAAGCATAGCTGAATCAGTGCAGAAACACTCGGCTCCAAAGCGAAAGCTTAGTGAGTGTCTCTCTGCATGCTTCCTATATACCCACAGCACGGGGCATGGTTCGCGATGCAAATCTCACTCACCAATGTCCATCAGCTTGTTCTTTTAACACTCGAAGGTGATAGGGCTCTCAGGTGCGATCCCAATTCATCAGTCACTGACGTAACTCATAGTGACTGACTGAATGGGAACTAATGTTGCCACAGATGAACTAATGCCATAAAGCACTGTTTTATTGCATTAATATTTATCTGCAACAGCTTAAATTCTGGCTCTGAAAGCACTGATTTCATTACTAATCTAATCTAATGAAGAGTATTGTTAGCTCATTTGAGGAATTGCTCTTTGGATAAAAGCATCTGAATGTAAATGTGAGTGATCATGTGACCTGCAGAGGTCGGGGGTGAAGACATTCAGCCGCTCTTCTTTGGTCAGGAACGGGTGGAAGGCACTGCCGTCTGAGCCGTTAATCATGTTACTCTGGTTGGTTTTCCAGAACGACAGCATCCTGAGAAAACAAAGCACATGAAATAAATCATCTCTACTGCACCGTTTTATCAAATATAATTTTCAGCACAATCAGGTCTTTACTTTTCTCCTTTCCAGGTGTAAATGCGCCCAAAGTCCAGGTAGTTCTTCTCTCCGGTGTGAAACACAAACTCACCGTCATCACTGCCGTTTTTCTGACAACACAACAACAATGTATAATATTACCAACACTCTCCCAACAATTTTAATGTTTTAAATTATTAACACAATTTTTTCGAGAAGATCTAAACTTATGTCAGATTACTTGTGCAACAGCATTACTCAATAAAAATTAAGTCTTTTTTTTCAAGATTTATGTATTTCAATACATAGTAAAATCCTTTAAGAATTAAGAATTTTAAATGAGTAAAGCAAATATAGCTTAATAAAACTGTGATGTTTTGATTCTATTAGTTCATGTTTAGAGTTTGTTTTGTTTTCCTGGGGGGTATTCCAGAGAGCAGGTTATGTGACATACCTGGGTATATTTAAGAGTAAGTAAGCAGATAACCTAAACTTTCAGTCCCAAAAACGGAGGCTCCGGAGCAGGTTATGTTCCAGGGTTAGTTTGCTTAAGAGGTATTCAGATGCATGTTATATAATTAATATAGTTGTGTCAATGTATATATATATATATATATATATATATATATATATATATAATAAAGCACTAAAATGTTCAATTCTAATATATGTATTTATTTTATTGTCATCTTATACATTTGTAACCAGAGCAAAAATAGCCTGTAGTCATGCCTACCTGCCATTAGAGGACACCCTTCGCATAGGTAGTGTAGTAGCACAAAGAAAGAAAGAAGGTGTGTTCAGGACTGAAAACAAATGCCCTGTCCAAATACCCACACTTGCGGTCTTTGCACTTGACCACTTGTCTACATACATGACGTATTTCCTGTATTTGGTTCAAGTGTTCAAGTAGGGGTGAAGACCGCAAGTGTGTATAGAACTTTTGATTACCCGATGGGACACACTTATAGTCTTGCAAAAAATGCAAGTTTACAGAGCTTTTTTATATTTAATACTTTGCATTTCAAATTTAAATTTCTAAATGTCTGTTCAGTTGTCACTATGTAACTAACAGAGGACACAATTTTAAAATTGTGAAGTGATAAAAGCAGTTGCAAATGTTGTACAAAATACACATACCCTACCCATATTTGCAATAAAATGTGCAACACTTTGTTTTACTACCAAATTATATGTAATATCTATTTAACTTACAGTGGAATGTTTTCCTCGAAATCTCACGATTTCAGGGCATGTCAGCTCCCAAATGTAATGCATGATGGGATATGCTTAGCCTTAGCTCAGAAGCGATATTCGAGATAGTGTTGGTTTAGTGTGCATTAAGGGCACTGCACTTTGGCATTTTTAAGACATGGAACAGTCTTGCGCACTTACTTCTTGTCGTGTGCACGAGCTCTCAAGTGGCCAAGTGTGTGGGTATTTGGACAGGGCAAGAGACATAACAGAGCACACGAGAGCTGAAGTGCATTGGAAAAAAACACCATTTTTCTGGAAGAAAGGACTAAACCCAAAATTTGTCTGTTTGTTGTGCAGTTGTTGATCGCACGGATTACGTTTTTCTCTCGAGTCACAGAGATTGAGCATGAATGTTCGTTCAATGTAATCATTACGTGTTGTTTGAGTTTTCTATTGTAGTTTGTTGTCATATCGAGGAAAAAGTAAATAGTATTTTTTTTTTTTTTGATAAATGATATCAGAGGGGAGAACGAAGAGACGTGAGTGCACATGAATTATGTGCAAACGAATTACAATGAGGTGGTTGTTTTGCAACAAGGTGGAGCCGGTTCTGTTCATAACGGTAGACGTGTTAACTTTTTTATTAGAAAATTTTTTTATGGCCATACAAAATAGGGTTGTCCGTTGTTTCAGAATTTGTTGTGGGTGTATGGGATGGCCTGGAATTTGTCTCAGTGCCTGTTCTACATGGTGGTTGTTCAGCCTGGATACATTCATTAGCTAACAAAATTTGAAATGTAAGTTCTTTTGGTTAAACCTTACAATAAGGTTCATTAGTTAACAACATTAGTTTACATGAACTAATAATGAACTGCACTTCTACAGTTTTTTATAATCTTGTTGAAGTTAATTTCAACATTTACTAATACATTATTAAAATCAAGAATTGTATTTGTTAAAATGAGTTAATGCACTGTGAATTAACATGAACAAACAGCTGTATTTTGAGCAGCTGTATTTTTATTAACGTTAACAAAGATTAACAAATACAGTAACAAATGTATTGCTCATGGTTAGTTAATACATGACACGAGGTCCAGCTACCAGCGTGACACTAAAACAGGTAGTAGTAATGGCTACTTTTTACTTAAGTACATTTCAGAGCCCATACTTAGCTACTCTGGATCAACATGCACCAATGCAAATCTTCCTATATATCCTAATCATTCTTAACATGTATTCATTACTTCAATGAGCCCATTGTTTCTGCCTTAAAATAATACATTGTTTAAATTTATAGATTGTTAGTAATTTGTACATTTCTGAAATTACACTGAACAAAATTATAAACGCAACACTTTTGTTTTTGCCCCCATTTTTCATGAGCTGAACTCAAAGATCTAAGACTTTTTCTATGTACACAAAAGACCTATTTCTCTAAAATATTGTTCACAAATCTGTCTAAATCTGTGTTAGTGAGCACTTCTCCTTTGCCGAGATAATCCATCCATCTCACAGGTGTGGCATATCAAGATGCTGATTAGACAGCATGATTATTGCACAGGTGTGCCTTAGGCTGGCCACAATAAAAGACCACTCTAAAAATGTGCAGTTTTCTGTATTGTTGGTCCGCTCCTCTTCAATGGCTGTGTGAAGTTGCTGGATATTGGCAGGAACTGGAACACACCGTCATTTACGCCGATCTAGAGCATCCCAAACATGCTCAATGGGTGACATGTCCGGTGAGTATGCTGGCCATGCAAGAACTGGGATGTTTTCAGCTTCCAGGAATTGTGTACAGATCCTTGCAACACGGGGCAGTGCATTATCATGCTGCAACATGAGGTGATGGTCGTGGATGAATGGCACAACAATAGGCCTCAGGATCTCGTCACGGTATCTCTGTGCATTCAAAATGCCATCAATAAAATGCACCTGTGTCCATAACATATGCCTGCCCATACCATAACCCCACCGCCACCATGGGCCACTCGATCCACAACGTTGACATCAGCAAACTGCTCACCCACATGATGCCATACACGCTGTCTGCCATCTGCCCTGTACAGTAAAAACCGGGATTCATTCGTGAAGAGAACACCTCTCCAAAGTACCAGACGCCATCGAATGCGAGTGTTTGCCCACTCAAGTCGGTTATGACGACGAACTGCAGTCAGGTTGAGACCCCGATGAGGACGACGATCATGCAGATGAGCTTCCCTTCTGACAGTTTGTGCAGAAATTCTTTGGTTATGCAAACCGATTGTTGCAGCAGCTGTCCGGGTGGCTGGTCTCAGACGATCTTGGAGGTGAAGATGCTGGATGTGGAGGTCCTGGGCTGGTGTGGTTACACATGATCTGCGGTTGTGAGGCCGGTTGGATGTACTGCCAAATTCTCTGAAACGCTTATGGTTGAGAAATGAACATTCAATTCACGGGCAACAGCTCTGGTGGACATTCCTGCAGTCAGCATACCAATTGCACGCTCCCTCAAAACTTGCGACATCTGTGGCATTGTGCTGTGATAAAACTGCACATTTTAGAGTGGCCTTTTATTGTGGCCAGCCTAAGGCACACCTGTGCAATAATCATACTGTCTAATCAGCATCTTGATATGCCACACCTGTGAGGTGGATGGATTATCTCTGCAAAGGAGAAGTGCTCACTAACACAGATTTAGACAGATTTGTGAACAATATTTGAGAGAAATAGGCCTTTTGTGTACATAGAAAAAGTCTTTGAGTTCAGCTCATGAAAAATGGGGGCAGAAACAAAAGTGTTGCGTTTAAAATTTTGTTCAGTACACATAACATTCACTCTGATAACTGATCACTCCAAATTGTAATTTTGACATGCGTTTTCTGTAAAGCTGCATTGAAACTATATGTATTGTGAAAAGCTCTATACAAATAAATGTGAATTAAATTTAATTGAACTTTAACTAGAGTAAAAAAGCGTAGTCAGTACTTCAACTTGTACCAGAGTCTTTTGAAACATGAGTATCTGTACTCTACTAATGCTGGGTACACACTAAAGATTTTTGAAAACTTATAAGATTTTCAAAATGTGAGAGACCATAAACAAGTGAACTGTGAACACGGGAAATCTCACAAAATCTCTCGAGACTTCAGAATAAACATGACGGACGTTAGAAATTGCGTTGATAGTGTTTAGAATGATTTTGGTATGTTTTACAGGACACTGATCCTCCATCTCTGCTGTCCAAATTCATTTAACTTTGTGCTGCGCCATGATTGCGTTTGTTATGCTTCTGTCTTCTGTCAGCTCCCTTTCTGACAGAGCTGAAATTTTTTTATCAAAAATGAATTATAAAATAATTAAAATTTGATTTTATAAATTAATATTAAATATATTATATGTTACTATTGTCACACGGGTGGTTGTATACACAAGACGAAGATAAAAAGGTAAATAGGCAATATTTAATAAATTCACAGGTTACTTCACAAGAACAGAGCAGCACACAACACAACACATCCATAAATTGACGACACCGGACAAACTAACAAAAGGAACTGAACATTTAAACACACATTAATGACATAATAATAGTGCACAGCTTAACATAATCAGTGTTAATGACAACAAATGACTAACTCAGACAGAAGGTGGAGAAACACAAAAAGTCCAAACTAACATAACTGTGACTATATTATAAAATACAGTATATAAAAATATATAAATATTCATGTTACGTAAGCAATAAGGTACGAGAGGCTGTGCTGTATCGTGAATAAGTCACGGCTGAAGGACGTTGTTAGGCACGACGCTTCAGCCGTGACTTATTCACGATACAGCACTAGCCTCGAGTACCTTATTGCTATTATAAAACAGTTACCACACAATACAAATGTTAAAGCCAAAAAATATGTATTAATGCAACTTTCATGAAGTAAACTTTAACTAAAAGCCTTCCTTCCACCGGAAAAATAGTCCTCGACCGTGAACAGCAACAGAAGTTACATTATAACGCCAGCAAAGACTGTCTTTATGAGTGTGTCAGTCAGTAGCAAAGACTTTAATATTGAAAAGACTGAATTGTTGTGAACACAGAACAAGACGCAACTGACAAATGCTTTGACTAGCGCTGTCAGTCACAGGAAAACCCCTTAACTGTTAAAAGGACAAGATAATACATCAGACATTTAAACAGATTTTTTATTATGAACATAGGACTGACCTGAAGGAAAATGCTAAATCTGAATGCAGGTAATAAACTCACTCACTCGATCTCTTTCTCACAATACTCTTCTACATAATACAGTAAGCTTCAATGAACAATATTGAGAACAAACAGTTTACGTTGCTAAGAGTGGTTGCTAAGGGTGATGTGTAGTGATACACAGAACCGTTGGGTGAAGCGGTCATAGCCGTGAATAAAACAAAATAGCTACTGACCAATCAGAATCAAGGACAGGAATTAACCATTTTATAATATGTTATATTACATGTTACTATATTGTTTTATAAAACAAAATATATTTACAATATAGTAACAATAATATAATGAAATATTTTATAAAATAGTAAAAATGTATTTTATAAAATACTGTATACATAAAATATAAATTGTATCAAATATAAATTAATGTTGAATACACACACACACACAAACACACGTGTGTATATCTATCTATCTATCTATCTATCTATATATATATATATGAAAACACGTGAGCAGTAAGTGGTATAAAATGTAAAAAGAATTAAAAATCATTATCATTTTTAATTTAATTTAATAGAATTTCTTAAGAAAAATAAATGTAGAAAAACTACGTAGAATGCCAAAGCAGTCAAAGAAACCCAAGGATGGTTAGTTTTACAAAATCCATCAAAACAAGAAAACTTTGAAACGCTGCTGTGTTTTAAGGTCGTCTCTCATGTGTGTGTTTCTTCGTAACATGTCACAGTAGATCAGTTTGAGACTCACGTTATACATGAGGCCGAAGTATTCCTCCGTCTCTGGCTTTATGGTTTTCAGGCGACTGAGCACCGGGTCCTTGAAGCCCCAGAGCAGCTCGTCCACCGTGCGCGTCATGAACATGGTGGTGCCAATGGAGCTCATGTACATGGAAATGCCGGAGGAAACCCAGAATCCCGCACCTTTGAGCCGATTCATCACGGCCTGTTTGAAGAAACCAGAATCAGACGAACTGGAAAAACAAAATGTCTGCAGCCAGCAGCTTTAACTGTGTTCTCACCACCGCCGGGATGTTCACCGTCGTCACCGTATCCACGCTCGGGTCTCCGACTGACTTCTCACGCACAAAGACGAAAAACTTGGGCTTATAAGCGGCAACCTTCGTCCCGTTATCCACAAAAGACACGTTGTGTTTGGGCCTGTACTCTCTGGAACGGGTCAGAAACACCAGTGAGTTTTATAGCCATTATGAGAGTAAAGAGCCAATGAAATACAATGAACATTAAACCAATAAAACAGCTTTTAAATCAAAATGGAGAATTTTGATAAGGAACAAATGGCCATATAATGCATATGATGATTGCAGGACAGAAAACATGATCTGTAAGTACAGGATGTGGAGTAAAATTAAATTATTCATGATTCATTCTGTATGGCTCAACATCAGATCAGATGAGAAGCTTCTCGCTGCAGAAAGTGTGCCCAAGTGTGACGTCAGAAGTAGAGGGTGACACGGGAATGGATTATCAAACCTCTCCCGTCCCACTCCCACAAAAAAAAAAAAAAAAAAAATCCCGTCCCGTCCCAATCCCTGAAGAATAGGCTTATTTGAGATGCACCTCACCTCGTGTGAAATGTAGGCGAGAGTAGGCGGCTGCAGTGAGGGGAGGAGTGAAAAAAGTGCAGGCAAGATGGAATTACCGCCATCAATTTTTACGGGTGTGGAGAATGTCATTCACTTAACCAGCCACACCTAGGGATGGGTATGGTTAAGGTTTTAACGGTATTGCTACTGTTACCAATACTGCTTATCGATCCGGCACTTTAACAGTATTTTATTGGTACTTTTTGTTATATATATATATATATATATATATATATATATATAATCCTTATCTTAATTATTGCTTTTTATATCAAATTTTCACTCAAACTTATGTGTATGTTATTTTACTTATCTGTGTATATTTTTGTCTGGAAGTGACCACATGGTGATGAATGTACAACACATCTGTTTTATGGAGCACAATAAAGGCCATTTAATCTGAGAGGCTGCTTATTTGTTCAGTATCGATCAGGTATGTTTTATGTTTTATTTCCTTTATCATTTTTCTCATGTTCATGTTTTTCATTATTTCCCCTTTTGTAATGTAATATAATGGGAGAAAGCACAATAAGGGCCATTTAATCTGAGAGGCTGCTTATTTGTTCTGTGTCGATCAGGGAGAGATTAAATGATCCAGCGAAAATCTAATTAACCAAATGTAAAATAACACTGCATGGTTTTCACAGTATTTAAAAATACTGAGTATATTCAATGGTATATTATACGGTATATTCAAAATAAACCGTGTTTAAGTAAACTCTCTTCAATCAGGTCATTTTTAAATATTTTTTGGACGTGCACCCGAAGCCCGAAGCCCAAAGCCCAAAGTGTAATCTGTTTATCTATTTGCGATCCGTTTTGGAGCGCGCACACACAATTCAGCCTGGGGAACAGCGTCTCTTGCTCGGATTATTGTGCTTTCAGCGTTTTAAAACATTGATGACAATTATTATCAAACATGTCCCGCAATTTAGCAGCAGTCTTTACTGTATTTTACAACAATCACTGGTTGTGCTGATTCCTTTTCCTTTCCTTTCCTATACTCCTATATTATACTTCCTATAATATTGATTCACAATAGTTGTACTTTCTGTGATTCTGAAATTGAAAGAACGGTACATTTGTTTTTTGACACATAAAAACAGTTTAGACAGAAGATGAGAGTTCTGTATTAAACTCATAAAAGACAAAAGAATTACGGAAGTACTGGATTCTAAACAACAAAGAAATGCCACAATGCCACACGTACTATAACCTCCGAGAAACACCTCATATGTGGCCACTGAAGTATAAGGGGCTTTCCTTGCCATTAATGCTTGGATAACATGCCTTCAATTAAAAATAATGTGATATACGTAAACCTACCAACATCTGTTGCCATGATTTTTGGAATGACTTATCGTGCAGGACTTTGGGATTTACTTTTTGGAACTGTTAACCTTTTCGCATTATTTTTTATTTTTATTATCTTGTGAATTTTTGGACTTTTTCGTCAAATTAAAAAAATTGAAAACATTCTCCCAGAACTGTGATCTGGTTTTCTGCAATTGGGTTCACCTCTTTTTGACTGTTTTCACACTGGTCCAATCCATGTGGTTCTGACAGTTATGTGTTTTATGTTGTTTTTATAACATGAAAAAAACATAACATAACATAGCAAAACATAACATGTTAAGTTTTGTTATATGTAATGCTTTGCCATCTTATGTTATGTTTTATAACAAAAAACTAAACAACAACTTAACATAAAAAACAACACATTACATGTTTTGATATGGTATCTTTTATGTTATGTTTTCTTTTATGTTGTTTTAAAACATAATAAAATCTCTTGATTTTAGACCAATGAAGTTTCACTGTGGGCGGAGCTTTCCAGTGCAATGCCAAACAACCAACAGTAGCTATGTTTCCATTCAAAGTTGCGAATTTAACTTATGCAAAAAATTGGAATAAAGCATAAAACATTTGTGAATAAAGCACTGTTTCCATCCAGTGAGCTGAAGAGAACAAAATCATCACTTCCTGATAAATTGGCGCTAAATATGAGAAAAATGGGAGTTGCTTCAGTATAGGAGCACTTTATATGATAATCGTAAATAATAAATGACTTGCGCCTCAGAGAGCGCAGATGAAATGCAATAAAGATTCTGCTGTTTGGGAATGCAGTCGTGTAAGACAGTTCTGGGAGGTAATTATACTGAACCACTTTGACAACAGTATTTGCTCAGGCATTTCAGAATGACCAAAACAACATTTCAGATTTTGTGCAACTTGCTGGTGAAGTCATGCCATCTTATCACGCAAAGTCACATGACTCTTTTGATGCGCATCGAGGAATTTATTTGGTAAATGTGTTTCCATCGTAGTTTATGCACATGTTTTCTTATCGGATAAAAAATTAATCATTTTTAGAATTTCTGCGCAATTAGATTTTTCCATCCAAGGTTTGTTATTTGTGATATCCCAAAATGCGCATAAAGATAGGTTGATGGAAACATAGCTGACGTTTTCAATAGATATGCCCTACCACTTATGTTGGCTGGTTAGGACAAAAACTCTGATTTCATTATTTGATGAAAACCAAAGCGGTCGCGGTGTGTGTGATGTACCTGAAGGTGTACGGCCCCATCTCAGTAAGATGAGGTTTGGCTTCTCCTTTCAGGAAGGCGTCAGGGTTGGTGACGTTGAAGAAGAAGAACTGCATGAAGACTGGAGCCGGTGGAGTCTTCCATGTGTCAAAAACTTCACTGCCTTCTGTCAGCGTGATCTCCTGAACACACAAAACACACAATATCTCAAGATTCAATCGGGGTGTTTTACATTGCAGGATAAACAGCGGTCTGTTCATGTTTAGTATGATGCAATCATCTAGCTAGTCATGACTGTTTCCTTAAACCATGTTTTCACAAATTTGTCGTTCAACCACATTGGTTAATGATGTCATGCAGGTTATGGAGTAATAACTTCTTTTAATTAATCCAAATTAATGCCAGATTTTTTTGCTATAACTTATGGACATGGCATCTGAGGATTAATTGTCATTTTTCTCAGTTATTTTGCTTTATTTCCAGATTCAATCTTAGGCTTGTTCGAGATAAATAAAACCAGCAGAAACATTATGTAATACAAGAGCTAAGAAAGATACTCAACTATTAGATACTCTGTTACCAGACCATCTGAATGCACCCACCCAGTGCATTGGGTCAGATGCAACACTCAGATAACCTCTAATCAGCATGTGCAGTGGGGTGATTGGTCCCTTGAGGTGCGTTGAGACTCAGCACAGGGGTGTTTCTAGTTTGACTATCACTGGAACACAGACCGTCAAAAATATTTTTACAGTAAATTTATAGGGAGTTCAACTAGGGTCTCTGAGGAGGAACTGTAATTTAGAAATTTACCAGCTCATCTCACTTGAGTGGAAACTCTAAGTAAAACTGGTTAACCACTAACAGTTTACTATATGAATGCTGTGAGCAACCATTTCTCACCTCTATAAATAGGGATGCTTGCTTGGAAAACAGAACTGACACTCAGTTCAACTGTTTATAATAACTTTGTAACGGGTATATGTAGTTTATATAATGATAATAATAAACTTTATTTATATAGCACTTTTCAGGCATAAGATGCAGTTCAAAGTGCTTTACATAAAAAATTATAGTGAAATATCAACAACGACATCACATTCAATAAAAAACATATGCATCAAACATAATAGCAAGGACAAAAAAATTAAATACACGTACAAAATAAAATACTAAAACATGAAAAACAAACACAAAAGTAAAAGTAATCAATTACAACACATTGGATAGAAAAAAGCTAAAACAAATAGGAGGCCATTTATGATAAGCATTTATAACTAATTAAATGCCAGAGTAAAGAAATATGTGAAGAACTAAGTGTACAAGCTTCCCTAATATCTGATGGTAGTGTATTCCATAGTTTTTGCGCATAATTTGCAAAGGCCACATTACCGGTTTTCTTTTGTCTATAGCTAGGAACCTCCAATAAACCTGCATTAGATGATCTTAAAGGGTTAGTTCACCCAAAAATGAAAATGATGTCATTTATTACTCACCCTCATGTCATTCCACACCCGTAAGACCTTTGTTCATCTTTGGAACACAAATTAAAATATTTTTGATAAAATCAGATGGCTCAGTGAGGCCTGCATTGACAGCAAGATAATTAACACTTTCAGATGCCCAGAAAGGTACTAAAAGCATATTTAGTACAGTTCATGTGACTACATGTTACAATACAGATGGGTCAGAGGCAGAGATAACAGAAAGCAGACTTTATTTTTCACACACAGCTGAGTAATGGATGAAACAGGTAAGTGCAGATGAGTGAAGTTGAATGTAGACGTGAAGATGAGTATTAATACTGTCCTTATAGGTGATTTGCAGAAGTGACGATCCGTGGAGGAATGCTGGGATGGCTGACGAGGATGAACGGAGACACTCACACACACACTGGAACAACACAGGGAGACGAGGAGACTTGGAGACGATGGAGACAGGTTAGTAGCTTCAATAGGAGTCCAAGAGGTAAGCATATAGAGATCCTAATGCGAACAAGACCGGACAGTGACTGTGAGTGTGTGTGAGTGTTTTATGGTGGCAGTGATGAGTGGCATGATGAGGTGCAGGTGCGGGTGATCAGTACTCCGGTGATTGAGTGCGCTGTGATTGGGTGATGTTGGAACCTGACGTGTCTGTGACAGTACCCCCCCCTCCACGGCCCGCTCCTGAGGGCCGAGGACCCCGACGTCGCGGTGGTCGGCCTCTTCCACGGGGGGCTGGTCTGTCAGGGTGAGTGGAATGGAAGGTTTGGAGGAGGTTTGGATCTAAGATGTCGTCCCTGGGGACCCATGAGCGTTCTTCTGGGCCGTAGCCCTCCCAGTCGACCAGATATTCTAATTGACCACCACGGCGTCGGGAGTCCAAGATGTTGTGAACCTCATATGCGGCGGAATATATGGGAATTTCCATAAATTCCCATAAATTCCTGTTAAGTTTCCAAATTGGAATATTTCCAAAATTCCGCAGGTTAAGTTCCCGTGAAAAGTTTCCGGAAATTTACCGGAAACTTTCCGCCCCTTTGCAATCCTAGTCCCTTGCAAAGACTGCTGTTGTGCTGATCACACAACAAAGCACTGCAAACGTGACAAGTTTCATTTTAAATGAATGTTTAGCTACAAATGGTTGTATAGGCCTGTGGGTCGCGTCAATAAAAAAAAGGGTTGCGCTAACATTTCTAAATTCCTCAAATCCTGAAGTTCATTCTAATCCCGTTTGTTCTGCCTCCATCATCAGGTCATTAGAACTTCAGCCAAAGAACCAGCAGAAACATTATGTAATACAAGAGCTAAGAAAGATACTCAACTATTAGATACTCTGTTACCAGACCATCTGAATGCACCCACCCAGTGCATTGGGTCAGATGCAACACTCAGATAACCTCTAATCAGCATGTGCAGTGGGGTGATTGATCCCTTGAGGTGCGTTGAGACTCAGCACAGGGGTGTTTCTAGTTTGACTATCACTGGAACACAGACCGTCAAAAATATTTTTACAGTAAATTTATAGGGAGTTCAACTAGGGTCTCTGAGGAGGAACTGTAATTTAGAAATTTAAGCATATAGAGATCCTAATGCGAACAAGACCGGACAGTGACTGTGAGTGTGTGTGAGTGTTTTATGGTGGCAGTGATGAGTGGCATGATGAGGTGCAGGTGCGGGTGATCAGTACTCCGGTGAGTGAGTGCGCTGTGATTGGGTGATGTTGGAACCTGACGTGTCTGTGACAGTACCCCCCCCTCCACGGCCCGCTCCTGAGGGCCGAGGACCCCGACGTCGCGGTGGTCGGCCTCTTCCACGGGGGGCTGGTCTGTCAGGGTGAGTGGAATGGAAGGTTTGGAGGAGGTTTGGATCTAAGATGTCGTCCCTGGGGACCCATGAGCGTTCTTCTGGGCCGTAGCCCTCCCAGTCGACCAGATATTCTAATTGACCACCACGGCGTCGGGAGTCCAAGATGTCGTGAACCTCATATGCGGCGCCGTCGTCCAGGATGAGTGGAAGGGGGGGTTCGGAGGCTGCCACGTCAGGTCCTGTGGAGGGAGAAACAGAAGGGTGGTGAGGCTTAAGCAGTGAAACATGGAATGTGGGATGAATTCTGTAGTGAGGAGGTAGTTGAAGTTGATACGTGACTGGGTTGATCTGCTTGGTGATGGTGAATGGACCAATGAACCTGGGACTCAGCTTCCGGCAGGGCAGACGCAGGCGGATGTCCCTGGTTGACAGCCAGACCTTCTGACCGGGCTGGTATGAGGGAGCTTCGGACCGGCGAAGGTCTGCTGTCATCCTGCGTCTGCGCAGGGCTCGCTGCAGTTGGTGATGCGCTGAGTCCCAGACCCTCTCGCTCTCTCGGAACCAGTAATCCACAGATGGCACATCAGAGGGTTCCCCAGACCAGGGGAACAGTGGGGGTTGGTAGCCGAGTACGCATTGGAATGGTGTAAGGCCGGTGGAGGGCTGACGGAGAGAGTTTTGGGCGTACTCGGCCCAACCCAGGTACTCGTTCCAAGAGTCCTGGTGGTCATGACAGAAGGTACGGAGGAAGCGGCCGATCTCCTGGATCTTCCTTTCCGTCTGCCCGTTCGACTGCGGATGGTACCCGGATGTTAGGCTGACGGTCACACCTAGGAGCGAGAAGAATGCTCTCCATACCTTCGAAATGAACTGTGGTCCTCTATCGGAGACTATGTCTTCTGGGATTCCAAAGTATCGAAACACATGATTGAAGAGTTGTTCTGCCGTTTCCATGGCAGTGGGTAGGCCTCTTAGGGGTATGAGGCGGCAGGACTTTGAGAACCGATCCACCACCACGAGGATGCAGGTGTTGTTGTTGGAAGCTGGGAGATCGGTGATAAAATCAACCCCTAGGTGTGACCAGGGTCGGTTGGGAACGGGCAGAGGTAAGAGCTTGTCGGATGGTAAATGGCGTGGGCTCTTTGAGATGGCGCATTCCCTACAGCCCTGCACGTACCTTCTGACATCTGCTGCCATGTTGGGCCACCAGAAGCGTTCCCTCAGCAGCGAGAGGGTTTCATTGGCCCCCGGGTGACCAGTGCCAAGTGACGTGTGGGCTGAGTGGATGAGAGGAGTGCGTCGTGACTTTGTAGTGTAGCACAAGCCTGGTGGACAACCCGGCGGAGCGTTGGTGGAGGCATTGGAGGAGGGTAAGGTCTCCTCTGACCAGGAAATGGGGCTGACAATGAGTTCCTTTGGAATAATGGTTTCTGGATCTTCGGTCCTTTCATCCGGAGCGTGGAGACGGGAGAGAGCATCTGCTTTGACATTTTTGGGACCAGGGCGGTAGGTTATGGTGAAATTGAATCTAGTAAAGAATAAGGACCAGCGGGCTTGTCTTGGATTCAGTCTTTTAGCAGAGCGTAAGTATTCAAGGTTTTTATGATCAGTGAGAACTTGGAAGGCATGTTTAGATCCCTCCAACCAATGCCTCCACTCCTCCAGGGCGAGCTTCACAGCTAGGAGTTCTCTGTTCCCGATGTCGTAATTTCTCTCCGCCGGGTTGAGCTTGCGGGAGAAGAAGGCACATGGATGGAGTCTGCTGGGATTCCCCTGCTGCTGGGACAACACCGCTCCTACTCCGGTGGTGGAAGCGTCCACCTCGACAACGAAGGGCAGCTCTGGGTTGGGGTGGACGAAGAGAGGAGCGGTGGTGAAGGCTTCTTTCAGGTGTTGGAATGCTTTCGTGGCCTCAGGTGTCCAGGACAGAGACTTGGGCTTATTACGGAGCAGGTTGGTAAGAGGACTGGTTATGGAGCTGTAGTTGTGAATAAAACGGCGGTAGAAGTTGGAAAATCCGAGAAAGCGTTGTAATTCCTTGATGGATGAGGGAGTTGGCCAGTTCTTAATGGCTTCCACCTTCCCCTCGTCCATCCGGATGCCACTGCTATTCATGATGTAACCGAGGAATTGAACTGATGGTTGATGGAATGTACACTTCTCTGCTTTGAGGAAAAGATGAAACTTGCGGAGTTGTTGGAGGACCTCCGCAACGTGGTGGCGATGTTCGGCCAGGCTCCGGGAGTAGATCAGGATGTCGTCAATGTAGACAAGGACAAAGCGATGGAGAAACTCCCGGAGCACCTCATGTATGAAGTCCTGGAATACGGAGGGGGCGTTGACCAGGCCATACGGCATAACCAAATATTCGTAGTGGCCGGTAGGTGTCACAAAGGCGGTCTTCCACTCGTCCCCCTCGCGTATCCGGATGAGGTTGTACGCGCTGCGGAGGTCCAGTTTAGTGAAGACAGTGGCACCACGGAGATGTTCTAGGGCTGAAGGGACGAGAGGAAGGGGATAACGGAATTTGACAGTTATGTTGTTCAATGAGCGGTAGTCGATGCAGGGCCTCAAGCCTCCGTCCTTCTTGGCCACGAAGAAGAAGCTAGAAGCAGCAGGGGAAGTGGATGGTCGGATGTATCCTTGGGCAAGAGCTTCCTTAATGTATTCCTCCATGGCCTTCTCCTCCGGGACGGATAGAGGGTATATCGTCCCCTAGGCACTGGTTCACCCGGAAGCAGATCGATGGCACAGTCCCATGGCCGGTGTGGAGGCAGCTTGGAAGCTCGTTGTGGGCAGAATACGTCACCGAAGGGGGCGTAACACTCAGGGATGTCCACGGAGCGTTGGTCCACTGGGCTCTCGATGGTCGTGGCAAATACTGGAAGAGACTCGGAGCGTGGAGAACGAGGAATGGGGAGCCCAGGGAAACAGTCATGAAAGCAGGTTTCGCCCCACTTCAGGACTTCGCCAGTTTTCCAAGAGAGAGTTGGGTTGTGCTGCTCCAACCAGGGGCGCCCTAAGATCACGTCAGCGGTGGATCCCTCCAGAACCAGCAGATGGAGATGTTCCACATGTAGAAGGCTGACTTGTATCTGGATGGCTTCTGTGCAATGACGAATGTGCTTACGGCTAAGGGCTTCCCCCGTCACAGATCGAATCTGGTAGGTGGTCGGCGTGGCCGTGGTCTTGACGTGGAGCTGGCGACAGAGGGTGTCGGAGATGAAGTTGCCGGCTGACCCAGAATCGAGGAGGGCGACAACTGGAATGGAAATGTCAGAAGCAGTAAGTGTTACAGTAGTGGTGAGGGGTTTCATTTTCTTGATTGACGGAATGATAGCACTCACCATGGGCCGCGGAGGACGAATTGGGCATGTGGAGAGAATATGCCCAGGAGAACCACAGTAAAGGCAGAGATTCTGGGTCAGCCGTCTCTGTCGCTCAGCGGGGGAGAGCCGTGTGCCTTCCAGAGACATGGGTTCATTGGCTGGTTCTGGGGAGCTGACGGATTCTGGTCGACGTGCTGAGATGGGATATAGCAACTGGCCCTGGTGTTCTTCTAAACACGACTGCATACGAGTGGCGAAACGGATGGAGAGTTGGATGAATCGTTCAAGGCCGATGGAATCCTTGTATGCAGCGAGATGCAACCGCACGCGAGGATCCAATCCTTGGCGATACGTTGTTATCAAGGCTTGTTCGTTCCAGCCGCTGGATGCTGCGAGAGTTCTGAACTGCAAGGCATATTCGTTTACAGATAGGGATCCTTGTTTTAAATTGTATAGTTTCTCACCAATCGACGAGTCAGAGATGGGCTTTCCAAAGACCTCGCGGAAGTGAGCCACAAAACCAGAGTACGATTGAGTAATTGGATGATTTTGGGACCAGATAGAATCTGCCCACTGGAGCGCCTTGCCTTGCAGTTGAGAGATGATGAACGCCACTTTTGAAGTTTCGGTGGGAAAGTTGTGCGGTTGCATCTCCAGGACCAGCGAGCACTGCAGAAGGAATCCGCTGCAGTCCTCCGCCGAACCAGAGTAGGGCGCCGGTTTCGCCATGGGACTGGCGTGCACAGGAGGTGAAGGAGAGGTAACGGTGTTTGTGGAGGTGATCGCTGGATGAGGTGATGTTGGAGTGGTGGAGAGAGCTCGTCGAAGGACATCGACGAGCTCTTGGATGGGATCCGGGTGACTCATGCTGTGTGTGAAGACGATGTTTTCAGGTCCGGTCTTCTGTTACAATACAGATGGGTCAGAGGCAGAGATAACAGAAAGCAGACTTTATTTTTCACACACAGCTGAGTAATGGATGAAACAGGTAAGTGCAGATGAGTGAAGTTGAATGTAGACGTGAAGATGAGTATTAATACTGTCCTTATAGGTGATTTGCAGAAGTGACGATCCGTGGAGGAATGCTGGGATGGCTGACGAGGATGAACGGAGACACTCACACACACACTGGAACAACACAGGGAGACGAGGAGACTTGGAGACGATGGAGACAGGTTAGTAGCTTCAATAGGAGTCCAAAAGGTAAGCATATAGAGATCCTAATGCGAACGAGACCGGACAGTGACTGTGAGTGTGTGTGAGTGTTTTATGGTGGCAGTGATGAGTGGCATGATGAGGTGCAGGTGCGGGTGATCAGTACTCCGGTGATTGAGTGCGCTGTGATTGGGTGATGTTGGAACCTGACGTGTCTGTGACACTACAGTGGTTCAACCTTAATATTATAAACCAACGAGAATACTTTTTGTGCGTAAAAAAACCTAAATAATGACTTTTCAACAATATCTAGTGATGGGTGATTTCAAAACACTGCTTCGAAGCTTTATGAATCTTTTGTTTTTAATCAGTGGTTCGGAGCGCCAAAGTCACGTGATTTCAGTAAACGAGTCTTAGTTACATTGTAAGTTTTTTGAAATTTCAATGGTTGACCACTGGGGGGCATGACTTTGGCAGTTTGATACGCAATCCGAACCACTGGTTCGAAACAAAAGATTTGTACAGGTTCAAAGCTTCATGAAGCAGTGTTTTGAAATCCATCACTAGATATTTATCGTTATTTTTTTTATTTTTTTTGGTGCACAAAAATTATTCTCATCGCTTCATAAGATTAAGATTGAACCATTGTAGTCACATGGACTGTTTTAAATATGTTTTTAGTAGCTTTCTGGGCATTGAAAGTGTTAATTGTCTTCTTGGCTATAAAGGCCTCACTGAGCCATCGGATTTTATCAAAAATATCTTAATTTGTGTTCTTAGGTCTTACGGTTGTGAAACGACATGAATTAATGTGAACGACAGTAATTAATGACATAATTTTCATTTTTGGGTGAAGTAACCCTTTAAGGTTCTTGGTGAAATATAATTGACGAGAGAACTGGCAATATAATTAGGTCCTTGTCCATTACGAGCTTTGTATGTAATAAGGACGACTTTAAAATCTATTCTAAATTTTATAGAAAGCCAGTGCAATGCAGTTAAAACTTAACTCTACTCACGAGCATGGACCAACCATAAATGTTGGAGAATTATTTATTAAAGAAAGTTAGGAATGAATAGGGAGAGGATGAAGAGGAAGGAGAAAGGGATGGTAATCAGGTTGATCTGGGCATTTGGTGTTGGCAGCCGGGAGACTCAAAGTGGGGGCATCATCTCAGTTAAATGTAGGCAGAGTGATTAGGACCCTCCGATACAACCTGAAAGGGGAGAGAACAGGGGATGGTAAGGATGGTTGAATGGAGGAGAGAGGGAGGGGAAGGGAGGGTTAGAGAGAACGAGACAAACAGTGTGTGAGGGCGGCCCAATATAAGAAGTTTATGAGAAGTCAGGTGATTGGTTGAGGCGTGGTCCCACTCCTGGACCTCAGTTAACTAGTTAACTCAATTTCACGAGCAAGGACCACGCCACAACGATAAATGTTGAAGAATTATTTATTAAAGAAAGTTGGGGATGAATAGGGAGAGGATGAAGAGGAAGTGGAAAGGGATGGTAAACAGGTTGATCTGGGCATCTGGTGTTGGCGGCCAGGAGACTCAGAGTGGGAGCATCATCTCAGTTAAATGTAGGCAGAGTGATTAGGACCCCCAAAGATTGGGAAGAGCTGTGGTAGGCTTAGCTTGACAGAGGTCATTGATATTGTTACAGATGTAAGAGCGATATGCTTTTGAAGATTCGGATCATCTTGTCTAAGATACCTCGTCTGGCTGCTGAGGTCGCTGCTCCAATGCGGAAGGAATGTATTGAGTGATGTTCTGGAGATATTCTGGTGATATGGAGGATTTGATAGAAGCATTCTGCAAGACCAGAATCTTGTGGCCAGTATTCCGGTTTCAGTCAGAAAGAGCAGATCTTTGGGAGATGCTCAGGCAACATGCCTGGAGTAAACACATTCAGAATTGGGTTAGAATGGGCTGAGGAAGGAGTTTAAATGGAAGATGTAAATAGGGTATGATGCTCAGTATTGTTCTGTTTGCACCGAAGAGTGAATATGAGAGTGTCTTGAGAGTGGAAAGAAATGTCTGAGAGGCAGAGATGGATAGACGGATTGAATGTGGATGAAGTAGGGGTGAATTCTGAACATTGTAAGAAGCCGACAAAGCCAAGCAGGAACTTGGACTCTAAATAGCTTGAGTGTAGGGAGAGGACACAGAGGCTAAGTAGGTCGGTGGTTAGTAGAAGGCGTTTGTGGTGGTATGATAACCTTTAAAACAGTTCCAGCCAGTTAAGTAAGCTGAAAGAGAGCTTGGGGCAAGGCAGTTAAGGAAGGCTTCTTGAGAAGTGTTAGTGAGATTTCTGATCTGCTGGGTTAGTTGAAGATGGTTGTCGAAAACAGTGTGACCGGTGTTGGATGAATGTCCGATTCTGGAGCCGAGAGTCTGAATTTCTGAAAAGTGAATAAGCTATGAGATTGAGGTGTCCGGGTATGTG
Source organism: Hypophthalmichthys molitrix (assembly GCA_037950675.1). NCBI lineage: Eukaryota > Metazoa > Chordata > Actinopteri > Cypriniformes > Xenocyprididae > Hypophthalmichthys > Hypophthalmichthys molitrix. The sequence continues at coordinate 1,646,656 of CM075512.1, read as the reverse complement.
AGCAGCTCAGAGGAGAAACTGGTGTTGACTGGAAATTAGAGTGAGCCTGCGCAAGAATTGCATGATAACTGCAGAACGTGATCTGCCTTTGTTAATGATTTCTGCTACTGCTGTGTTGTCTGAGTGGGTTAGTATTGATTTCCTAGACCATTCAAGCCCCCAAAGGATGGTGGTTGTGATTATGCAGTATACTTCATTAAGTGCTGAAGAGAACATGTCTGACTGTGAGAGAACTGGACTTTGGGGCCATTCGGAGGCAAACCAGCGCCCACCATAATAATCGCTGAAGCCTCTAGAGCAGGGGTGGGCAAACTCGGTCCTGGAGGGCCGCTGTCCCTGCAGAGTTTAGCTGCAACCCTGATAAAACTCACCTGCGTGTAATCTTGAAGACCTTGATTAGCTGGTTCAGGTGTGTTTGATTAGGGTTGGAGCAAAACTCTGCAGGGACAGCGGCCCTCCAGGACCGAGTTTGCCCACCCCTGCTCTAGAGGGTGCTGTGCAAAGTCCCTTTTAAGACAAGTCATTTCACTCGGCGGTCATCTTTGAAACGCCTCTCTGGCATGCAAGTGTAGCTTCTATCTCTTTGAATGGGGAAACATCAGTTCTCCAAAGTTCATTGCCGATTAAATTTCATATTTGAAATCACCAATGAAATCTGACAACAACTGTCTCATAAATTTTGTTTCTAAATGCTCGAATCATGACGAAAAACGAAATTTTTTAGGCTGGATCAAGCTAATGTGCATGCACATTCCTAAGTGCGTGTCTCTATAGGAAGTGCACGTCTGACTGTTTCTGTAGGAACCGGAGCTTCCAATGTCAGCTGCAGTGATGTGATGACTTTACCAATCGGTGAATGGCTCTTATTTAGAAGGCGGGACTTATTCCGCCAGATGGAGGTGTGACAATTAGAATTAGACAATTAGATTAGCTTCTGAAATGGAGTCGAAGATCATAGGGCTGCTTCTGCAATTAAAGGTGAGGCATATGGTAAGTAATGGGCGCTCTTCCAAATCTGGGTGGATAGCCGAGACTTTGAGGGCGCTGGTGATATCTGCGATGGTAGCATATTGATGGAGAGTCTGGAGCTGGGATGACATTGGTAATGCACAGGGGGACTTTAAGGATAGACCCATTGAAAATGGAAATGGAGGTTGAAGGAGTCCAGATTGGCCTGCATGTGGTATAAGCCCTTGGGGTGCTGGATGAGGTATCTGGACTGAAGAGTTAGCGGTTTGAGAAATATCAGAGAGAACAGAAGCCGTATTGCTGTGAATGGCGGCATTTATATAATTACAGCTAGACTTATATAATTATATAATTACAAGTTGATTTTTTTTTCCTGCAAAGAGCTGCTGAGACAGGAGAATGTGATGGACTGCTGAAGCTGACAGAGTAGGTGGGACTGCTGTTGCTAAGGTTTGTGGGTTGTTGCTAAATTGTAGGATGTAAGGGTGCTGGGTGTGGATGGAGGGGGAAAAGGATAGACTAGTTGGAAAAAGTTTTGAAAAATATCAGAGTAAACAAGAGCCGTATTGCGGAGAGTGGCATGCTTGCAGTTTCCAGAAGCGCTGAAGGATCAGAATTTGTTTTGACAGAAATTTTGGTGGATGCTGCATATAGTTGGGGAGATGGCTGGCGAGGAGAACGAGGAAGCCGGTTTCCACGTCTACTAGCAGTATGGCGATCTCGGTTCATGGGTCTTGAAGGAGAAGAGGGAGCCTGGGAATGAGTCAGAGTTGGAGAGTTTTCTAGAGATCATAGAGAATGCTCGCGGGGCTGAGGAATGTGCATGACAGAACACAAGCGTTGGGAAGTATGACTGTGATTGGAATGGTGAGAGATGATCCTCGATGGGGTAAAACTGAAATCGAACAGATCGTCATTTGAATCGGGCGAGTTAATCTGTATCTTTGAGTCCATAGTGAGAGAATGAGACAAACATTACTGTAGGGGGTGACCCGATATAAGAAGGTTTTGAGAAGTCAGGTGATTAGTTGAGGCGCCTTTCCCCTTTCATATCTTGAATTTTATGGACATTCTAACTGCATTCTATAGGCTATATTACGCAGTGAGTTGTTGCCCTGCATCATATTCATCATCAGTTAACTGTATGAAATGTCAGATGACCTATGTAGGTCTGGGGGCGGGGCAAGTGCGTTAAATGCATGACATTTTAACACATTATTTTTTTTCTGTAATTAATTAATCTAATTAATGCGTTAAACTCCCAGTCCTAATAAGTATATTTCCTAATGCTTCTTGTGTGAGTTTTGATCTTTTGTGTTCATAACTCTCTTAGGAAGCTGCGTGGTAATAGACTGAATCTCCTGAAGCTCCCTGCAACTTTAAAGGGGTGGTTCATTGCAATTTCACTTTTTTAATTTTAGTTAGTGTGTAATGTTGAGCATAAACAGTATCTGCAAAGTTACAGCGCTGAAAGTTCAATGCAAACGGAGATATTGTCTTTTAAAGATATGGCAGTTTAATGCCTATAAAACGACCGGTTTGGACTACAACAAGCTTCTTCCCAGGTTGGTGACATCATAAACCCTGCAATTAACATAAACACTGCCCACAGGAACACGCAACAAAGTGGGCGAGGCCATGTCGTGCGGCATTATGGAAGCGGAAGAGTTGCCTACATGATGCACGCAACGCATCAATAGCTTCCAGAATCTACACAAGTTCAATGCTGGATTTGCACAAAGGCTATTACTGAAAGATGAAGCAGTTTCCACTTCAAAAGCAGAAGCTGCTGTTTATGGGCCCCTAACTGTAAGTACGTTTTGTTGTTTGTACATGTCTTGTACAAAATGTATTATGTTGCTATTTTTTGGTTGCATCAAGGACATAAACAAAGACCAACGTGTTTTTGCTTCGCTAGCCAGTTAGCTAAATTCTATTGCATACTTCTCCAACAAACACCAACAAACTTCTGTGTTCAGACAAACACTTGTTCATGCTATAAATTAAACGATACCTTTACAAAAATGCTACTACTCAGTCATGTATTCAGCTACAGTAAAGCTTTAATCAGGATAAAACCGTATATTGAAAGATAACAAACAGCAGTAACATTTACAAGTGACAGCATATCTAAACACTTTGACGCAAATACAAACGGAAATACTTACCATTCATAAACATCCTTTAAAATCAGTGCTTGCAGAGGCTCTGCTTGACCGTCTTCATCATTACTGCCATCAGGTCAGATTTGGGCTCAATTTGATATGGCAATATAGACGCCATTATTTACATTTCCACTGAAGCACATGCAACAACTAATGGTAAGGGGCGTGGCGTTTCTGGACACTTCAGCGAATCACAGTACACTGGGCCAGCTAACCAATCTGAGCCCATTGCTATTTCGGAGGGAGTGGTATCATAGAACTAGGAAGCCAAACCGGCCGTTCAAACGACAATGGAAACAGCGGTGTAGAATAGAGGTAAAATATATGAAAAATACAGCATTAAGACATGTTAAACTGTGCCCCATAAACACAATCAAACCTAGAAAAAAACAGTGAACCACCCCTTTTAAATCAAAAGGGTTAATTTCTGTTTTGCAAGTAAAAACTCAATCTCAGGATTCTCTCAATTCCCAGACACAGGTATGTGTCTTCTCTCAATCAGATTTATGTCCAAACTGACTTACAGAGCTTTTTATTTTTTCTTCGTAATGTGTTGACTCTGGCGCGCACTGTTTGTGTAACATAATTTAATCTTCTATTCTTGCTTACTAGATTAGCCATTTGACTTAATTTAATAACTAAATCTCATAAATTATTTTAGTCTAATAAACTATTCATCTCAGAGTTTTGATTCTGTGTGTTAAGATTTAAAATCCTCTAAATTCACCAATATTTGTCAATAATTCACATTTTTATTATTTTACATATTGGTCACGCTTTTTCCAAGCTTCCTTAAAGTTATCTTCATAGTCTTTGCATTAACTAAAACTACCAAATGTTATATTAAACAATATCCATACAGGTGCTGGTCATATAATTAGAATATCATCAAAAAGTTGATTTATTTCACTAATTCCATTCAAAAAGTGAAACTTGTATATTATAATCATTCATTACACACAGACTGATATATTTCAAATGTTTATTTCTTTTAAATTTGATGATTATAACTGACAACTAAGGAAAATCCCAAATTCAGTATCTTAGAAAATTAGAATAATGTGAAAAGGTTCAATATTGAAGACACCTGGTGCCACACTCTAATCAGCTAATTAACTCAAAACACCTGCAAAGGCCTTTAAATGGTCTCTCAGTCTAGTTCTGTAGGCTACACAATCATGGGGAAGACTGCTGACTTGACAGTTGTCCAAAAGACGACCATTGACACCTTGCACAAGGAGGGCAAGACACAAAAAGGTCATTGCAAAAGAGGCTGGCTGTTCACAGAGCTCTGTGTCCAAGCACATTAATAGAGAGGTGAAGGGAAGGAAAAGATGTGGTAGAAAAAAGTGTACAAGCAATAGGGATAACCGCACCCTGGAGAGGATTGTGAAACAAAACCCATTCAAAAATGTGGGGGAGATTCACAAAGAGTGGACTGCAGCTGGAGTCAGTGCTTCAAGAACCACTACACACAGACGTATGCAAGACATGGGTTTCAGCTGTCGCATTCCTTGTGTCAAGCCACTCTTGAACAACAGACAGCGTCAGAAGCGTCTCGCCTGGGCTAAAGACAAAAAGGACTGGACTGCTGCTGAGTGGTCCAAAGTTATGTTCTCTGATGAAAGTAAATTTTGCATTTCCTTTGGAAATGAGGGTCCCAGAGTCTGGAGGAAGAGAGGAGAGGCACACAATCCATGTTGCTTGAGGTCCAGTGTAAAGTTTCCAGAGTCAGTGCCATGTCATCTGCTGGTGTTGGTCCACTGTGTTTTCTGAGGTCCAAGGTCAACACAGCCGTATACCAGGAAGTTTTAGAGCACTTCATGCTTCCTGCTGCTGACCAACTTTATGGAGATGCAGATATCATTTTCCAACAGGACTTGGCACCTGCACACAGTGCCAAAGCTACCAGTACCTGGTTTAAGGACCATGGTATCCCTGTTCTTAATTGGCCAGCAAACTCGCCTGACCTTAACCCCATAGAAAATCTATGGGGTATTGTGAAGAGGAAGATGTGATATGCCAGACCCAACAATGCAGAAGAGCTGAAGGCCACTATCAGAGCAACCTGGGCTCTTATAACACCTGAGCAGTGCCACAGACTGATCGACTCCATGCCACGCCGCATTGCTGCAGTAATTCAGGCAAAAGGAGCCCCAACTAAGTATTGAGTGCTGTACATGCTCATACTTTTCATGTTCATACTTTTCAGTTGGCCAAGATTTCTAAAAATCCTTTCTTTGTATTGGTCTTAACTAATATTCTAATTTTCTGAGATACTGAATTTGGGATTTTCCTTAGTTGTCAGTTATAATCATCAAAATTAAAAGAAATAAACATTTGAAATATATCAGTCTGTGTAATGAATGAATATAATATACAAGTTTCACTTTCTGAATGGAATTAGTGAAATAAATCAACTTTTTGATGATATTCTAATTATATGACCAGCACCTGTATTTAAGCTATATTTATATGCTTTTGTAATTTGGAACTTTGGTAACACATTATAATAACTCAAACTACGAATCATTAGTTAAGTATTCATCATTTATAAAGCATTGTCCCTACATTAATAGACATTCGTAAGCAGTTTATATATACAGCTTTAAATGCTTTATTCTTGATATATAAGCATATCTATAATGTGTTTAATAATTTTATTTTTATACTTTATTAATGATCAATTTATCATGTCTAAATTGAGTATTACATTATTTACAAACCAGTTATTTAGGAGTTGTCAGTTGTTTATAAGATCATTTAGAAGGTGTAGGTAAATGTGTAATGTTCAGCCCAGAAGGTTGAATTTACATCAATTAAAATGGGGTCAGATTGAACTGTGTGAGCTTTTGGAGTGTTTTAAAAGATGAGTCAACAACAGAAATAAAGTGAATAAATAATATGTATTTACAATAATCACAAGGAACTTAAAACAACACAATAAAACAGTCCAAGTATCCTAGTGTGCTGATAAGTCCCAATGTGCAAGTGAGAAATGTCCACCGGTGTATATACAAATGTCCAAGTTTGCAGTACTTTCTGGAAAGGTAAGTCCACAGGTGAGTAACTCCACAATCCAGGTACGTAGTGACTGTTAGTGAGAGACTGATTGTTTTATGCTGGCTTACTTCCTGGACCCATACACATTTAAAGACATACACACATTAAAATAAGTAAGAGGAATAAAATGGCTAAGACAACATGTAACCCAATTAAAACTCAAATATACATAAAACCATCATGTTATATATATTGAGCGGTTAAAACGCTTATCTTATATGACAGTGTCACATAGTCCCCCCCTCCCCTTCAATTAATTCCCCCAATTAATTGATGTAAATTCAACCTTCTGGGCTGAACGTTACAAATGATCAATAAACTATTTAAATGTACATTTGTACTTCTTATTATATAGATATAAGCCTCTTCACACATACAGTCTTTACTGGTAAATTACCGGCAAGAGATCATGTGTGAACAGGACCTTTTCAAAAATAACGGGAAATTGGTTCTGGCAATTTACCAGTAAGGGAAGTTGTAACATTACCAGTAAATTTCCGGTAATGTGCTCTGTGTGAACGCAGAATGAAGATTACCGGTATGAGCACGTTCAAATTCAGAACACGCTGAAGAAGTCTGCTTTGGGCCAATCAAAGTTCTTATGGAGATGAAGTGTTTACTCCACGCTGTTTACAGTAAGCTTTTTTAAAAGATTTTCTATTTAAATATGCACTAGATGACAGCTAATCTTTGACCGTTGCGCCACATCTCAGTTTTTTCAACATGTCGCGCTCGAGACCCTGCTTTCTTTTCCATTCATCAGCGCTGCGGCTATGCAGTTGGAAAATATTATGCGCGTCTCGTGTTTTTAAGGACAAAAGCGCGTTCTGTTTGATTGTCCGTTATGTACGGTGGCCCAGTAGCACACAACACAATGAAATGGAAAAAGCAAACATAAGTTAACAATACAACAAAAGAAAGCCACAACACAACTGAAACAAGCCACATCACAACGAAATTGAGCCACAACACAACGGAAATGTTCCCGACCACTAGGGGGCTCTCAGAGCTCGGTAAAGTTAGATTTCCTTGCCACTGTTCTATAGAGTTGACAGTCAAAGATATCAATTCCATTATTAGTTTTAAGTATGTAAACATTGTATATCGACATGAAATATTAATTCAAAATCACCTATGTGATTTGATGCGCTACCCTGGCGCATGATGAAGGGAACATCTGCCAATTCCACCAAGTGGTTACATACTGTTAAAGCTAATCATGGTATTGATATCACTGCCAACTCTATAGAACATTGGCAAGGAAAACTAACTTTACCGAGCTCTAAGAGCCCCCTAGTGGTCGGGAGCATTTCTGTTGTGCTGTGGCTCAATTTCGTTGTGCTGTGGCTTTATTTCATTGTTGTGGCTTGATTCTGTTGTGTTGTGAACTTATGTTAACTTATGTCAAAAATTTTTTTTTGTCAAATTGAACAGATTGTGCAACTAAAGTTCTATGTGGGCGAATGAAGACATAAAATTTTTATTCAGCAATGTTTACACTTTACAGAAATGTATTTTTATATCAGATTTCAAAGGCTTAGTTTCATTTTTCTGCACAGTTGTTTTCTGGAGGTGTACAGGATTTTTTTTTATTTTCTATGACATTGCAGAGGTTTATTTTTCATGTTATATCAAGTGTACAGTTGTACAGTTTCATTTTTTAACTGAGCCTTTAAAATCTCCTTTGTAAAAGCTTTACGAGGCATAAATAGTCCTCACTTCAGATGAGCTCACAAAAATAGTTAACTGACAACTACTAAATGTTTTATAACTACCTGAATTAATCATGAATTACAGTAGGAATACATGTTAACATAAAGCATTTATTAACACACTGAGTAACTATTACTTTATGTCTAAATAATATGTATATATTTACATTTAAATAGTTTATTTATCACTTACACTTTTTAAATGATCTTATAAACCACTGACAAATTCTAAATAACTGGTTTGTAAATAATGTAATACTTAATTTAGAAATGATAAATTGATCATTAATAAAGTTTGAAAATACAATTAATAAACACATTATAGATATGCTTATAATTCAAGAACAAAGCATTTAGAGCTGTATCTATAAACTGCTTACCAATGTCTATTAATGTAGGGACAATGCTTTATAAATGATGAATTAACTATTTACTAATACTTAGCTCATGCTATGAATCTTTAGTTATTATAAAGTGTTATCAGAACTTCTCTAATAATTTTATTACACTCCAGTAGAAGTCATATAACTATTTATTATTGATAATAATATTGTAATTTCTTTAGCAACACCTTCTAGCTTTTCATATACTTTTCATATAGTCTTGTTTAATTTCAGATAGATCATGTAACTCCATCCATCTTCACAAACCTCTTTTTTTATTCTTACTATAAAGACATTTTTGCATCACTTTAATGGGTTCACTTTTGGCAATTGAAATTGAATTTTAAAATAAAAAACAATAAATATAAAACACTAAAAATTAAATAAATCATAATTGTTAAAAAAAAAGATTTATGAATAATGTAAAAAATCTAAAATATTAAATTTAATTAAGCACATTTAAAGTAAATGTAACATTGGCTGACAAAAAAAGTTCACTATCATCAAGCAGCAATTAAATCTAAAACTCACACAAAGTAAGACACAAGCTCTAATAAACTCGAGATGAATTGAGATGACTCTTACCCTCTTTAGCTTGTTGTGGATCAATGTCTGGAAAAAACCGGACCAAAACAGGCCGATTCCCGTGACCAGGAGAAGAGCGCCGAGGATTCCAGACGTGAACATGCAACAGGAGCCTTTCCTCATGGTGCAGGTGTAAATAAAGCTGAGGCTGATGGAGCTGAAAGTCTGATTCCACTGCTACAGCAGCTGGACGTGTGTGTGAGTTTCTCCTCCTAAACACACACAGTTCAGCACTTGAAGCAGATTTGCATGAGATAATAAATCAGCTGCTGTGTGTTCACTGCGACTGGCTCCTGTAATAGTATTTGCTCCAGAAGCTCTTCAGAGGAGTAAACGCGATCCAGCGGGCGGCTCAGTATTTGAATGAATGAGTGCAGTGTGGAGGGGAGAACGTCACCGAGAGTGGGAGGGAACTGAGAGTTTTAAATATATCTTTATTATAACAATTTTCTCTTAATTTACACAACTATTCACACTTCATTCAAAATACATCTGTTTAAAAAGTCAACACCAATTCATTGTTCTCATATAAAGTACACAATTCCTCAAAGTACACTTGAAACAATCTTTCATACACAGTGTACTACAAGTGGTAACGACATTCTTTTTAATCACTCTCAAAAAAGATGTGTTAATTAATAACACATTTTTTGTGTTATTTTTTGTGACACATTTTGTGTACATAATTGACACAAATTGTGTAAATATAACACATTAGTGTGTAGAAAATGAGCAGGAATAACACATGTTTGAGTTAAAAGTAACAAAATGTGTTGTCCTTAACTAGACACATGGGTGTGTTAAGATCCAACACAGGATGTGTTGTTTTTAACACATCTGTTTTAAGAGTGACAGAGATAGTATATTAAAAGCACATTTTAGTTTAGTTCATTTTCATGGTGTCTTAAAATAGCACAGTTGAGTACACTTAGATGTTCTTAAGATTATCTTAAGGAATACTAAAGAAGGATTTTTAGTATATTAAGTAAAAAATTAGTGGGCGAAAATAGAGCACTTTAAATGCATTATGGAAGTGTACTTTTTTCACCTGGGCAAGAAAATCCCTCCATTTTGTTGAAAAAACACTAGTCAAAAACCTGGCATTTTCACACAAGTCAAGTACAAGGACTTCTTCTTTAAGTCAAGTCAAGTCACCTTTATTTATATAGCGCTTTTTACTATGCAGATTGTGTCAAAGCAGCTTTACATTGATAACTGGTATATAATTTTGGCTGCACAGCAGCTCTTAAAGAATAGTGTCAATGTCGGCAGATCAAAGCACTGTTCAGTATCAAATGTCAAATGTCCCCAACTAAGAATAATCTACTTCTATGCTGTTTGACTGTACTACATATAAATATAATATAATATAAGTGCTATAACCATGGTGATTTCAGTTACGACCAATTGGCTGATGTTTTGATGAACTTAAGACTCAAGTTAGATGAAGTTAGTGTACTGTACGCTTGGTACGGCATCTCCGGGTTCTTCAGGCAGAAAATCGCTGTCTAATACACTGCTAAATCTGGGGAACAAATTCCTAATTCGTGGCCACGATATAGCCTATATAGAGCCAGGACTACATCAAGTGAAGTAAAGTCAAATTTATTTGTATAACGCTCAATAAATATCGCTTCAAAGTAGCTTTACAAAAAGTCATATTGTCTGCAAGCTTTAGCCTAATATTGAGCAGTTTTAGGGCTGGGCGATAGAAATATGTTGCTGATATAAATGATACACAGTTTGAGATTTAGCTTAGCTATATTGTATTCAGGGGCGGATCTATTGCTTTGCCAGCCCATCTGCCACTCCAGAATTATCACAGAATAAAATATAAATGCAAGCAGTGTTTCAAGTACTGCTTTTCAGCAGCGGCGCTTCAATGTGATGACATAAAAAAAGAAAACTGTATGATGGTTGCATGCGCACGCAGCGCACCCAGTGTAGTCAGCTTAATTAACAAATGACTCTTATGAACTGGTTCTTAGTGAGTCAAAAACACACAGCGAAAGTTCACTAATGAATTGATCAATTTGTTTGTGAATCAGAAAATTACTGCTTCTCGGCTAACTGCCGATGAAGTAATCCCACCCCAATATGTCTGAGATTCATTTCAAAGTTCAAATTCAGTTCAAATTTTTGCCGAGCTGATTTTCCGACCGCCCGCTCCACTTTCATCATGGATAAAAGTCTTTTTGCCATCCGAGGAAACAATAACATGAAATCAATAAGAAGATCCCGATCACAGAAACTAATAGCAGAGTTATGTATGAATCTAACGTATTTTAGTTTTTCTCAATTGCTAACACATTAAGTAATTCAGTTAGTCTAGTTTCCCAAACCATTCGTTCAGTTCTCAAAACAAAAAAAGACACATTTCTCAAAACGTTTAAAATGACAACATTAGAAAACTGACTACACACCAGTCAAAATCTGAGAGAGAGCTGAAAGAATGATTTACGAGTGTTTTAAACTTACACATACACTGTATATGTCATACAGTATAATTACAGTACACAGTACCAGTACTTTAGATGAGGGAAATTTCACTATTCTATGTACAGTAAACTGGAGCACATGTTGTAACACCCTCAAACTTGTGATTGTCAACTTTCTTTGTAGGCATTTTTTATGTGTACTGTATTTTTGCAGAACTAAGAAATGACTGCCTAGGGATATAGTCTTGTGTCACCAATATAATGCTATACTGTAATGAAATTTGTCCAAATGTGCAGAGGATGCTGAATTTACTTTTTTTTTTTACTGTACTGTAATTGACAGTATAGGCTACTGTATTGTGGTGCATTTGATTTTTTCAGAAGAGAATACGTTTTTGACTAGAACATTTTATTTTGACATGGAAGTTTGAGGTTTGTGCAAGTTGATGTATAGTTTTGAGATTGTGTTTATAGTTGTGAGAAAATGTTGAATTGTGTTATAATTTGTGTGTTAGCAATCAAGAAAAACAATAACTAGATTGAAAAGTTTGAAAGACAAATTTATGCTGGCTTGTCATAAAGCCAGTATGAAGTAAAATATCTAGCTTCTGCCAGACCGCCTTCAGTATTCAATGTACGAAGAAAGTGTAAACTGGTGTTGCGTCAGTTACACTTTTTCCGTAAGTTGAATAGGGAAGGCGTAGGACGTAGCGTAAGCTTTTTGAACTGCCAGAGTTTTACACTTTCTTTGTACGTTGAATACGGAAGGTGGTATATGAATATGGAAGCACTTCAGCTCATACTCGTGACCCCTGTTCACTGCCATTATAAAGCTCGGATGCATCAGGATATTAAAATATCTCCGATTTTGTTCATCAGAAGGAAAAAAGTATTTATTAATAAAACTGCTCATCTTTAGTGATACAAGCTCAAAATAATAATCTGTTAATGTTTTTCATATAGTGTCTTGACCTGGTGCCATGATGGATATTGAAATCTTATTTATTTTTAATTTTAAACTGTACAGATGATTATTTTGTGGTAATGCAATATTTGCGAACACAATTGTGTATGTCAGGCCATAAATCTCCAAAAACTATGCATGGGTGCTTGCTTTGGTGTTGCCACCCCTCATAGATCTCATGCCACCTAGCTTAGCGCTTAATATTTCTGTATACACAAAATAATTTACAAAATCGTAAAGGAATGCACATGCTCAGGGCAGGCTCATTCAAAGTGTCTACCAATAAGATTTGCTGTATTGCAAATCAATGAAATTTGGGTGGGCGGGGCAACATGTGTCGCTCTGCCCCAATGTGTCACCCCGCCCCGCCCCATTGTCCAGTCTGCACTCCGGGGTACTTGGATATGGTACTGCATGTGTAATATATTGCAGATATATTTACTCATGTAGTAAATCGAGGGAACGAAATAGTAAATCGTGGAAACTAAATAGTAAATTGTGCGCATGTTTTAGTAAATCGAGGGAACGAATTAGTAAATCATGCACATGATTTAGCCTACTATTGTTTTCCTGCATGTCATGTCTGGGGCTCCGTAGAAATCAACTGTGATCAATACAGGTGTGCAATCAATTTATCTATACAGCATTATATAGGCCTACATGTGTTATATAATACAGCAAAAATCAATTTGCTTGCACTAAGAATTATGGATTTCAGTTAGCTAATAATATTTTTACCCTGTTTTTGGCAGAAAAAAAATACATATATAAAAAATATTGCAAATATTTGCATTATTTCTTGCACTGCAAAATCCTGGAGAGACTGATTATTATTGAACTTATTTATTAAGAGCTTTCTGAATTTTTCCTAGTGAGGAAAATACAAAACACATAACAAATAATGAATGTATTGTACATCCTTTTATTTTTTCATAAAGAAAATGAAACCTGTTTTGGGATCATTAAGATTTTGTTTTTCATTGTGACATCATTTTCAAGTCAATTAAGTTCAAGTTTGCATGTCAGGAGAGTTGTGTGTGAGTCAGAGAACTCGTGTGTAAGAAGTGAAAGGTCAGTTTAGAGGTCACACCCTGGGTTTGCTCTTTCACCTGAATTCTCTGGGATCATGTGATGCAGCGTCCAGAAGAATTGATAATTTCCTCTTCACAGGTGATTAGAGTCAGACATTCCAGAACAGCAGGAAACTGTTACCGTGGTTACCCCTGGCCTCAATACAGTGCAGGGATACCTCTCAGTGCAGGGATGAAGAAACGTGATCATCAGGTGAGGACGCCTGATGCCTCCTGCTGGTGGACATTAGTGACCCATCACTGTGCTGGGAGAACAAGAGATTTTTGGGTTTTATATATATATATATCAGTGGTATGCGGTGGTGTTTTAAAATGAGTAGGCAAAGTCCTCACATTTTTATATACTGTAGGCCCTATATCAAATGTAAATTTATGTCAGTTACACTAAATTTTCCTGGTTAAATAAACATTACATAAAAAAGAGACCAAATACAATTCTATTTTGTATTTTTTGCAATAATGTAAATTTATATGTAAATTTCTTTTTATGAAAACCAAGTTCCTAGTTTTTAATTAGTCTTCCCATTAATGGCATCATTGTCTTCATTCAGGCCGATTCAAGAACGTGCATGAAAAAGAGAGGTGGGATTTGTCGCACAAACCAATCATATACAATCATAACCGATCAAAGCTTGATGGAGACATTGCCTCCTCTCACGTGACTTTCCCCATTCATTCTCAGTTACCCAACACTAAACTCACTGCACGCATTAGGGTGTCTGTTTTAAGTCAGTGGGGACAGAGGAGATGCTGTAACTTCAGCTGCGGGTGTTGCTGTTAGGCAGTGTTACTTACAGTTTTTCTCAGTCGATTTGACACATTTCTCCAAACTTGGATCACTGTTCTCAAAACACTTAACACAGTGATCTGAACACTTTGTAATTGTCCTAAACAGAATGTATGTTTTCATTCATACACACAAATTGCAAATCATGTGAATCATTTTCTCAAAACACTATGCACAAACTTCTCAAACGTTTTCATAATACATCCAACCAAAACTTTAATAAATCAGGAAAAAAACGATCACAACTATTTTTTATTGGTTTTATACAGTTCACAAACATTTATGTACCATTTGTCTAAACACAATAAACAAAACTCTGGAATTTGTCAAATTATTAAATGCACTTGGTATGTTTTTAATTGGCCCCAAAATGATAAATGCATTGTTAATAATACACACAACACAGGAAATTCAGTTTTCCTTTCTGTTTACACATCTATCACAATTGCATAATGTAACAGGGAAAGTATACATAGAGCTAAAGGAAAAGGAAAGGAAGAGTGGAACAGAGAGAGGCAGATCATTTGAGGAGAGAGGAGGATGTAAAAAAGGAGGAGAAGAGATGGGTGAAGGGCATAGGTGTAGTGGAAAGAGATCAGAACCCCCCAAACCCAAATGGTGTTCAAAATAAAATTCAAAATAAAATACTTTGGCATAATTTTATGTTTGAATATACATATAAACAAATGTTTGTATATGAGTATTTTTGTTGGATCTGGCAGGTTTAATCAGGATGTTATCCAGTACGTGTCTAGAAGATGTCCTGGCTGGTTTAGTAGCTGTATTTAACAAGTTCTGATGAAGTGCACACTGGTTCACTCTAAAAAATGCTGGGTTAAAAACAACACAAGGTGGGTTGAAAATGGTCAAACCCAGTGATTGGGTTGTTTTAACCCAGCGGTTGGGTTAAATGTTTGCCCAACATGCTGGGCAGTTTTATTTAACTCAACTATTGATTAAAAATTACTGTATGTCTGGCTTAAAATGAACCCAAAATAGGCTGGAAATTAAAAATCAGAGGCAACAATAATAATCAAAAGGTGAACATTTATTAATAAGCAATTTAATAAATGTTTATTGTTAAATTATTATTCATTAAACTTATTAATAAATGTTAATTTATTAAACAAATGTTTCCAATTTCCAACATACTTTGGGTTCATTTTAAGCAATATAGTAAGTTTTAAACAATAGTTGAGTTAAATAAAACTACCCAGCGGGTTGGGCAAACATGAAATGTGGGACACTGCTTATGTCTTGCAGGACGTGGGTCTCGCAAAAATCCATTTGCTGAATATAGAGATCTTGATTAAAACATTCATAGACATTACTCCTGAGCACCAAACTATATTTGAGTATCATATGATAAGGTAAGATGCAGGTTTTTGTGATGCTGCTATGTAGTGAAATATATAGTGTTTTTAACATTTATTTAATCATGTTCTGAGTGTTCTCATATAACTCTATCATCATTCATTTGCATATTCATCTATAAGAGTTGTTTGGGCTGTTTAATATTAGGATTTTGTTTAAAATCCCCCATATCAGAGCTGTCGATTTAACGTGTTCATTTAATCAATAACTAACGGGGCAAAATAACTTGTGAACCCATCCAACAAATCCAAACCCGGTTAAAAAAGTCACAGCTTGCATGGCATTAGTTCTGGCAGGTCACGTTAGTCAAGCTCGCATCAGCTGACACTCAGCTGATTCACATTGACCTATAGGAATATGATGCCTATCACCGCATTCGTATGTGGGGAAAATAATTATTTGATCCCCTGCTGATTTTGTTACTTTGCCCACTTATAAAGAAATGAGGGGTCTAGACGTTTTATGGTAGGTTTATTTTAATGGATAGAGACAGAATATCAAATAAAAAATTCAGAAAAAACACATTATATAAAGGTTATACATTTATTTGCATTTCATTGAGTGAAATAAGTATTTGATCCCCAAGCAAAACATGACTTAGTACTTGGTGGAGAAACCCTTGTTAGCAAGCACAGAGGTAAGACGTTTCTTGTAGTTGGTCACCAGGTTTGCACACATCTTAGGGGGGATTTTGGTCCACTTCTCTTTACAGATCCTCTCTAAATCCTTAAGGTTTCTTGGCTGTCGTTGGCAACTCAAAGTTTCAGCTCCCTCCAAAGATTTTCTATAGGATTAAGGTCTGGACACTGGCTAGGCCACTCCATGACCTTAATGTGCTTCTTCTTGAGCCACTCCTTTGTTGCCTTGGTGGACTGTTTTGGATCATTGTCATGTCAAGTCAAGTCACCTTTATTTATATAGCGAAGAGAGGTCATATCGATCACAGGTTCAATATGGAGTACCGCAAGGCTCAGTACTAGGACCGTTGCTTTTCACTCTGTACATGCTACCCTTGGGAGATATCATTAGGAAGCATGGCGTTAGTTTTCACTGTTACGCTGATGATACTCAGCTCTATATTTCTTCGCGCCCTGACGAAACTTACCAACTCTCAGAATGCATAGCTGATATAAAAAAATTGGATGACCAGTAATTTCCTACTTCTAAATTCAGAAAAAACAGAGATTCTAATTTTTGGACCAAAAACCTCTTCACGTAATAACCTAGAATACTGTCTAACACTTGATGGCTGCTCTGTTAAGTCTTCGTCGTCCGTTAGGAACCTGGGTGTGCTCTTTGATACCAATCTTTCATTTGAAGGCCATGTTACTAGCATCTGTAAAACCGCATTCTTCCATCTTAAAAATATATCTAAACTACGACATATGCTCTCAATGAAAAATGCAGAACAGTTAGTTCATGCTTTCATGACCTCAAGGCTAGATTACTGTAACGCTCTACTGGGTGGTTGTTCCACTCGCCTGATAAATAAACTACAGCTCGTACAAAATGCAGCAGCTAGAGTTCTTACTAGAACTAGGAAGTATGACCATATTAGCCCAGTTCTGTCAACACTGCATTGGCTTCCTGTTAAACATCGTATAGATTTTAAAATCTTGCTAATTACTTACAAAGCACTAAATGGTTTAGCTCCCCAGTACCTGAGCGAGCTCTTAACGCATTATAGTCCTTCACGTCTATTGCGATCTCAAGATTCAGGCCAGCTGATAATACCTAGAATATCAAAATCAACCGCAGGTGGTAGATCCTTCTCCTATCTGGCACCTAAACTCTGGAACAATCTTCCTAGCATTGTTCGGGAGGCAGACACACTCTGTCAGTTTAAATCTAGACTAAAAACACATCTCTTTAACCTGGCATACACATAACACATTATCAATTTATATTTTCAAATCCGTTAAAGGATTATTAGGCTGCATAAATTAGGTCAGCCGGAACCGGGAACACTTCCTATAACACCAGATGTACTCGTTACATCAGAAGAAGAATGGCATCTACGCTAATATTAGTCTTTCTGTTTATCCCGAGGTCTACCGTAGTCAACCAGATCCGGGCCGTATCTAGGTGAGACCGAGGACCGGCGCCTTGACACGACCACAACGTAGCCCTGAAGTATCAGCAGAGATTGAGTCAACTAGATCATCCATTGTGAAGGCCTCATCGACACAACAGCCAGTGCCACAGCTCCTCAACAAACCGTCCATACCGGTGTGATGAATACGATCCTCAACTGGACTGAACTGGAATAAATACTTTGAATGTTGCGATCCTATCAGACATAAGATAGCAACCTGAATCGTAACAAAGCACTGTTCACCAGAGGAGAACTGGCCCTCTGACTAAGCCTGGTTTCTCCCAAGGTTTTTTTCTCCATTTTAACACAGAAGTCTATTTGCCACCTGTTTGCCATCTGATGTCACCTGTTGGAGTTTGGGTTCCTTGCTGCTGTCGCCTTTGGCTTGCTTAGTTGGGGACACTTGACATTTGATATTCAACAGTGCTTTGATCTGCCGACATTGACATTATTCTTTAAGAGCTGCTGTGCAGCTAAAATTATATACCAGTTATCAATGTTAAGCTGCTTTGACACAATCTGCATTGTAAAAAGCGCTATATAAATAAAGGTGACTTGACTTGACTTGACTTGATGCCAAAGAGCTCAATTTTGGTCTCATTTGACCACAGCACTTTCTCGTAAGCCTTCTCTGAATCATTTAGATGTTCATTGGCAAACTTCAGATGGCCTGTACATGTGCCTTTTTGAGCAGGGGGACCTTGCGGGCACTGCAGGATTTAAATCCATTGCGGTGTAGTATGTTACCAATGGTTTTCTTGGTGAATGTGGTCCCAACTGCCTTGAGATCACTTACAATCTCCCCCCATGTAGTTCTAGGCTGATCCCTCACCTTTCTCATCATCATCCTTACCCCACGAGGCAAGATCTTGCATGGAGCTCCAGACCGAGGACGATTTATGGTTATTTTGTATTTCTTCCATTTCCAAATAATCGCGCCAACAGTTGTCTCCTTCTCACCACGCTTCTTGCTGATGGTCTTGTAGTCCATTCCAGCCTTGTGCAGGTCTACAGTCTTGTCCTTGATGTCCTTTGACAGCTCTTTGGTCTTGCCCATCGTGGTGGAGAGGTTTGAATGGAAGATACAGATTCTTTAGACAGATGTCTTTTATACACATAACAAGCTGACATTAGGAGTACTTCCTTAAATTGACGGGACTAATCTGTGTTCGACATGGGCACATAAACAAACAAATCTGTAAGAGGCAGATACTTATTTCACTTGATCAAATGCTAATCAGGTTATAACCTTTATATCAGGGGTGCCCAACCCTGTTCCTGGAGATCTACCTTCCTGCAGAGTTCAGCTCCAGCCCTGCTCAACACACCTGTCTGTAATTATCAAGTGCTCCTGGATATCTTAATTAGCTTATTTAGGTGTGTTTTACCAGGGTTGGAGCTCAACTTTGCAGGTAAGTAGATCTCCAGGAACAGGGTTGGGCCCCCCTGCTTTATATAATGTGTTTTTTCTGGATTTTTTGGTTGATATTCTGTCTCTATCCATTAAAATAAACCTACTATAATTATAAATCATTCTTAAAGCTGCAATCCGTAACTTTTTTGGGTTAAAAATTATCCAAAATCAATTTTTGAGCAAGTACATAACCAGCCAGTGCTCCAAACTGTCTCCTTACCTTAGCTCGATTCACAACAGTAAGCTTGTAATAATGTTTTATAATAGATCGATACTGGTGGATTTCCGCGGGAAATTCGAGCATGCAGCAGTTCGTCTTTGCGTCATCACGTCACGTCTGTAAACAGAAGGATGGAGATCCAGATAGACTATATGCATATTGGATGCTACTGGTAGCGGATCATTTATAGCCTGTTCTCACAGCAGCTGCAATAATTAAACTTATAATTTTGATGGCGGATTGTAATCCAGAAAGATCCAAATGACAATCATCAGTGACAACTGGAGATTCAGCCGTGGTCAAAAAGCAAAAGACTTCGGACTGTGAAGTGGCTACAGAAATTGAAATCTATAGGTAACGCTAATACACACTAAATACACATCATCACGCAATGCTTATGTTGTTAACACTAACAATTTGAGAACAAAGTATAACAATAATAATTTGCATGAGATATGAGCTAAGCGATCATTAGATTTAATCACCATTGGCAGCGCGATTTATTGTAGGCAAATGCTTTTTCCCTCAGTTGGTCAGAACAAAAGTGGCAGACATGTTACTTACTTGTTCAGATGACATTTTTCAGTGAAAATTCCTACTTTGGTCATACTTCAAGACTACAATCTGAGATTCCGAAGTACAGTATCCACACCGGTATGGTGACTGACAGCAAACATTAGATTCATCCGCGCTGACTAGCTGTGCCAAAGCACAATGCACGTAAAGATGATAATTCCTCATATAGGGTAAACGTACCTATTAAGCTCAAGTACCCATTAAGCACACTACCATCTTTGAGCTCAGATTATAAAAAGAAAAAATAATGTATTATCCAACTTGATGTCTTAACCAATTGATGTGTTTGTTTCTACATACCTCCTGTAATTTCAAGAAAATCAGACCATTGCAAACTGAGATATGGGTATCCATGTGTTCACACTGTCTGGCGGCCATTTTGAAAGCTGTCTGAAAACTTTCACCAGAAGAGTAGCCCCTTAAATGTGCATTTTTAAAGTGGTTAAGCCTTTATTTTGGGTAAGTATAACTACTTACTGCAAAATTAAGAGATTAAGGTTTAGACTTTTGCATATTATAACCTGGAACCTGGATATGGGAAATAATTACAGTTAGATCCAAACGATAGTTTTAGCAACATAGCGCAGATGCAACATTGTTAGCTTACTAGCTGTATAAGTTTGTTTGTTACACTAATATATTACTTTACAGACATTACTGGCTTGTACTGTTAAATCCATAATATTATAAATTTACAGTTTATTGATGGTCTGTGGTTTTACACTGCTGCAATTTTTTAAAGAAATAATGTATTATTGTAAGGTGAGCTTAAAGTCACCAAGCTTCAGTGTGACATAAGAAAAAGTATAATTTCATAGATATTGTTACATGACCTAGATTATTTTGCAAAATCTTCATGTAATTTCATGTAATATTTATTAATTAAAAATTGTTGCTGCTCCAATTGAGCTCATCCACTTTAAACGTCTATGTAAATACTTCATAAACAGACTTTAAATATTAACTGATGGTTGTCACTTTAAGTTAATCTTTATAAAATGATTAGTAACTTATTTTCATAGCCTTAAAGGGATAGTTCACCCAAAAATAAAAATTACCCCATGATTTACTCACCCTCAAGCCATCCTATGATGAACATAATCGAATACATTTTAAATAAATATCCTGACGCATCCGAGCTTTATAATGGCAGTGAACGGGATCAATGAGTATGAGCTTACGAAAAAGCTTCCATCCACATCCATCCATCATAAATCTGAGCTCCACATGGTTCCCGGGGGTTAATAAAGGCCTTCTGAAGCGAAGCGATGCGTTTGTGGAAAAAAATATCCATGTTAAAACAAGTTATGATGTCCAATATCAAGCTTCTGCCAGACCGTGAAAGTATAAACTGGCAATTACACTTTTTCAGTATGTTTAATGCGAAAGGCGCATGACGTAGCGTAAGCTTTATGAAATGCAAGAGGTTTACACTTTCTGCGTACACTGAATACAGAACGCGGTGTGACGGAAGAGCGATACTTGACTTCATAACTTGTTTAAATATGGATATTTTTTTACACAAACGCATCGCTTCGCTTCAGAAGGCCTTTATTAACCCCCCGGAGCCGCATGGAGCACAAATTTATGATGGATGGAATGGAAGCTTTTTCTTCAGCTCATACTCATTGATCCTGTTCACTGCCATTATAAAGCTCGGATGCGTCAGGATATTTATTAATATTTCTTCGATTATGTTCATCAGGAACAAGAAAGTCATATACACCTAGGATGACTTGAGGGTGAGTAAAGCTTGGGCTAATTTTCCTTTGAAAGTGAACTAATCCTTTAAGGCTTTGAGCGAGAACATATCACAGAGAACTCATTTTAAAATGCTTTTAATTTAGGTCAGACTCGACCTACTTTACCTAACCTGAGAATAATAAATAATAAGGTCAAAAGTGTTATGATCAAAGTACACATCGCATAGCAAAGATTAAAAAGAAAAAATTATATAAACTATCAAGCAAAGGGCACATGCTTTTACTGGAAATCTGCTCAGTGTATGTGAAAAACGTGTTTATGCAAGGCCAGATCTAGAAAATTATTTATAGGGTGGCATGAGGACTGTGAGGGGTGGCAACACCAAAGCGAACGCTCATGCAAAGTTTTTGTGGATTTATGGCCTGACATACATATTCATGTATATGAATATGTAAAACAGGTGCATTACCACAAAGTAATCATCTATACTGTTTAAAGAAAAAGAAATAACAAAATATCAATATCCAGGTCACCAAGACAGTATATCAAAAATATCGACAGATTCTAAATCTCCCTCCTTTTATATGCATTTTCCACGTAAAACACTTGATAAGAATCTAATGGTTAAACATACAGATGTTTGTATTTCTGTGTGTTCACAGGTCATTGACGTGGACTCAGTATCCCTGGCTGCTGATTGGCTGGCCTGGAATATTGATAAACCATATAAATGTTTTGTTTTGATTGGCTCAATAACGGCTCAGTTTTTGCTGTAGAAACCATCAGAACTAATAAGTTTGTTTTTTAATCCAACAGGTCAGTGCTGTGGTAATGCATCACTTCTTTTCCATTGCGTTTTCACTGCTAGCCATTATTGGGCTGCATGTGAGCGTTCAGTCCACCGTAAGACGTTCTGAGCGGAGCATCAATCGATATCCCAGATCATTTGTGTGGATGTGCACTTCAAACCCCACGACACCCATGGAACGGTGCACCCTGCCTGGGAGACTGTGTTTAATGGAATGGATTGGGGGAATTGGGGGTTTACGGACAGGTGTCCATCTAGAATGTACGCTGCAGGGTTTAGTCTGAAGGTAAGTTGCAGTAATATGGGGGTTTCTTAGTGGTTAAACATGTAAACTGCTGACTGAGTGTTGAAGGTTCAAACCCCAGAGAGAATGAACTGTGGAGTTGCCATTAGTCATTTAATATCAGGGAACTACACCTGCTTAAGATTCAGAACATGAAGATGAATGTTGCAAGTTGGTCTAGAGTTAACTCTAAAAGGTTGCTTGTGGCTTTCTTTCAAATAGAAGATTTTTTTTTTTTTTTTTGTCATTTTTTAAGGTGGAACCATATTCGGATGGTATTTGGGATGATAACACAGCACTCAATGGGATTCGTCTTCACTGTGTCCACAATCTATCAAGCACATTGAGCCCACATGAGCACTACTACTCCGTTCAGTCACATGTAGGAAGGTAATGGGCACAGATCATAAGCTAGGCAAATGATTTTCTTAAAAATAATAGATTTGATCAATAAAACTGTGTTTTTCCACAGCTGGGGGCGGTGGGGAGATATCAGATGGTGTCCTTCTGGATTTTTAAAAGCTTTCCAGCTGTACGTAGAACGTTCCCAAGGGATGGATGATGATACAGCCGCAAACAACATCAGGTAAGTGGGTGGTGCTAAATTTGTATTGTTTTTTTGCTCTATGGTACGCAATATGAAATCAAAGAGGAAAACATTACTTGTGATGTTTTTCCTGCTTATAATTGCAATTCCAGAAAAACAAAGATAGGGAGCACATTTTGAGCACTGCACTTTTACAATGCCTGAACGACCATCGCCCCTTTCTTTCAACCCAAACAGGCCAATGACCTGATCAAAGCGGGCAAAAAATATGATTCTACAAGTCATAACCTTCTCATAATAATGACTTAGTTTCTCATATTAATGACTTATTTTCTCATAAAAATTAGAAACTTTCTCGTAATCATTACTTCTACACGTGCAAAGCAGCAGAGCAGAAGGGCGTGGCACACTGTGTAAAAGCGAGAACACAGCAAGCGTGGTAAGTCAGATTTCATTTATCACGAGAGTGGGGAGCTGACTGACAAGATGATTGCGACAATTTTTGCAAAATATTGAATTAAAACCCAGTGCTAATAAGGAACCTGCAAAGGATTAGTTATGTTTTTCTAGTTGTTGTGTTTTTCTTTAAGAATAATAATACACCATTCAAGCCCCCCGAATTGGCGCTAATTTGAAAGTGAAAGTAAAATCTGCACGGGCATTCATAGTCTACTTGCATGGAGAGTTTTCACTTCATTAATTGAAAATGCTCTGAATGCCCGTGCGGCCGTGGCATTTTACTTTCGCTTTCTAATTAGCGATTTAAAAGCGAGGTGCAAGTCTTAAGTGCTGTAAATTACTAATTCTTTATTACTAGAAAGTAAATCATTTTTACGAGAAAGTTTCTCATAATTATGAGATGTTAAATCATTATTATGAGAAAGTTGTCTCATTATTACGAGATTTTTGTATTATAACATTGGCTATTAACTCATTATGAGACAGTTTCTCATTATTATGACATACGAAGTCAAAATTGTGAATCCCCTAAATTATCATTACATGTGTGTATGGAACACTTTCCTATTGAGAATAGGTAACAAATTTGGATATTTGGAAATCTGGATACTTTAGATTGAAATTTGTTACCTATTCTCAAAGGGAAAGTGCCCAAGCATAATCGCTTGGCAAAATTGCCCGACAACATTGCTCAAAAAGTTGCCCCGTGTATCATCACCTTCACTCTCAAAAACTGCTATGATTGACAGCTTGGAAAACATAGTAGTAATATTACAGTGACAAAACACCCGTTATTTTAAAACACTCGCAATTTAACTAAAGCGCAGTCGATGGAGGAGTCGTGTTTTGTTTGTGCTTACAGTACATTATTGACGACGGGACGTTGAATTCTTAGAAAATAATGCACACCTGAGGTGGTAATGCGGTAATGCGTTGCACCTCAGGTGTGCATTATTTTCCAAGAATTCAACTGCTTGGAGTCAATTATTCTACTTATACTGTGGTTACCACACCTCAAGACACTGTTCCGATGTTGTATTTAAAGAAATTTGTCAGGTTTTTGTCCTTAAAACACTCTTGTGTGTGGGACTAATTTCTTACGCATCTCATCTCCGTTGCTAATTCCAAAACATCATTTCAGAACTAGTAACGGAGGCTTGAGCCTTGATAACAGAATAATACCGTTGATACAGTTATTAACGCAGTTGAGAGAGAGAGAGAGAGAATAAGCAGCATATGTGAATTAGTCTGTGCGTCTTTCACGGCAGCAGTGTCTCTACTAATAGCGAAACTATAAGTTTATCCACCACAAGAACTGCACAGTTATTACCTCGCTGGTGAGAAATGCTAAACTATTTTACTAATTTGTCAGAGCAGCACTGACAAAACGTTTCTGTGCGAATGTGTGTCCGTACTTAGTACGTGTGTACGTACGTTTGAAAAAGGGAGCGTGAGAGAGTATGCGCTTTCAGGACACAATAAAATGTATTTTGTGGCAAAAACCATGACAATAATTTGTTGTTTTCATCCTATTGTTTACTATATTTATTTGCTTGGTAGGTATCATTGTGGGTTATGTTTCTTTTGCGGTTGTAGGCTTTAAGAACCTTTTGAAATAACTGAAATCATTTGGCGAAGTGATATGGAACTGCAATGCGGTCAAGACCTGCTAGAACTACTTTAGCTGTGCTTTTCCCTGTAAATAACTGCACACATTAAAACGTTCATCAACCAATCAGATTCAGGCATTCAACAGCCCCATAGTATAATCAAATATAAGTGATAGCACAAATAAATGCACAGCCATCTGCATTTTTACTCTGTGAAGAAAATACAAATGAACATGCTGTTGCATTTTTAATAACTTTTGAGACTGTTATTTTGCGGTGTTTGCTGACAATTTGCCGTTTTATCAGATATAGGTTACTTAAGGAGCTCTACAGGTTTCACTTATGGTATGAATGGATCGCATTTGTGTCAGAGACGACTTGTCCGTGGAAGAGAATGTATGCCATGCAAAAATTCATAAAATGACATAAATGATGATTCAGTTTTTAACCAGTATTTATTGAGGTGCAGTTACATTCCACATTCATTTTCAAGCATTCTTGCGCTTTTAGAGCAGTTTGCACTCATCAATACCTAGGTGTGCAACGGTTCAGATTACTCACGGTTCGGTTTGTATCACGGTTTTAGGCTCACGGTTTCGGTACGGTTCGGTTATGTCAAATAAAAATAAAGAAAATAAGAACAAATAATCAAACAGCACAAATAAATTCAGTAAAGCAAAGATACAAATAAAGCTTTTCAGGTTTGTCATGCATCTAGTTTTAAGGTACAGAAATTTTATAAAGTAGCTATTAAAATGTAAAACAACATTGCATGTAATCTTCACTGTATAAATTAAATAAAGATCAATCATTATTAATTATAAAGTTACTATTCAGTCATTTGCAAGGCTTAAATTAGTTTAGTTTAAACGCAGATAGCAACGTGTGCTGTTCAGGCTGTTCATCAACACCCGGGTGATGTCGGCGTAAATGACTGGTCATAAAAATCATACGGCACTCGCATTGAACAAAGTTTAGGGGAAGCCAGAATGCGTATCCATCAACAGAAATATACATTAGCCTAACTCTGTCTGTCTGTTTTATTTATTTTCTACAAACCATATTATAGATGCGTATGCGTCATCAGATAGAGATGAACCGCGGTGTAAGTGCGTGCCGAACCGAGTGTGCAGAACGGTACAGTTCGATTTTTTACCGAGAACCGTTTCGCCCCTACCGATACCCCACATTATGCCAAATGATAGTTTGATCTACTGACGATGAATAATGAATGTTTTTATGTAATTTATGGTGTTTGTATCATATCTGTAAACTCACAGGAAAGTTTTGAAGGCATTTTCTTTTTATATTACCTCCATATAAGCCCATTCCTATGGAAGCCCGTTTCCGCCACTAAATAATAAAAAAAAAGAGTAATTGCGACTTTTTATCTCAGAATTCTGACTTTTTATCTCGCAATTGCGAGTTTATATCTCACAATTGCGAGTTATAAAGTCAGAATTCTGAGATATAAAGTCGCAATTGCGTGATAAAAAGTCAGAATTTGCGAGTTATCTCAGAATTCTGACTTTTTTTCTCGCAATTGCGAGTTATAAAGTCAGAATTCTGAGATATAAAGTCGCAATTGCGTGATAAAGTAAGAATTGCGAGTTTTTATCTCAGAATTCTGACTTTTTTTCTCGCAATTGCGAGTTATAAAGTCAGAATTCTGAGATATAAAGTCGCAATTGCGTGATAAAAAGTCAGAATTGCGAGTTATCTCAGAATTCTGACTTTTTTTCTCGCAATTGCGAGTTATAAAGTCAGAATTCTCGCAATTCTCGCAATTGCGAGTTATAAAGTCAAAATTCTGAGATATAAAGTCGCAATTGCGTGATAAAGTAAGAATTGTGAGTTTTTATCTCAGAATTCTGACTTTTTTTCTCGCAATTGCGAGTTATAAAGTCAGAATTCTCGCAATTCTCGCAATTGCGAGTTATAAAGTCAGAATTCTGAGATATAAAGTCGCAATTGCGTGATAAAGTAAGAATTGCGAGTTTTTATCTCAGAATTCTGACTTTTTTTTCTCGCAATTGCGAGTTATAAAGTCAGAATTCTGAGATATAAAGTCGCAATTGCGTGATATAAAGTCAGAATTCTGAGATGTAAAGTCGCAATTGCGTGATAAAAAGTCAGAATTGCGAGTTATCTCAGAATTCTGACTTTTTTTCTCGCAATTGAGAGTTATAAAGTCAGAATTCTCGCAATTCTCGCAATTGCGAGTTATAAAGTCAGAATTCTGAGATATAAAGTCGCAATTGCGTGATAAAGTAAGAATTGTGAGTTTTTATCTCAGAATTCTGACTTTTTTTCTCGCAATTGCGAGTTATAAAGTCAGAATTCTGAGATATAAAGTCGCAATTGCGTGATATAAAGTCAGAATTCTGACTTTTTTTCTCACAATTGTGTGCAACTTTATTTCTCATAGTTCTTACTTTGCTTGCGTTTCCTTTCATTGCGGGTGACCATCAGGATTGCTGCTTCGTTATTATTATACATAAAATGGAAGACATCATAAAGGATTATTTTTAGCGCGGATTTACCAATAAAGAAATTTTGATTTTATTGGAGGAGGCACATAACATGAAGATTAGTCTCCGGACATTAGAGAGAACATTATGCAGGAATATGCATAGTATAGCATGTTTCCACGGTAACCTTGTACATGAGTACAGCGTTTCCAGGAGAAAAAAAAACAGCTTTTACTGCCATCTAGTGGGCTTAATACTAAAACGCATCATATTTCATATAATTTCAAATTATATTTCATCAACTTTTGTAACTGCAACTCAAGTCTGGTGGCTCCATAAAAGGGTTAGAATTACAATTACAAAATTACAGTGGAAGTATTTGGTGAATAAAAGTTGTTTTTAACAGAATTAGATACACTGATGAATTTGACAAGTTTTGAGCAAATGTGTTGTGATTACACAATAATACCAATATAATAGTAATAGTAATAATAATAAGAATCAACTGTGGCGGAGGCGCAATAAAACAGATGAAGCTGAAGTGGCACATTTTATACACCAACAGCTTCAGACATCAGGACGGCAGCACGGCTATCGTTGGATGCACCAGATGTTGGATGTCCCTATTTGTTAGACAGAGAAACTGTCCGTCAGTTAATTACAAGAAAAAAAGTCAGAATTCTGAGATATAAACTCGCAACTGCGTGATATAAAGTCAGAATTCTGAGATAAAAACTCGCAATTCTGACGTTTTTACTCGCAATTCTGACTTTATATCACGCAATTGCGAGTTTATATCTCAGAATTCTGACTTTATAACTCGCAATTGCGAGGAAAAAAAGTCAGAATTCTGAGATAAAATCTCGCAATTCTGACTTTTTATCACGCAATTCTGACTTTAAATCACGCAATTGCGACTTTATATCTCGCAATTCTGACTTTATATCACGCAATTGCGAGGAAAAAAGTCAGAATTCTGAGATAAAATCTCGCAATTCTGACTTTTTATCACGCAATTGCGACTTTATATCACGCAATTGCGACTTTATATCTCAGAATTCTGACTTTATAACTCGCAATTGCGAGAAAAAAAGTCAGAATTGCGAGAAAAAAAGTCAGAATTCTGACTTTTTATCACGCAATTGCGAGTTTATATCTCAGAATTCTGACTTTATAACTCGCAATTGTGAGATATAAACTCGTAATTGCGAGATAAAAAGTCAGAATTCTGAGATAAAAAGTCGCAATTACTCTTTTTTTTTTTTTTTTTTAGTGGCGGAAACGGGCTTCCATACATTCCTGCATGTAACCACTATAATTCTGCTCTTCCACAAGTGCCACCTACTGGCAAAGAGTGAATTTGCATATTGACCTACTATTGAAATTTTACACAGAACAGTGTTGTAGATGTTATAGCAATGTTGTAGAATTTTTTTTTTTTTTAAATTCAAACAATTCAGACAATTGTCATATATACACTGCCCGGCCAAAAAAAGGTTGCAGTTTGGATTAATTGTCAAAGTAATTAACCAATTACTCGATTACCAAAATAATTGTTAGTGACAGCCCTAATTATAATATTGTCCTATCTGAATTTTCTCCAGATTCCAATGCAGTGACGGTTCTTTCCTGGAGGGTGACGGTACATCCTGGGGCAGTTGGGGTGAATGAAGTCGAACGTGTGAGGGAACAGGAATCTGCGGTATCATCACAC
Source organism: Hypophthalmichthys molitrix (assembly GCA_037950675.1). Lineage (NCBI taxonomy): Eukaryota > Metazoa > Chordata > Actinopteri > Cypriniformes > Xenocyprididae > Hypophthalmichthys > Hypophthalmichthys molitrix. The sequence goes on along the minus strand of CM075512.1, from coordinate 1,617,224 downwards.
GGGTAGAAGAGCCACAGGGATGGGGAGATGACACCGCTCTCAATGACGTGGAAATGGAATGCTGTGAATAAGGTGATGTGATCGCAAAAAAACAAATGAAACAAAAAAAAAAAAAACACTCAAACTGCAGAGCAGCTTCACATATTACACTATTTCTTTCTTTGTTGGAAGTGCTGCTAAGCTGAGTTTGATTTTTCTTTCAGGTGTAAGAGGATGACCACAAGAACAGCGAGAAGATCAAAATAATTGATCATCATACTATGATGAGCTAACATGAACTGTGTCGTACAACAGTTTTGTAATAGGGATAACGTATGATCCCACTTATTACACAGCAACTTACCAAAAAATAAATTTTGATTTGAACTGAAATTTTTATTTTCATGTTTTCATTTTCCTGCTTTAGATGGAGACTCCTGATCTGGCACCTATTCCCAGCATTAAAGAATCACCTTTCATTTGTTCGCCATGTCATTTCTCCACATATATTTGGACATATCTGACTAATCAAAGAATTAATAAATGCTTTGTGAAAAACAGGCCTATTTCCAGTAACTTTTCGTTCTCTAAAACAAGTTGAGCATCAAAGCATAAGAAGAGACTTTACAATAAATATTTATTTCCGTGAACTCATTATCAAAAATAGGGCTGTCACTAATGATTATTTTGGTAATCGAATCGAAAGTTATTTCGACTATTAATCGTGTAAACGGATATTTTTTTGGGGAGGGAATAAAAATAGACCTAAGCAAAGACCAAAGCCTTTATAATGACTTAAAATACATACATAATAACAATGAGGCAATAATATTTGGTTCAAATAAAGTATCAAAAACAAGTAGCCTAATCATATGGTTATATAGAACATCACTGTTAAAATACATAATAAACAATCATCTTATATACATTATGTATTCTTTATTTATTTATTTTATTTTTGAACAAAAACTAAACACAATAAAATATAAAAATACAATAAGTATGTTACAATTTACAAAATACAGAAAGAAAAAACTATATCTAAGTGTAATAATCAATAATTGCATATGTCCAAAAAGGAGCGGGATGAAGCAAAAGCTTATTTTTCCCACCCCTTACACAACTCTAAATAGTTCCAGTATATATTTTTATATATAATATATAAATATTTTTATTTTTTATATATAATTTATATATTCATAGCAAGATAACAAACATTCATTTATTTTAAAAACCAACCAAATTTTTACATTTTACACCAAACAAGCCATCAACCTATAATCACCCATCTCAATGTATTATAACAAATGCCTTTTGTCACACTTTACAGCAGATCAAATGTTTTTTAATCTTTAATATTTGGCCACTTCTTTATGGTAGAAATGCTACAGCCACTGTAATTTCTTGAACAAGAATATGTGGACATCAAAACATGCTCACTCAGCATAAGGGTTTAAACTTTTATTTTGAAATCGTGATGAACAATTCGCATTTTTAGAATTCGCAGCCCTTAGCTTCGTTAATACGAGGCAGAGAGTCTCTAACGGGTGCGATTGTTGTTATTCTTCTAGAACCAGCATAAACACCGTGAAAACTAAAAGTAAACACACAAATAGCTGGTTAATAAGCCTTTGGCATTACACATAAAACAATTCACATGTGAAACTTAAAACATTTTCCAGTAACAGTCAATGTAGACTTTTACAACCTTAAACATTTTCTACACATTAACAACATTAACTAAAAATACACACCTCGCTCTGCTTAACAAGGGTGCAAAATTTAGTTTGCTGCTTCCTGGGTTAGTTGCTAGTTTTATGATCTCTGGGCTAAGCAGCACACAAAGTGTGAACATAAGACAAAGCAACTTAACAAAATGTAAAAAAGGAATCATATCTACTTAAAGTTACAGAGAGCAGAGAGAACAGCACCAGGATTACACAAACTGTGTTAACTTACATAGATGAGACGAGATGAGAGAAATCTGATGAGTGAGGCTGTTGATCAGATATACAGGTTCCTGGCCTGGGCTCAAAGCCTCAAACCCAGTCACATGAATGATCTATATGACCGTGAATGAATTACCTATAGCGGTCTCTATTGGCCACTTACAACCATACTGATGTATTCTCCTGTGTTGGTGTAGGTTTAAATGATTCACCTTACAAATCTGATGAAATGGAGCACACTGTGTTCCCAGATGAACTTTATAAGCAAACTCACAGCATATGCAGAGATGGAGTTTGAGAGGCGCACGTAACATACACGCGTGTAAATTATTAAAGCGCATATATGTATGTATGTATATACAGCGGTGGTCAGAATTATTGGCACCCTTGGTAAATATGATCAAAGATCACTATAAAAATAAATCTGCATTGTTTATCCTTTTGATCTTTAATTCATAAAATTAGCAAAAATCTAACCTTTCATTGAAGGAAAAGAATTGAAAGTGAGGGGAAAATCACATTATGAAATATTTTTTTTCTCCAAAACACGTTGGCCTCAATTATTGGCACCCTTTTATTCAATACTTTTTGTAACCTCCTTTTCCCAAGATAACAGCTCTGAGTCTTCACCTATAATGCCTGATGAGTTTGGAGAACAACCGACAAGAGATCAGAGACCATTCCTTCATGCAGAATCTCTCCAGATCCTTCAGATTCCCAGCTCCATGTTGGTGCTTCTTCTCTTCAGTTCACTCATTTTCTTTAGGGTTCAGGTCAGGACTGGGATGGTCATGGCAGAAGCTTCATTTTGTGCTCAGTGACACATTTTTGTGTTGATTTTGATGGGGTTTTTTTTGGATCATTGTCCTGATGGAAGATCCAACCACGGCCCATTATTGGATTTCTAGCAGAAGCGGTCAGGTTTTGATTTTTTTATCTGTTGGTATTTGATAGAATCCATAATACCATGTATCTGAACAAGATAAAGAAAAATAGGCCCACAACATTAAAGATCCAGCAGTGTATTTAACCGTGGGCATGGGGTACTTTCTATCCATGTGTGCACCAAATCCATCTGGTGGGTTTGCTTCCAAAAAGCTCTTTTTTTAGTTTCATCTGACCATAGTAGCCGGTCCCTTTTGAAGTTCCAGTCGTGTCTGACAACTGAATATGCTGGAGATTGTTTCTGGATGAGAGCAGAGGATTTTTCTTGAAACCCTACCGAACAACTTGTGGGGATGTAGCTGCTGTTTGATCTTTTTTTTAGGCTTTCTGAGACTCAAGACTCAACTAATCTCTGCAATTCTCCAGCTGTGATCCTTGGAGAGTCTTTGTCCACTCAAACTCTCCTTCTCACCGCGCATTAGGACGCTATAGACACACATCCTCTTCCAGGCAGATTTGTAACATCTTTAGTTGATTGGAACTTCTAAATTATTGCCCTGATGGTGGAAATGGGGATTTTCAATGCTTTAGCTATTTTCTTACAGCCACTTTCTATTTTGTGAAGCTCAGCAATCTTTTGCTGCACATCAGAACTATATTCTTTGGTTTTACTCATTGTGATGAATGATTAAGGGAATTTGGCCTTTGTGTTTCCTCATGTTTATACTCCTGTGGAACAGGAAGTCATGTCTGGACAATTTCATGTTCATGATCACCCTGGTGTGCTAAAAAAATTTAAATATGAATGGGAATATACTTCAGAGATATTTTATATTCTAGGGGTGCCAATAATTGTGGCCAACGTGTTTTGGAGAAAAACATTTATTTCATAATGTGAGTTTCCCCCACTTTCAATTCTTTTCCTTCAATGAAAGGTTAGATTTTTGCTAATTTTATGAATTAAAGATCAAAAGGATAAACAACGCAGATTTATTTTTATAGTCATCTTTGATCATATTTACCAAGGGTGCCAATAATTTTGACCACCACTGTGTGTGTGTGTATATATATATATACAGGTGCTGGTCATATAATTAGAATATCATCAAGAAGTTGATTTATTTCACTAATTCCATTCAAAAAGTGAAACTTGTATATTATATTCATTCATTACACACAGACTGATATATTTCAAATGTTTATTTCTTTTAATTTTGATGATTATAACTGACAACTAAGGAAAATCCCAAATTCAGTATCTCAGAAAATATATATATATATATCAAAACAATTACTTCAAAACAATTAGTGGTGAAAAACAGTGGCATCATGGTTAAAAACAACGTGTAATTGATTTCAAACAACTTAAATTCATAGTAAAACAAAAGCACTAAGTTACTGTGATGTCAGCATCATTCTGCTATTGATTCACAGTAAGAAAATTACCCAGCATGCACTGATTTCACAGTAAATTTCTGACTACAGAAAATTTCTGGATAAACAATAATGCTTTTGCTACCTGAGAATGTTCTGACTCTACTTATTTCTTCATGCAAATTATCATATGACTTCAGAAGTCAGGTTGTGTGAAAATCCTATTCATGACATTTAAATTCTTCTTGTGCACCTTGGGAGAAACTATATTGGAATGGAATATTGACTGGCTTTGAAATGAAATGAAGCTGAGTGAATGATGACATGATAATTTTTAGCTGATCTTTTCATTCAACAACTGTTACTTTGCAAATATTGATATGTACAGGAAAGATGTTAGTGGCATTTTAACGTTGGCCAAATATTCTCTGTGTTGTGGTACATACTTAATATTTCTCAACTCTTTAAAATGACCAAAACAACGATTTTATAGGAATGTTTACTATGTAAAACACTTTCCAATGACACTAATGGTTAAACATACAGATGTTTTTATTTCTGTGTTCATTTAAAGGTCATTGACGTGGACTCAGTGTTCCTGGCTGCTGATTGGCTGGCCTGGAATATTGATAAACCATGTAAATGTTTTGATTGGCTCAATAACAGCTCAGTGACAGACAGCTCAGAAACCTGGGGTCAGTATTTGTACAAACCAAACAAAATTAATTCCATCAGTATTCATCAAGCCAGTGCTGCAGAAATGCATCACATCTTTTTCATTGCGTTTTCACTGCTAGCCATTTTTGGGCTGCATGTGAGCGTTCAGTCCATAGAAAGACGTTCTGAGAGGAGCATCAAACGAAATTACAATTCATTGCTGACTGTGCCGAATGGAATGGAGTGGGGGTCGTGGGGGTTTAAGGACATGTGTTCATCTGGAATGTATGCTGCAGGGTTTAGTCTGAAGGTAAGTTGCAGTAATATGGGGGTTTCTTAGTGGTTAAACATGTGAATTGGTTGAAGGTTCAAACCTGATAAACGATAAACAGTGGAGTTGCCATTAGTCATTTAGTATCAGGGACCTGCACCTGCTTAAGATTCTTTTAAAGCACCTGCTTAATACTAAAGAACATAAGATGAACGTAACTATGAGTTGGTCTAGAGTTAACTTTAAGAGGTTGCTTGTGGCTTTCTTTCAAATAGAACACTGTTATTTTGCTTTTTGTAATTTTTTTTAAGGTGGAACCATATTCGGATGGTATTTGGGATGATAACACAGCACTCAATGGGATACGTCTTCACTGTGTCCATATATCAAGCTCATTGCGCCCACATCGTAGCTACACCACCGTTCAGTCATATGTAGGAAGGTAAGGGGTAGTAAAACTAATTATAGCCAGCTTGGGGTTATTAGGAATTCTCACATTAAAGGATTAGTTCATGTCAGAATTAAAATGTCCTGATAATTTCTCACCTCCATGTCATCCAAGATGTTTATGTCTTTCTTTCTTCAGTCGAAAAGAAATTAGGGTTTTTGAGGAAAACATTCCAGGATTTTTCTCCATATAGTGGACTTCACTGGGGTTCAACGGGTTGAAGGTCCGAATGTCAGTTTCAGTGCTGCTTCAAAGGGCTCTACATGATCCCAGACGAGGAATAAGGTCTTATCTAGCGAAACGTTCGGTCATTTTCTAAAAATAAAATAAAATTTATATACTTTTTAACCACAAATGCTCATCTTGCACTGCTCTGCAATGCGCCACGAATTACACAATTATGTTGGAAAGGTCACACATAACGTAGGCAGAAGTACCGAGCAAGTGTCTACAAAGCGAAGCGACATGGCATGGCGGTGAGTAAATTATCAGGAAATTTTAGTTCTGAAGTGAACTAATCCCTTAAGGGTTAGGAGCAGCTTCTTTATAAGCTAGACAAATGATTTTCTTAAAATAATAGATTTGATCAATAAAACTGTGTTTTTCCACAGCTGGGGTGAGTGGACAGATATCAAGTGGTGTCCTGCTGGATTCTTGACAACTTTCCAGCTGAGAGTCGAATCTTCCCAAGGAATTGATGATGATACGGCCGCAAACAACATCAGGTGAGTATGTGGTGCTATAAGTTGTATTGTTTTTTTGCTGTTTAACCCTCTATAGTACACAATATAATATCAAAGAGGAAAAAATTACTTGTGATGTTTTGACTTAGTTTCTCATACTGACTTAGTTTCTCATGATGACTTAGTTTCTCATAATAATGACTTATTTTCTCGTAATAATGAGAAACTTTCTCGTAATCATTATTTCTACGCAAGCGCAAAGCAGCAGAGCAGAAGGGCGTGGCAGACTAGCGACATAAAGCTGTTTGAAACCCGTAAGACCTTCGTTCATCTTCAGAACACAAATTACAATATTTTTGATGAAATCCAAGAGGTTTTTTTTATCCCCCATAGAAAGCAACGTAATTACCATCATTCAAGGTCCAGAAAAGTAGTAAAGACATCGTTAAAATAGTCAACATGACTACAGTTGTTCAACCTTAATGTTATGAAGTGACGAGAATACGTTTTGTGCACAAAAACAAAACACAAATACGACTATATTCAACAAATTCATGTCTCCCCTGTCATTCTCCTACGTTCACCACTTCCAGTTTCTACGTCAGAACGCCGACTCAGTTTGGACATAAACACAGAAGCCTGCACTGCGTTCACTACGTGCGGGCACCTTGGCTGTCTTCGAATTTACGATCTCTGATTTTGCTCCTGCATCTGTTTCTGCTCCATGGCCCTGGCCCATCTTCTAGCGGCTGGAGGGACCGGCTCTATCGTGTCCTTCGCCAGTAGGACTGCGATTTCTGCCTGTAAGACAGGAGCACCCTTGGTCAGCACAGAGGTGAACTGAATGCCCCTGAACTTGGGGGGGACGCCGGGCGAACTGAATTGAATAGCCGAGTCTGATAGTCTGAATAAGCCAGCGAGACAGGCTGGGGAGCGCTAGCCAGGCCCCCAGAGACAGTACAAGCGTGACCAGAGAGACCACAGATCCCGAAGTGGGGTCTGAGTGTGTCCGGTGCAACACTTACCTGGTTCCACGGTTGGGCAGAGGGTGCGATAGAAGATGGCCAGGCATGGCGTCACACACTGCCATCCGCACGCTCTTGGGACCCAGAGGTAGAGGAAACTGCTCTTTTATTGATAAATTGGGTGCAATTTTGTTTTGTCATCTTTAAAAAGACCCAGTGTCTCAGTGTTTGCTTTTTTTAGGAAAATTTAGCTCCTTTGTAGTGCTGAAGCGCACAGGGGAAATGGTCGTGGCACAACTGACAGGGAATAGTGCAGCCTGCACTCCAAAAGTGGGCAGAACCTCTAAAAAGGGGACGGGGTCTCCAAGTGCAAAGACTTTTGGCTCTGGTTCATCCAATTGTCATTGGCTTACATTTCAAAATAATTGTTCGTAAATTAAACATTGTTTCTAGTTGATATTAAAAAAAGTTATAAAATATACTATATAAATAAATATGCTCTGAGAGAGAGGAGCCCAGAGCTTGTGGCCAGTGGGATTCGGACCGGAGTTTAAACCTCTGCTTAATGATTTAAACGGGAATCTCCTGCAAGCTCTCCCGCGAGCCATCCCAGTGCAGCGCGTAGTAAAGTTCTACTCTATCACTGTGTTCTAAGCGATGGGGGCTCGACACCAACACAGGAGAATACATCAATATATTTCTAAATATGCTAATTGTTGTTCATCACTATTTCAAAATAAAAGTTTTAACCCCTCGCTCTGAGTTTGCATGTTTTGATGTCCACATGTTCTTGTTTAAGAAATTACAGTGGCTGTAGCATGTCTATCGTAAAGAAGTGGCCAAATATTAAAGATTAAGTGGAAATTTGAATTAAAAATCGTTCAGCTTTTGATACTTTATTTGAACCAAATATTATTGCCTCATTGTTAATATATATGTATTATGTCATTTTAAAGAGTATTGTTTGCTTAGGTCTATTTTATTACCACACACACAAAAAAAATCACATTACTCGATTAATAATCGTCCAATTACTTGATTACTAAAATAATCATTAGTGACAGCCCTAATTATAATATTGTCCTATCTGAATTTTCTCCAGATTCAAATGCAGTGAAGGTTCTCTTCTGGAGGGTGACGGTACATCCTGGGGCAACTTCGGAGACTGGAGTCGAATGTGTGAGGGAAGAGGAATCTGCGGTATCAAGACACGGGTAGAAGAGGCACAGGGATGGGGAGATGACACCGCTCTCAATGACGTGCAAATGTACTGCTGTGATTAAGGTGATGTGATCGCAGATTCACGTATAACACTGTTTGTTTGTTCGTTGGAAGTGCTGCTGAGCTAAGTTTGGTTTTTCTTTCAGGTGTAAGAGGATGACCACAAGAACAGCGAGAAGATCAAAATAATTGATCATCATACTATGATGAGCTTACATGAACTGTGTCGTACAACAGTTTTGTAATTGGGATAATGTGCACATCATTCCACTTATTACAGCTACTTACCAAAAAATACATTTTGAGTTGAAATTATTATTCTTTCTTGTAGATTAGTGATGTTTTAATTTTCCTGTTTTAGATGGAGACTCCTGATCTGGCACCTATTCCCAGCATTAAAGAAGCACCTTGTCATTTAATGTTCTTTAGCACAACACATTAGGTGTTTCATTACATTAGTGCATTTTGTAGATGCTTTTATAGAAGTGACTTGCATTGCATTCAAAGAAATCGTCTTATCAGAATCAAAACTACTACTGTTTGAGCTCCAGGTATACTACATTAAACTGTACAATTGTCAACCCAGTGTCTTTACTTTAAAATCTTACAAAAATGTTCATCATGACAGGACACAGATATACGGTTGAGCAGGACATCTGTGTCTAGAAATAAGCATCATCTTTGAAGGACAGAAATATGTTCTTATATTAGATTTTTCCTTTCCTCACTAACCTGATTGAAATCATTAACATTTAAATGCACATTTGCTTCTCATTCATTTGTTCGCCATGTCATTTCTCCACATATATTTGGACATATCTGACTAATCAAAGAACGAATAAATGCTTTGTGAAAAATAGGCCTATTTCCAGTAACTTTCATTTCTCTAAAACAAGCTGAGCATCAAAACATAAGAAGAGACTTTACAATAAATATTTAATTGATTTCCGTGAACTCATTAAATAACAAAAATAAATATTTCATTGATTTCCGTGAACTCATTAAATAACAAAAATAGGGCTGTCACTAACGATTATTTTGGTAACTGAGTAAAGTTATTTTGATGATTAATCTGATATTTTCTGGGGGAAATAAAAATAGACCTAAGCAAAGACCTAAGCCTTTAAAATGACTTAAAATACATATATAATAACAATTATAAATCAAAACAAAACATTTATATGGTTTATCGATATTCCAGGCCAGCCAATCAGTAGCCAGGAACACTGTCAATGACATGTCAATGACCTGTGAACACAGAAATACAAACATCTGTATGTTTAACCATTAGTTTCTTAGCAAGTGTTTTACATGGTACAAAGCCTATAAAATGCTTGATTTGGTCATTTTAAAGAGTTTAGAAATATTAAGCAAGCACCACAACTCAGCAATTGTTCTTAGCAATTCGTAGCAATTGAACATTCTCAATTATAGCAAAAGCATCAGTGTTTATCTATATTAGTGATCAAGACAATCATGCAAAATGAAATGATTGTGCAAGTCACATAAACACACTTTAGACCAGGTTAGGCAATCTATGGCACACGTGCCAGGAGGGGTAGTTGTGAAAAGACCAAAAAAGAGGGCATTTTTTCGCATTCTAGAATAGACAAATTCTGGACAAAATGCATCTGGTTGTAGCCACAAATGTAAATTTTACTCCTCCTAAAATGGTTAAAACTAAACATGTGAGAGCGTGTTATAACGGTTCCCATAGCCAGATATGACAGCACTATTGCAGCACGCATCGCCGCAGAGGAGCATCTCTTCAGCAAGCCGACGTGCAAACTGTCGCAAATGAAAGCGTCACATTCCGAAGCTCTACACACAGTCGTCTTCATTAAAAGTAGCGACACCAAATTATTTTACAAGTGCTGATGCCGATCTCTCTCCAATTGCAGTCTTTGATCTTGAAAGCATATGCAGAAAGATGCATGTAACCTACACACATGTAAATAATTAAAGTGGTGATTGATTATGATTTCACTTTTTTAACTTCACCTAGTCTGTAATGTTGCTGTTTGAGCATAAACAACATCTGCAAAGTTACGACACTCAAAGTTCAATGCAAAGAGAGGTATTTTCTTTTAAAGAATTCTGTTTAAGGACTAACGGCTGGTAGGGACTACAACAAGCTTCTTCCTGGGTTGGTGACATCACTAACCCCGCCCCTGAGAACACACAACAAAGGGGGTGAGGCCATGTTGGGCTGCTTTAGAGAAGAGGAAGAGTTGTTGTAGTAGAGTGTTGTTGACATGCCGTCATTTTATGCCGGACTGCTTCACAAACGAGGGTCAATTCAACGCTGGATTTGCACAAAAGATGAACATGACGGCACATGCTAGTCGATGAGTTGAATCAACTCCACAGCAACTACATAAATGTATCCACTAACCATGTTTATGTGGTGCAGGTGTGTGCGCAATCAGTCCCAGGAATGAGGGCCTATGGGAAATGTAGTCCGAATGAAGGTAAGTTCAATATTCCGGTGAAGGCTCCCTCTGGTGGTGTGGGGGAGGAAGTGCAGGAGCCTCACTTGTGACATCAGTATTCCTGCGCCGCAATTATTTTAGTTTTGCATCATTGTCTGATTACTGTCAGGAACCAGAGTATCATAGCACTGATCAAATCTGATGTCTTGAACCACTGATCAGTTTATATTCTGACTGTATTTACATTGATAACGTTTAGGAGAGATGTTCTATTTGTTTTGCAGGTTGGACTTGGATCAAGTCAATGTCCCACATTGAGCTTCACAGAGGAATTATACACACACACACAGACACACACACGCACGCACGCATATCTGCTCTGGGCTCCAGCAGAAAACATCAGGAAGGCACTCAAACCATGTTCAGAATTCTTGCTTTGACGTTGATTTCACTGCTGGCTGTTTTGGGGCCGTATGTAAGCGCAGCAGGACGCTTCGAGCGCTCCGTCAGCAGACCCGTCAGATCAGTGCTGAGGGTCCATAACGGGATGAGATGGGGCTCGTGGGGGCAGAAGGAAATATGTCCGACTGGAATGTATGCGACAGGGTTTAGTCTTAAGGTGAGTAACAATTACCACTATATAAAGTGAGATTTAGTGGTTAAAACTTTGGGCTATTTACTTTCTTAATTCATGTTCCTGAACGATTATTGTGGTTATAGTCTAGGTCATGCGGACTACTGTTTAATGTTAATGTTAACCAATACCAAATGCCGAAGTTGCCTTCGGCTTTTCTAAAGATATTACGCTGCAAAAAAAGTATTTTTGTCTTCATCAAAAAATATATCAAAATTAAGTGAGTTTAGGCTTAAAACAAGAAAAAACATCTGCCATTGGGGTCAGAAAAATAATCTTAATTCAAAGGATAAACTTTCTTACCACACTGGCATATTTTAGTTTTTGCTATTAAGCAAAACCTAATTTTAATACATTCATAAAACAAGACTTCTTGTCTTAGTCATTTTGCTTCTCCAGTGAATCTAATAATTATACTTATACGTACGCAAGATTTACTTAAAACAAGGGAACAAATTAGTAAATCATTCTGACGTATTAGTAAGTCGCGGAGAATGAATTGCTAATTTATGGCCACGATATCCACCTTTTTCCTCACTCATTGACACTTTGCGTGAATTATGGGAGTAACTTCAATTAAACTGTAAACAATCAGCAAAAGGTTCATTCTATGAACGCAACAAGCATTTTCAAAAACTGGGTTCAGTGAGATGACATTATTCTACTCACCCTTCAACCACTGAATATTAAAAGGACATTTAAAAGTGTGATTTGGGGAGAAAAACAAGAGATTAGGAAAAAGGTGGATACATATTTTTTTAACAGTGTTATGTCCGGAGCTCTGTAGTTTTCTTTCTTCTATTTATATTTTGCTACATTTTAACATTTTAATGACATTTGGCATGGCATTTAATTATAAACAAACAAACACCATAAATTGAAACTAGTGTAGCAAATTATTTATAACGATGCCATTTGTAAAATATCCTATTGCCCAGCTCTAAACCAGTGTTATTTTAGTACTTCAATAAATGTTTCCTTGGCAACTAACTAAATATTTACTGAAAGAATAATGTTATTATATATATATATATATATATATATATATATATATATATATATATATATACTGCTCTAAACTGATGTTTTTCTGAAGGTGGCAGGTATGTGGGAATCTCTGCTGGTTGGTGATAACACAGCGCTCAATGGAATTCGTCTTCACTGCATCAACCCGTCCAAAAGCTCATCGGGCCCGTACGAGGACTACGCCACAGTTCAATCCGACGTAGGAAGGTGAAGCATTTAAACTGGACGTAATATAGAGAAGCTGTATGAAAAACCTATAGTGACCATAGCTGCATATGTAGAGAGCATTGCTGCTCATGTTGCTGCCTATGTAGAGCGCTTCAAAGCCGACACTACCCAATAGATTATGATTCTTATGTTTTGTTCATCAAGATAATCTTCACAATTTAACACAACTTTTATGAATTTTAAAGCCTAAATACAATCAGCAGAAGTAAAAAGCTAAATGTCATGTAAAAGTCACATGACTTCAATATCACCACCATTAAGCTTCCAACTTAAAGGTAGGGTAAGCAATTTCGGAGAGGCTAGCAATAGCAAGCTAGCTTTCAAAGCATGAGCTCTTCAGAATAAAACATGAAAAAATCTTCAGCTTGTGCTCAACACAGACCTTATTTCGGGCATTTAAAAAAATAATAATAATTAAAAAAAACCCAGTGACTGATGGAACCAGAAATGTTAAAATGCAACTTGTTTTTGGCCTACAAAACATAGGTTTCCAAACAGTACCGTATCATCAAAGGTTTTTGCTACCACATTCAAGTTTCCAAAAGCCACATTATGCCCTTGTTCAAAGTCTTGATGTTGTTTTTCTACTACAACAGGTTTTCATGCTTGAATTATTCCTCATATTCTCCATTGTTCAGCTCCTCTCTTCCCAGTCTGTCAGTAACGCTCTGTTTAGTTCCTGTCTCTATGAAGCCCCTCCTTCTGAAAAGCACAATGTGCTCTGATTGGTCAGCTGGAGCAGTGTGTTGTGATTGGTGTTTGGGAAATGTCCCGCCCCTTACCATAACCGCCAGTTTCAACACACTACTAACTAACTCAACCAGGCCCCGCCCCTTAATTCTACGTATGAATTATTTAAATGAGGAATATTGTGACGTGTTCTTCAAACTAACAGGTAACTGGTTAAACCCCTAATGTTCCTTATCACATTCATTTCACAGTTGGGGTAAATGGACAGATATAAAATGGTGCTCGAAAGGATTCCTGACATCTTTTCAGCTGAGAGTGGAACCCTACCAAGGGACCTGGGACGACACAGCTGCAAACAATATCAGGTGATGATTTTATTTAATTTAATACTTATTTTGTAGTCATAATAGCATTCCATAACAAGCTGCATAAACATGTCACAGCATGAGGCTCATCTGACACAGATACTGTATCAAATGACCTGATCAAACTAGGTTAATTAAATTAAACTCTTAAAAATGAAGGTTCCAGAAGGGGGTTTCTGTAGCGATGCAATCGAAGAAACATTTTGGGTTCTCCAAAGAAAGTTTTGGTCAATAAAGAACCTTTATTTTTAAGAGTGGACTGGACAGTCGTCTCATAGGACAGTTCTGATTGTCACTCTAAAAACTAACCAAAAATATCAAACAGAACAGAAGCTCTCCAAACAGGACTGACACTGTATTCTTGCTGAATTTTCACCAGGTTTAACTGCAGTGGAAATGCAGAACAACTGCAGGGATCTGGGATGTCATGGGGCGAGTGGGGCGACTGGAGTGAGACGTGTGGAGGAAAAGGAATCTGTGGCATTGAGACGATGGTAGAGCAGCCGCAGGGAGTCGGAGACGACACGGCCCTCAATGACGTGCGCATGTTCTGCTGTGATTGAACTGATTGGTTGTTTCAGAAATTGGAATTTTTTAATACATCATCAGTAAACCATATCTAAAGTAGTGCTTTACTAGTTTTGGGAAGAATGAATTGAGCAGATCTTTTTATGGTAATTATGATTTTTCCCGCTTCACATTTAATGGACGGCAATGAGAACAGCAGCATCATCCAATATTAAAAGATCTTGAACATACTGGAGAATTTACTTATGTTTACTTACGTTTGTGACTACCAGTCATCAATGTAGTAAATACATTTCTATAAAGTTACTACATGTGATTCTGTAAATGGAAATTAAAAATGTGAATGAAGTATATTGAATGTTTCTTCATGGGTCAGTTCTTAAATTCTATGAAAGCCCATTTTTAAAAAATGGAAAATCATGCATTGGTAAATCTTAATTATGACATACTAAGTCATGATTATCACATTAAAGGACTTTTTATGTCGAAATTATGACATAGCCTACTAAATCAATTGAGATCAAATAGCCAAATGAGATAAAAAAGTAGAAATTATTACTTTATATGCCATAATGACTTACAGCACAACTTATACTGTATACTTATAGCTTGACTTAAAGTCATAATTTCGACTTTTGTTGTTATAATTATGCCATAATTACGATTTACCAAAGAATAAGTTTTTCGTATATGGCAGAAATAGCAGACCTCTATAGGGTTCAGTATAAGTAAACTCAAAAAATTAAAATTCAGTCATTTTTTTACCCTGTGTTGCTCGAGACTCGAGAGCCGCAGGCTTATGACCTTTTTTCTAAACACAATAGAACAAAACTTATAAAGATGTCCCTCTCGCGCTAGATCACATGGCAGTAAACACTTAAGTTTTAAAAAAAATATATGCAAAAGTCGTGCCGTATATTTAGACTTACGATAGTTTGGTTCTCTGAGGTGAATATATCCGTTACGATTGTCGGTTCGACAGAATGACAGTTCACAGATTTGAATTCGAATTGGCGCGAATTTGTTCGCAAATGGTGAGTGAGGTTCTATAGTAGGCTATTTTATGTAGAAACAGCATTGCAATGTAATGTTCAACCAATTTTACACAATTAATGTTGAAGCAACGTTGAAATTTCACCCTGTCAGACATGTTGAGGGGTTTAATGATGTACTTGCGCCTCCTGTGGGATCTTTTTGACTCAACAGTCAAAATTACTCTCGCTAAAGCTAAAAAACTACAAAAGCTTGGAATCAAAAGTTTGGATTTTTTTATGTTTGCATTTGCAGGCCTGCTAAATGTTTTAAATGATTAATGTAAAACTTTAATTACAAATTATTAGTATGAATGTGATTCCGTCATAATTTGATCTATTTAGCATTTTTTCCTTTATCTTATAAATTATTACATGTGAACTGTATTACAAAACTGTTTCAGATTTAACTTGCTTCACACATACAACAGTGTTCTCTGTATAAAACTGAATGTATTTCCTTAAACTTTTTTTTGAACAATTCTGCAAAAATATTCATGAAAATATGTAGCGATGAATATCTAGCTACCTCTATATAATGTATCAACTAGACGTGTATTCTGATTTAAGTATATTTTGTTTACAAGTATTATAAATGTTTACAGAATTATAAATATGTGTAAAAAGTGTTATTTATCTAGACTCTAGAGTCGTTTCCCTTCCTGTAGCACGACACTGGGGGGCAGTGGAGGCCGTGGCTGTGACGTCGCCACGTGACGCAATCACGCACGAGCGTGCGCCCGTCAGCTGATCAGGGAGCCGCTGCGGAATTAACGCGAGTCGCTGCGATATTTTCATAAAATTAACGACATAACGAACATGAGACAATAAAGACCGGCTCCGGTGAGTAAAACACACACCGACATTCAATCTGTCACACAACCGGACACCGATAGAGACGCGCTGTCATATAATAATGATGATAAACACACTGATGAACGGGCCAGAGGTCAATATACACACGATATATCTACACAAACATTATTCACAGTATTCATATGCACAATGAACACATATTGAAGGTAACAGAATCCATATATAAACACTATACACATTTATATCATACACAAACATAAAGCTACACCTATTCATGTATATTATATACAAACATGCTATACACAATATATACATGTACACTATAAACGTGTAAGGCATTTTTGCAGCTCAAAATGTACAGTCAGATGATTTTTAATCCAAATAAATGAATAATATCTACTGTTGATGCTGACAGACATGAAAATGAGGTTTCGTTTTGAACTATTAAAGGCTAACGTGTGTCATTTCAGTGCCACTAAACACAATTGCAATTTCCAGCATTAATGATTGTTTTGAAACATGTTTCCTAATCAGCCATTGGTCAGTTCAACATTGGATAGCCCCACTGTGCATCTTTGATCCATACAGTAATTATTTTTAGGCCTAGACAGAATCTCTCTCTCTCTCTATATATATATTTATATATACACACACAAACCCCTTTGTCTTTTTTTCTGGCACATGGTCATATTTTATGTTTTATAATGGATTTAGCACAGTATTGCATACTCAGCAGCAGTTTATTTTGTTTATTATGTGTATTACCTTAATTAAGGGTGTTATTTGATTGTGTATGACTACGTTAAAAAGCATTACATCATGCTAGCATGGACAATTTTACTCAAATTTCACCAAAAGTATTTGAAAACAGATGCTTATTGTACATTGACAGATTTACGACACTGCTGTTAAATGCATATAATCTTAAAATCAGCTGATATTTCCACATATTTGGCTGATATCATAAAATGTTAGTGATGTTCTGTCTGTGCTGTTGACTTTCAGAAAGATCAGAAACCTTGTGAATCCATTGGTTGTGTGCGGATGAATGCTTATTGATTACTTTGAAAGGGTTTGGTTTGATTCATCTGCTGTTGTGAGCGTGTCAGACAGACAGAGAGAGACGGCAGTGTCGGGAAAACACATCGTTTCTAAATCGGCAAAGGAATAATTTCAGGATGAAGTTGGTTCATTTAGTGAAAATTAAACACGTGTTTCACAGGCTCAGGTGTACTTTGAGGAAACACAAGCATGTCAGGTAAAGTCAGTTTTATATATGTGTGTGTTTGAATCGTGTTTCAAAGCCTTTATATATTTATTTCAATACAGACAGAACAGTTGAATTAAACTGAAGCTTTAAGGTGATCTGAACAATGCTCTCATTTAATTCTGAAATGCTTTGGAAAACCAATAAAGTTGTCATTTATATATTGCTTATACAAATGTTTTTGGGTTATGTATTTTTGAATAAATCTGGTTTCATTTTCATTGTACAAACAGAAACTAGCAGCAGTTGTTAATGTTAAAAGCTTGTTTTGTCGTGTTTTATTGGGCTTGCTCTTATAGAAGTGTTCAACTTGCAGTCAGGATCATTGATGTTCGTTTATCTGTACGTTATATAACGAGCACACTGTGTCCGTCTGAATTCTGCTTCGATTCTGGTGTGATTTTAATTACCAGTTCAATCTACAGTTGCGCTCCACTTTAACATCACATGGAGGTCAGATGTTGTTGTCGGTTGAACCCATCGTCATGTGAACTTAGCAACACATTAAAAATGTTTTAAGTGATGGATATTGATTTTGATTGTCAGTTTGAGGTTAATCTGTGATGTTTGTCAATCATGATCTGAATCCCAGTGAAATTCGAATGATCTGTTCATTTACTCTAGTTGGAAACATGTTCTCTGTCCTTTCTTATGTGTTGTTTACTCTGTTGTATTTGTATACTGTGGTGTACACATTATATAAATTATCTGTCTATCTATCTATCTGTACATACATACTGTATACTGCAGGAATAGAGTAGTATGAGTAGTATGCTAGTGTGCTACTCCAGTCCAAACATATCATAAATAAGGTACTTTATCATAAATATCAGAACATTTTTATGTTGGAATAGACATGCTCAAACTGTATATACTGTAAGAATTGTTCACATTTTGGTTACATGTACACTACTGTTTAAAAGTTTGGGTTCAGTAAGATTTTTAAAATATTTTTGAAAGTCTCTTCTGCTCATCAAGGCTGCATTTATTTGTTCAAAAATACAGTAAAAACAGTGAAATATTACAATTTAAAATAACTGTTTTCTGTTTGAATATATTTTATAAAGTAATTTATTCCTGTGATCAAAGCTGAATTTTCAGCATCATTACTCCAGTCTTCAGTGTCACATGATCCTTCAGAAATCATTCTAATATGATGATTTGCTGCTCAAGAAACATTTATGATTATTATCAGTGTTGAAAACAGTTTTGCTGCTTCTTATTTTTTGTGGAAAAGGTGGCACATTTAATTTTTTAGGATTCTTTGATGAACAGAAAGTTGAAAAAAAAATTTTTTACTGAGCCCAAACTTTTCTGGTAGTGAATTAATTGAAAAGTATGTAATTTTTGTAAGACTTCATTGACTATAAAGCCTCTTCTAATGAATTGTCCTGCTTTAAATGATAGCAGACAACAGTTTTATTCATAGACATTTTTTTTAAAAAGGTAGATTTTCTGTCAAATATCAAACGAAAAGTGTTTATATAATTGCTATATCTTTTTTTAAAATGCTGTAAACTAAGAAAATATTATATTATTGTATACAATTTTATTTATTGAAGTTTTATTGTTATTTTGATTATTTTAATTTCTTCTATGAGTTTGACAAAAAATTGTCTGCTGCTGATATGATGTAAAACACACACACACACATATATATATATATATATATATATATATATATACACATTCTAATATGATCATCTGCTGAGTCAAGAAACATTTATGATTATTATAAATGTTGAAAACAGTTGTGTACTTTTTTTCAGGATTCCTTGATGAATAGAAAGTTCAAAAGAACAGCATTTATCTGAAATACAAAGTTTTTGTAACATTATACACAACCGTTCAAAAGGTCAGTAAAAGGGTCAGTAAAATTTTTTTTTTTTTTTAAAGAAATTAATACTTTTATTCAGCAAGGATGCATTAAATCGATCAAAAGTGACAGTAAAGACATTTATAATGTTACAAAAGATTATATTTCAAATAAATATTCATTTATATTCATCTATTCATCAAAGAATTCTGAAAAAAAATATTGTACACAAATATTTTGTACAACTGTACACAATAAATGTTTCTTGAGCAGCAGATCATCATATTAGAATGATTTCTGAAGGATCATGTGACACTGAAGACTGGAGTAATGATGCTGAAAATTCAGCTTTGATCACAGGAATAAATTACTTTATAAAATATATTCAAACAGAAAACAGTTATTTTAAATTGTAATAATATTTCACAATATTACTGTTTTTACTGTATTTTTAATTAAATAAATGCAGCCTTGGTGAGCAGACGAAACTTCTTTTAAAAACATTAAAAATCTTACCGTGTCCAAACTTTTGACTGGTAGTGTGTGTGTGTGTGTGTGTGTGTGTGTGTATATATACATATATGCATATGTAATATAATTCATCTCAGGCCTTTTGTTTTCACCTGGGTTTGTTTCTCTTGTAGTTCCTCATTTTTGTGTTTTGAGAATTTCCAACAATGTGACTGTGTCTGATTTATTACTGTTTTCTTTTGCTCTCTCTCTCGTTTCAGTATCGCAGAAAACATGACAGGAAACAGTCTGGTATTACCCATAGTTCTGTGGGGCCGCAATGCACCCACTCACTGTATCTCCAGTCTGCTGGTGATGGACGATTTGGCCACCATCATCACCGGCTGCCATGATGGACAGATCTGCATCTGGGACATGACCTCTGAGCTGGAGGTGAGAGGTCACAGCGAGGTCACGCATGTCTTTTTTGTCGTTCCAAACCTGAATGACTTTCATTCTTCCGTGGGACTTGTGTTTAGCAGGATGTTTTCCTGCTGTTTTCCATACAAATATGTGAAAACAAAAGCTCGGACATTCCGCCAAAATCTTTTTTTCTGTTCTATGGAATAAAGAATGTCATACTGGGTTTGAACGTCATGAAGGTTAATAAACGCTAGAGCTGCACAATTAATCGTTAAAAGATCACAATCTCTATTCAAACACCCACATGATCTTAATCCTAAATTGCAACAATTCTCCTCTATTAAACCTTTGTCAAGTACAATCACAGCAAACATTCAGATCTGCATTCTGAAACAGAGAGAGCAGTTGTCATGTATAGATATGAAACAACTTCATAAACAGTCTTTTTAACCCCACAGTATCACTATTTCTGTTCAACAATAATTCAGATTATCACAGAAGAACTGGGATAAAAGTTTATAGTTCAGATATAAACACTGATGTCTAACAGTAACGATCAAAATAGATCAAATCACCTATTGTAAGTAACTTGATGCTTCAAATAAAGATTGTATCAATTGCATTGTTACACCAGTAGGTGGCGACAAGTAATGGTTAAAATGTGTATTTGTCATTGAATCATTCATTCAAGAGATTCGTTTAAAACTTCTGATTCATCCAGTAATGAATCAAGTGAAGTCTTTATGAGTGAGTCATTGAATCATCATTCGAACCAATTTTTGTCAAATGTCAAATTAAGTAAATATTTTTAAATAGACTTCAGCAATTAACATTTTATCAGAACCTTCAGTAAATGACATAAGTTATCTATTCAGAAAATTGCGATTCTCAATTTTTCCAGAATCGTGCAGCTCTAACAAACGCTCAGTGTTATCTGATGAGTGTCTGTGTGTTTAGATCAATCCCCGTGCTCTGCTGTTTGGACACACGGCCTCCGTCACCTGTCTGTCCAAGGCCAGCGCAGGAAGTGACAAACAATACCTCGTCAGCGCCTCAGAGAGCGGGTGAGTGTGTGTTTGTCATGTACTTGTAAGGGTTTGTTGAACCAAGAGAACCGAACTACAATTGTGAACACACCCTAAGATAACAGTGTGTTTAGACTGTGCAGTGTGTCTTTCTACACATTAAATGTTAGATGTATGTAATTTGTTACAGGGAAATGTGTTTATGGGACGTCAGTGATGGACGCTGCATTGAGTTCACCAAACTGGCCTGTGCACACACCGGTATACAGGTAACACACACACACACACTTATCTAAATGAGGACATACTGTATACGGTTTACATATAGAAAACATTCCAACATCGTGAGAGCAACGAGCAACACTGACTGAAGTAATAGATATTTTGACAAAAATAACATAAATAATAATTTCTATTTAAAATATATTCCCTTAAGCACAAAGTAAAAAAGGGTACGAAAACATTTATTGTTTTTATATAATACAGTTTACATAAATCATCAAAAAATCCTGAAAAATAAAATGCATGACAGTTTCCACAAAAATATGAACTGTTTTCAACATTGATAATAATCAGAAATGTTTCATTAGCAGCCAATCAGCATATTAGAGTGATTTCTGAAGGATCATGTGACACTGAAGACTGGATTTTCAGCTTTGATCACAGGAATAAATTAGTTTGCTATATTCACATAGAAAGCAGTATTTTAAATTGTAATATTTCATATTTTTTACTGTATTTTTGATCAAATAAATGCAGCCTTGGTGAGCAGAAGAGACTCTTTCAAAAACATTATAAACTCCAAACTTTTGATCTGTAGTGTATTAAAAATACTACAAAGTAACGCAAACCATACATTTTAGAATTATAAAAAAACAACAATATTTAATTATGAAACTCTTTCTCTCCTCTCTGCAGTTTTATCAGTTCACCATCGGCACACAGAGGGAGGGACGTCTCCTGTGCCACGGACATTACCCAGAAATCCTGGTGGTGGACGCCACCAGTCTGGAGGTCCTTTACTCACTCGTGTCCAAGATTTCTCCTGACTGGATCAGTTCCATGAGCATCATTCGCTCGCACCGCACGCAAGGTACCCGCTGCTGTTCTCATGCGTGAGAAAGTGATGCATTTCAGGATTATCATCTTTTATTCAACTTATTGTCAATGGAAAACATCTGTGACAGTGTTGATTTCCACAAACAATATTTTCAGCCACATACTGAAAATCTAATAACTAATGGCCACATGTTTAACATAACACCATGAATAAACCTTTAAAATACATATCATAGTAAAAACCTTTAACTATAGTCCATAGTGATTCTCAACCGTTAAGTTAAGCTTCTTTGAACAGTTTGTGTGTGTGTGTGTGTGTGTGTGTTTGTGAGAGAGAAAGAGAGAGCATGTGTGTGTATGTGTGTGTATATTGTGTGTGAGAAAGAGAGGGGACGTGTCTGTGTGGGAAAAAGAGAGTGTGCGAGTGTATGTTTTGTGTGAATACGTGTGTCTGTGTGAGTGTGTGTCTATGTGTGACTGTGCCTCTCTATGTGTGTCTCTGTGTGAGTGTGTCAATGTGTGACTGTGTATGTTGTGTGTGTGACTGTGCGTGTGTGTGTGTGTGTGTTTGTGTGTGTATGTCTCTGAGTGTGAGTGTGTGTGTGTATGGTTGTGTGCGTCTGTGCGTGTGTCTCTCTGTGAGTGTGCGTGTGTCTCTCTGAGTGTGTGTGTGTGTGTGTCTACATGTCTCTGTGTGTGTGTGCACGTGTGTGTGGTTGCGCGCATATGCGTGTCTGTGTGTGTGTGTCTGTCTAAGTGTGGTTGTGTGTGTGTGTACAGGTTTAGCTCTACATTTGAGGGCCAAATGTTCTCACTTATGTTGTGAAATGTTATGACAGCCGACTAATGAAGATATTTTACTGGTCGTCACTCATTAAAAAGGCTACAAATCAGCCAAAACATGTTTCTATTTAAATCTAGTGTTTTCCATGTTTCTGTAATGGGAAGGTTTAGGGGTCAGAGGTCGGGTTAGGTGATAGAAAATACCATTAACCTGATACAAAATCAATGGACGTTTACGCAATGTCCTCAGTAATATGATGAAACAAGTGTGTGTGTGTGTGTGTGTGTGTGTGTTTCAGAGGACACAGTGGTGGCCGTGTCTGTCACTGGTATTCTCAAGGTGTGGATCATCACCGCTGACGTCAGCAGAATGCAGGTGAACAGTTAAACTCAAGCGTACATGTCAATAAACACACGTTCTGAACAGAAATCCCATGTAGATGGGCAGAATTCATGTTTCGTACACTGAAAACGGTGCGTCCTGCTGGAGAATGTGAAGTTGTGTGTGTTTGTTTCAGCAGGATCTGGACCCCGTGTTTGAGGAGGAGTCGAAGCCGATCTACTGTCAGGGCTGCCAGAGTATCTCCTTCTGCACGTTCACACAGCTCTCGCTGCTGGTGGTGTGTTCGAAGTACTGGAGGGTGAGTGTGCGATAGTGAGTTTGATATTATCGCTTGTGTTGTGTTTGAATCGTGATGTTTTGTGCTGTAGGTGTTAGATGCGGGTGATTTCTCCCTGCTGTGTTCGGTCCCGAGTGAGAACAATCAGTCGTGGGCCGGAGGAGAATTCATCGCTGCTGATAAAGTCGTAATATGGACTGAAGATGGTTGCAGCTACATTTACAAATTACCGGCCAGGTAACACAACAACACACACTATTAGAGGCTGCACGAATAATCTGAATAAAACCAGAATTGCAAAATGGCTTGTTAATAAATGGCAAAGGCTGATTTAATTAAATACATGCACTGCGTGTTTCAGAGGCATTTACACGTGAGCAGCTCATGATCCAGTGTTTTCATTTTTATTTTTTATTTAATACTACTACTGATACTACTAATAATTGTAATGATAATAATTAATATTATTTTATAGGTAGATTTTTCCCCCTGAATCATGCAGCCATACACATACAAACAAACTATTAACAAATATCCATATACTCACAAACTACAAATATATTACTACATACTTGGAAACTATCAACACATACACACTTACAAATAAACACACACTTACCTACACATGATTACATGTTTACTAACTGCAAACAAATGAGCAAACATAATTTACTTACAAGATGCCTAACAGCACACTTTCAAAACAAACAACAAATGACTTATTCAGAATTAATTTTTATTTTTTATATACTAAATGTAGATAAAGGAAAAATAAAGAGAATTTTATTTTATTATTTATTTTATGTGTATATTTGATATAATTTTAAAGATGTATAAAGAAAATTTATTTTTATAAATTCATTTATTTATTATTAATTTGATATAAATTGAACTTAAATATAATAAGTGGATGGATGGATGATGGACGGATGGATGCATGGATAAACAGATAAACGGATGGATGGATGGATAAATAGATAAACGGATGGATGGATGGATAAATGGACGGACAGACGGATAAATAGATAAACGGATGGTTGAACGGATAAACAAATAGATAAATGGATGGATGGATGGAGGGATGGACAGATAAACATGGATGGATGGATGGATGGATAGATAGATAAATGAATGGATAGATGGATGGGTGGATGGATGATGGACGGATAGATAAACGAATGAATAGATGGATGAACAGATGGATGGATGGATATACATAGATCAACAGATGGATAGATGGATGCATGGATAAACAGATAGCTAAACGGATGGATGGATGATAAACAGATAAATGGATGGATGGAAGGATGAATGGATGGATGGACACTTAGATGAATAGATGGATGGATGGATGGACGGATAAACAGATAAACGGATGGATGAACGGATAAACAAATAGATAAATGGGTGGATGGATGGACAGAAACGGATGGATGATGGACGGATAGATAAACGAATGGATAGATAAATAGATGGATGAACAGATGGATGGATGGATAAACATAGATCAACAGATGGATAGATGGATGCATGGATAAACGGATAGCTAAACGGATGGATGGATAAACAGATAAATGGATGGATGGAAGGATGAATGGATGGATGGACACTTAGATGAATAGATGGATGGATGGATGGATAGACGGATAAACAGATAAATGGATGGATGAACGGATAAACAAATAGATGGATAGATGGACAGAAACGGATGGATGATGATGGATGGATAAATGAATGGATAGATAGATGGACGGATGGATGGATGATGGACAGATAGATAAACGAATGGATAGATAAATAGATGGATGAACAGATGGATGGATGGATAAACATAGATCGATAGATGGATGCATGGATAAACGGATAGCTAAACGGATGGATGGATAAACAGATAAATGGATGGATGGAAGGATGAATGGAGGGATGGATAGACAGATAGACAGATAAACAGATAAACTGATGGATGAACGGATAAACAAATAGATGGATGGATGGATGGATGGACAGAAACGGATGGATGATGATGGATGGTAAATGAATGGATAAATAGACGGACGGATGGATGGATGGATGATGGACAGATAGATAAACGAATGGATAGATAAATAGATGGACGGACAGATGGATGGATGATGGATAAACAGAAAAACGGATGAATGGATGGATGGATAAACCGATAAATGGATGGATGGATGGATAAACAGATAGCTAAACGGATGGATGGATGGATAAACCGATAAATGGATGGATGGATGGACGAATAAACAGATAAAAGGATGGATGGATTGACTGATGACAGATAGATAAACGAATGATTAGATAAATAGATGGATGGATAGATAGTAATTGACCACACACACTCTCACACTCATCCGGTCAGCTCAGATCTACAGACTGTTCAACTGTGACTGTGTGTTTCAGTTGTCTCCCAGCGAGTGAACACTTCCGCAGCAGCGTCGGGAAGAAGCCGGAAGGTTCCATCCCTCCTCTGGTGTACAGCATCGCCGACCGCGCCGACAAACAGGTCAGACACACACACACACACACACACACACACACACACACACACACTATCATGAGGAAGAAGACAGTGTGCAAACAGCCGTACACTTTCAGTTCATGTCTGTTTAAATGATGTCAACTTTTAGACTTTTTAAGTCAATATTAAACCATTTTACTTCTGTAATCTGATGCATTGATGCAAACAGGATATGCACTTTGATGAAAGATTATTTCAATTTTTATGTCATTCACAATAAGCAGGAACCAGGAACATGAATTAAGAAATTAAATAGTCAGTTTTGATTTCATATAACTTTAATGCTCAGCCAATCATCAATCTCCTATTGACTTTTAGTTCAGTTTCTTTATAAATAAACTACCGTTTAAAAGTCCAGACTTTTTGTTTGTGTGTTGAATTCATCTTCAGTTTGTGTCCTGTCTATATGTTTTCTTGTCAGTCTGCTGCTGTGTGTTTATGTGTAATTTGTACAGTAGTTTGTGTCTGTGTTTGATTTATTTATGATTTTGCTCTTTGTCTGTTGTCGCCCCTCTCACCCGTCCCTTGTCCCGCCCCAGCCGGAGGAGGGGTGGGAGGGGCAGTGTGTTGTGGTGCGTCTCCCTGACAACGCTTGTGATCCGGAGCTCTACTCTTCTGAATTGCAATACATCCAGCAGCCTCTAGAGGCACCAGTAAGCCCAGCTGACAGTGAGACGCAGGCGCACCAGCCCAGCTCTCCGCACATGTCTGTAAACGCGCCAGGCATCCAGTCACAGAATAATGCAATATTTCATTTTTATAGTCACTATTTTATTTTATTGACAATTGTAAATAGGGCTGCACGACATTGGAAAAAACTGACGTTGTGATATTTTGTTTTTCTGCGATATGAAGTTTCACCAGATGACTTGAATAGCTCTATTTGGAAAGAATAAATAATTCTAGAATAATTAGGGTAATAATTCTAGAAGAATGTTTGGAAAGTACATCTGCATAGAAATAAAATAAAGAAAAAAAGAGATGAAAAATTACATTTTACTCTGAAGAATTTTTTTTAAGAGCACAACTTGAAAAATTTGGGTGTTAAAACTTGGATTTACTCCAAAAAAAAAAAATAATAATATAAAATATATAATATAATAAATTTCCACTTGAATTTTCATAGGTTGCATAAATTATTATTATTATTATTTATTATTATTATATTATTTATATATTGCTATATATTATTAAATATATTAAACAAAATAAGAAATATTGAAATAATACTATTGTGCTATAAAAATAAAAAAACAAAATTAAAAATTTATTTTACTGTAAAATGACTAATATGTACATCTTAATTTCTCTATTTTCAAATGGTATACCACCAAATTTTTAATTTGACAGATTGCTGGCAAATAAATAAATAAATGCTCTGCTGGTTTCAGGGTTTAATTGTTCATTCACACGCGTGCAGCTCATTAAACGACTCGATTCACACACGGTAAATAAACTCAGCCATTTTGAGACTCTGAAACACTACATTATCATGAACTAGACGTGTGTAAATGACGTTCTTCGCTCTGAAACCAAAGCACAAGTACTGCATTTACTTAATTAAACCACACTAAGCCATACTGCGATATAGATTGCGTTTCTATATATCGTGCAGCCCTAACTGTAAATCATAAGTAATTCCACACAGGATTTGCATCAGTGAATATGATTGGATGTCCTGAGAGCTTCCTGTGGTGTTCCTGCCTCCTGTCACTCTCTCTGATTCGCTAAGTCTCATGCTCCTCCCACTAAAAACGATCACTCATTGACTCTCTTCACACGGTGAAGATGCATGCAAAGTCCCCGAGCTTCTTTACAGTCGCTTCAGCTTGGTTTCTCCTGTATTTTAGACAGATGCATTCAATTAAAATAATGATTTAGTCCTTTTTTAGATCTGAAACGTAGTTATACGACTCTGTGTGTCGTTCTCTAGTTGCTCTTCTGTTTCTTCAGCTGATCTGTTCGTGTGTGTCTTTTGGTTTGAAGTGTGTGTTTTGTGCATGTTGTGATGTGTGTGTGTGTGTGTTGGACGTGTGCACATACACTAGTGTGTTTATTAAGGAAAGCTCATTGGTGGCACTTTGCACTGTTCTCGATATAGGATGCTTCGAGAATTCAGAGGACATACATCAATAGAGTACGCATCTGTTCAGCACTTTAAAATAGTCATTTCAACATCAATCCATACCACTTCACACACGTCACATGGTCAAACATGCAGAGGAATTTTACATTAAAACATCATGTGTGAATGAATGTAAAATCTCTTTAGGTTAAAGGCCTGCGCAAAGCTTAATTTTGAATTTTTATCATTCTTTTTTAATATTATTATTAATTTTATTGTTATTACTTTTTTGTATACAGCAGATATGCCACAATAAATAACCAGAAAATATATGTTTAGCTTTTATTATATTTTAAAAATATCTTGTTTAAAAACAACAAGAAATCCACTTTATTAATGTAATATAAAACTGTAGGTTTGGGATCATTTTCTTTTTTCTTTTTTTTTTATCCACAGGTATTTTTTTCACCCTCCTAAGTAATTTATATGAAAGATTATGATTTTCCTTTGGAATGCACATTCACAATAAGACCAGAAACATATAAACATACTATATTACTATAAGTATGTTTATATGATCATTTTAATGCAAGGGACTGAATATTTTCATGTATAAATATGTCTGAAATAATATTTGAAAATATTTAGTTTCTATTAATTTACATTATTACATTTCTACCCACTGTAGGACTGTACTGTTAAGAGTGTTATTTATTTATTTTGTGTATTTTGATCAAATTATTATTTATTTGGTAACACTTGACAATAAGGTTTCATTTGTTAGCATTATATTTATCAAATATGCATGTATTTATTTTAATATAATTTAATTATGTTTTAATCAATTTATTTTAATTTCTTTATTTTAATGTTTTTCATGTATTTTAATCTAATTTATTATCTTTTAATACATTTAGTTTAATCAAATATTTTTTATGCATGTATTTATTTTAATCAATGTTTTATTGTTTTAATCAATTTATTTGAATCAAATATTTATTTTGTATGTATTTTAATCTTTTTTAATGTTTTAATCCTTTCTTTTTAACATATTTATTTTAATCAAATATGTTTTATGCATATTTATTTTAATCTTTTTTATTAGTTTTTTTAATCAATTTCTTTTAATCAAATATTTATTATGCATGTATTTTTTAATTTAATTTAATTTTCTTTTAATCTATTTATTTGAATCAAATATTTTTAATGCATGTATTTATTTTAATCTATTTTTTGTTTTAATCAATTTACTTTAATCAGATATTTATTTTATTTTTTTATTATGTTTGAATCAATTTATTTTAATCTTTTTTTTTTCATTTATTTTAATCTATTTTATTTATTTATATATTTATTTAATTGAATCATATGTTTCCACAGACCCACACACCCCTGGAATAGAATAGCTTTAAATCAGCTGTAACTCATTGTGGTGAAAAAACCAACTCCATTTTTCGTCCATTTTCCGTCAGTACGTTGGAATCATCTAGAATGGCTGATGCCATGAACCTGCATGAGCTGAGAATTTCCCTTCTCACAGGAAACAGATGCTCATGTTTAACAGCTCGCAGCATCCATACGCCCGTGTACCAGCGGCTCACAGACGCTCAGAGTGTGTGTGCAGTGACTCTTCTGGAGCGGTGTGTGTTTGCAGATGTTGATGTTTCTGTGGCTGGTCTTCGCAGCTCCTGATTTGTCCGCCTGTGACGCGCTTCTTTTTTGGACGGAGGGAGCCCTTCCACAAGCTGCTGATTCAGGGAGACTCTGCGGGCCGACTGACGGTGTGGAGCGTCCCGGAGACGTCACCCTTACAGCCGCTGTCCTCCGCCGCAGGTACAGATCCCTCGCTTTAAACTTCAGGAGCGCCAGTCAAACTACAGTTCAGAAAATCTCATTTCTCACACATTACAAAAAACGAACAAACAAATAAATAAACATGAGAATATATCATTTTCAAAACTGTTTTCCTTCAAACTGTTTAAAATATTAACAGTATTGTAACTATTTTTTAAACGGTATTTTAACTATTTTTAACAATGTTTTCCCCAAAAACTATGAATATCATATACAGTATTTTTAAAACATTTTAAAGAGAAGTGTGGAAAAACACTAAAAAGTAATGTTTCGCATACTAGTTAAAAAAACAGAATGCACTATGCAGTTATTCAGTTTTAATTGTTTCCTAATATGCATTTCAAGCCAGTTCAACGTCGCCCTCTACTGTGTATTCAGTACTTCAATTTACATACTGCCCTCTTGTGTCCACTCTTAGCCTTGCATGTAATGCCAATAGAGAGTTCTCAAACCAGCACAGAAAGATGTTCATGTCCCACTTTGTGTACATATGATGCCTTTACCTCTGCCCCCCTCCCAGAGCTCCAGGTCTCCGCCAGCATCAGTCTCCAGGAGGCCTTTGATAAGCTCATGCCGTCTCCAGCGGGCATCATTGACCAGCTGAGCGTCCTGCCCGGCTCCAGCGACCCAATTAAGGTGACGGCCAGCGTGTACATCCCATCTCAGGGGCGGCTGGTGTGTGGACGAGAGGACGGCAGCATCATACTGGTTCCTGCTACACAGACGGCCATCGTTCAGCTCCTGCAGGGAGAACACATGCTGCGCAGGGGTGAGACACGCTCGCTTACTGCTGTTCATATTTCATCTTCATCATAATAATATTTATTATTTATTTATAAGCAATAAATAATAAATATTAGATTTTAATATAAATATTTAAATACATATTTATATTATTATTTATTATTATAAATACATATAATAATATGAAGTATAATAATTATATATCATTATATATTTATGTATATATCATTATATTATTATATTAATGCTATATTTAGTATATTTTATTAATACTTTTTTATATTAAAAGTATTATTAACAATAACCAATATTGTGTTTTTGTTTTACAGTTTTTCCTATTAAAATTACTATTATTATGTTGTTAATGTATCATATATTGAATATATTATTACTATTATCATTATTTATAATTTATATATTCAATATTTTATATATGCTATCTTTTTATTTTATAATTTATTTTTATTATTGCTAATTTAAATATTTATTATTTTATAAATATTATAATTTTTATATCTTTTTATTTTACAATTTATTATTATTATTGTCAATTTATATATTAATTTTTATTTATAATATATTTTATATCTTTAATTTTAGAATGTATTATTATTATTATTAATATTACTAATATTATAATATAATATATTATTAATGTATAATAATATCTTGAATATATTATAATTTATAATTTATATATTTCATGTAATCTATAATATATTTATATATTTTTATTTTATAATTTATTATTATTATATATTAATAATGTATAACTTATAATTATAATAATAATAAAATACTGTTATTATTTATAACTTATATATTTATTTTATTTTCCTCATTATTGGCACACTATTATTGATATTAATAATGCTAATTTTATTATACATTATAAATAAAGAATATAATATTTATATTTATAACTTATATATTTATTTTTTATTATTGATATTATTTTTTATATATATATATTATTGCTAATTTAATATTGTATTTATATAATATATTTATATATTTTTTATAATTTTATTGTTTGTATTAATATTATTATTATTAACAGTATTATGTGACAATAACCAGTATTGTTTTTTGTTTTACAGTGTTTTCTCAATATTAGCACACTATTATTACTATTAATATTACCAAAATTGATATACGTAAAAAAATAAAGAATGTATTATTAGTATTATTATTATTACTATTATTATTATATATGCTTGACATGATTTCATTTATACTATTATTTACAAATATATTTATATTCTTGATTATAATTTATCATCATAATTATTTTATTAGTAGTGATAACAGTGTTTTTAATGCCACTGCACCCCCATAACAACATGCTAACAATAACTAGTATTTTTTTGTGTGTGTTTTTTCTTTCTTTAAAACCATAACACAGCAAACGAAACCACTGTAAATGTGTAACGTCTGTCTCTCACTCTCTGTAGGCTGGCCTCCTCATCGCACCCTCAGAGGTCACAGGCACAAGGTCACGTGTCTGCTGTACCCGCATCAGGTGTCGCCGCGCTACGATCAACGCTCGCTGGTGTCTGGTGGCGTCGACTTCTCCGTCATCATCTGGGACATTTTCACGGGCGAGATGAAGCACATCTTCTGCGTGCACGGAGGAGAAATCACGCAGCTGATCGTGCCTCCGGAAAACTGCAGCGTAAGTGTTTTCAGAAGTAAAATAAGAGGGTATAACAGCTTTTGAAAGTGGGCGGGGCTTATTTGGTCCAGATGTTTGGTCCAGTATGATGGCTGTAATCAATCTAGATCAATAGCTTTTCACTTTATATTTTCTAGAAAATGCAGACGCAGAGACAAATTAGTTGAATAATTAATTCCAGTATTACTTTCTACATCCACAGTGTTGATAAATCAGTTCAAAAGGTTGGTTTTCTGTGCCCTTAATTTCATTCATACTCAACGCCAGAGGGCGCCCTCGCGCAGAAAGTCACAAGTGGGACTCATAGGAGTCATAAAACTATGTTCCAGGAAATCCCTAATATGGACAAAGACATCCAGATATTGCCACAGTATGTGGTTTATCTGTGTTCTTCAAGCCATCTCGGGTGTTTTCAAAAGGATAACGTATATTTATCATGCATACACTTTATTACTGTATAGAATACTATAAAATAATCTAATTTCTGCCTCATTCTGTGATAAGAAGCCATATCTGTCCACAGAAGGAAGTGATTTCAAGTGTAATTGTTACTTATTTATGCAATAATGTGATTCTTCAAGGCCACGATAATTGTGTAGTGAAAAATCTGTCCATCAAAACTCAAGATCATCACCTGTCATCACGCACACAGTTCACCCAAAAACGAATATTCTGTCGTCATTTACTCACCCGCACATTTCTTGTAAAGGTTCGTCTCTTGACATTGAAAAGTTCATCCAGAGCTAGACGGCTGCAGAATTTCTAATCTCTGAGTCTCGCCTTGGTGACCAATTAGACGGAGACTTTCAGCACTAAATGTCAGGCGAAGAGGCTCCGAAGCCTCCGAAACACAATCAAAAGAAATGCCTGCTCCGTTGTCACGGAAACGCTCCGAGTCTCCCTCTCTTAAGTCCTGTTTGACCTTTGCTGCAGGA
The DNA here is from genome assembly GCA_037950675.1 of Hypophthalmichthys molitrix. NCBI lineage: Eukaryota > Metazoa > Chordata > Actinopteri > Cypriniformes > Xenocyprididae > Hypophthalmichthys > Hypophthalmichthys molitrix. Next base: position 1,583,787 of record CM075512.1, on the reverse strand, counting down.
TTTGTTGTGGAAGGCAAACCTAGAGTGACCTTACGTGAAGTGAGCTGCACTGCTTTTTAATTTGATTCGCACTGATATCATTTCCACCTTCATTGTTGGCAGGTTTGGACTTCTCTGTATTTTCGTTCAATCAGACGATGTTTTTGGCATTTCTCAATTCGCCTCTGTGTGAATAAAGCGAGACAGAATCGATCAGAGAGCCTCTGCTTAGGGTTTTAATCTTTATTATGAATGAAAATCTTGCCTTAAATTACCAGCTCTGAAAGAAACTTTAATAGACATTAGTAAACAGTTTAAAATATTCATTTAATATTAATTAGACCAGTCATTCTTGACCAATCAGAGAGAACAGCTGGGCTGCTATGCTCCGCCCATTCTCTGATTCCACTGTTTCATGTTAGTTGTCATTCTATTTTATGCTAATTCTATTCTAGTAATTTCTTTTGACCTATAAATATTACAAGCTCATAAATAAACTTTATTAGACATTGAATAGGTGATACTGATTAAACAGTTTAAAATATTAGTTTAATAGTTATTAGACTCCTCATTCTTGACCAGTTAGAGATAAATTAGCTGGTGATGTGACATTAGTTTAATGCCTCTAAATAAACAAACTTTTAAAATACAACTTTTAAAATCTTTTTTACTGTAGCTAATATTAAAACAATTCACTTTCTCTTAAAATCATCTGCTGAATGAATAAATATCAATGAAACATTCTTGACCAATCAGAGACAACTTCTGGGCCTCTAAGCCCCGCCTTTTCTCGTCTATCTGTCATTGGTGATGGTTTCCTCTGCTCTTCCAGACGCGTGTGCAGCACTGCGTGTGTTCGGTGGCCAGCGATCACTCCGTCGGCCTGCTGAGTTTGAGAGAGCGGAAGTGCATCATGCTGGCCTCCAGACACCTCTTCCCCATCCAGGTCATCAAATGGAGGCCATGTGACGATTATCTGGTGGTGGGCTGCTCCGATGGCTCTGTCTACGTGTGGCAGATGGACACAGGTGAGGCTGGGGTTAGGGTTCAAAGGTTAGAGGTCATCCTTATAGTTGCTTGGCAACATTGCAACTTTGGCTCATTAATATAGAATTCTGAGGATACACTTCTCACTCTACCTGTGTGTCTGTGTCCCATTACAACTCTCTCTCACACACACACACACACACACACACACATCAATACACACACCAACACACACTCTCACACCAACACACACACACACACACACACACACATCAATACACACACCAACACACTCACATACACAAACTCAAACACTCTGTCACACACATAAACACACTCTTTCACACACAATAACACACACACAAAATCTCACACACACAAACACACTCTCTCACACACACACAATAACACACACAAAATCTCACACACACATAATCTCACACACTCACTCTCACACACACTCAAACACATACTCACATCCACACACTCTGACACTCACACACACTAACATACACACACTTTCTCTCACAAACACACACTCAAACACTCACAAACACACACTCAAACACTCACATACACAAACTCACACACATAAACACACTCTCTTTCACACACAATAACACACACACAAAATCTCACACACAAACACACTCTCACACACACACAATAACACACACACATAATCTCACACACTCACTCTCACACACACTCAAACACATACTCACATCCGCACACTTTCTCTCACACACACACACTCAAACATTCACACAATTGTGTGTCTGTCACACACAAACACACTCTCTCACACACCCAATAACACACACAATTACACTCACAGACACACACACCACACACATACACTCTCACACACACAAACACACACACACATTCAAACACTCACATATTTGTCTGTCACACACTTTCTCACACACAATAACACTCGCACACAAAATCTCACACACAGTCTCACATACACACACATACACACACTCTTACTTACACACATTCAAACACACACACACACACACACACACACACACAATATCACACATTTTTATTTCAGTTTTAATTATTTTAACACTTCAACTTAAACTAAATGAAAATGAGACATTTTAATTTCAGCTATAGTTTATTTATTTCAGGTAAAAAAATGTAAGGTTTTAGCATTAATAACCCTGAGACAGGTGCGTTGAGTGTGTTTTTCATGAGGGGTGTGTGTGTTTCAGGAGCGCTGGACCGCTGTGTGATGGGTATAACAGCAGTGGAGATTCTGAACGCGTGCGACGAGGTCGTTCCCGCGGCTCTGGACTCTCTCAATCACCCCGCGGTGAACCTGAAACAGGCCATGACCCGCCGCAGTCTGGCTGCGCTCAAGAACATGGCCCAACACAAGCTGCAGACGCTCGCCACCAACCTGCTCGCCGCCGACAACGCAGACAAGGTGAGAACCTTCATGCTTCCTTCAACAGTGAGCCGTGATCGAGATATTAATGAGAGAGAAGATTTCATAGCAGTCAGATGTTATGCAATAGACTCAAAATACTTCTGATTGGTCGGGTTTTTAAGCTGTCTTTAAAGACAATGTGTGTAATTTCTGCATAGTTCATATGAAACGCCTCGTAGTCTTGAGTTAATTAAATAATTCATGTGCAGAAAAAAGGGGCGGGGCCTGGTTGAGTTAGTTAGTAGTGTGTTGAAACTGGCAGTTATGGTAAGGGGCGGGACAATTCCCAAACACCAATCACAACACACTGCTCCAGCCGACCAATCAGAGCACATTGTGCTTTTCAGAAGGAGGGGCTTCATAGAGACAGGAACTAAACAGAGCGTTACTGACAGACTGGGAAGAGAGGAGCTGAACAATGGAGAATATGAGGAAAATAATCAACATTCAATCTAGTAGAGCACAAAAACAACATCAAGACTTTAAACAAGGGCATAATAGGTCCATTTTAAAAGTGTGCGCTCTTGATGTTGTCCTTGAGAGGACACTTTTTTACACTTGTCAGTGTTAATGCATTTGTAAAAGAGTGTGTGTGTGTGTATTGATTTAGTAATGACCTGCTGGTTTGTTTCTATCATCGACACACTCTCGTCCGCTAGTGTTTATTTTACAGCACGCTTGTAAACACGCTTCTCTCGTCTGCATGCTAATAGTGCGGCTGCGTCTGCTCACGTTCACCGTCTACATTTAGAGCTGGCGATGATGTGTTTAGTGTGTCAGATTGTATTAGATTCATTCTTATTGGCTGTCAGAGGTTTTGTTTGGGTGTGTTTGAATGTAGTTAAAAGTTAATATGGGAGTTTGGAGTATCTTTGGTGTGTGTGTGTGTGTGTATGTGTGAGTGATTTCTTTTTTTTTGTCTCATTTAATTTTCAATTGTCAGTAATAGTAAATTACTCTTAATTATGCATATTTGACCATATGGATCATATAATAATGGGAATAATGGAATGGAATAATAAAGGAATAATGCTGCGTTCAACATTCTAACCCTGCATACTGTGAAGTAAGCAAATAAGATTCCACCTACAGAGTGGAGTGTGTGTCAGTGGTGTTGAACGTCCTCTAGAGGGCAGTGTGTCTCCACGATCACTCCGTGTGTTTGTGTATATGAGGACATGATGTCGTCACTCTGCTTCGTCACACGTCTGTGTTCATAGGGTTGCTGACAGCAGGGAGAAACAGTGCTAAATGCAAATAGTGAACTACAATTAACCATATAAAAACTATATAATGTTAAAAGTCATGCCTGCAGTCGAATTAATCTTGGATCATATGGCAAAACCGGCTCCATTTAGTGTGTATTTTAATGCCTTCAGCATCATGTGATGTGAGGATCTGAAGCATATACTGTAGGAGGTTTGTAGATGCTGGTCTGGTATCAGGTGTCCTGTAATGATGCTCATCTTATGTGTTTAAAATAGCCCAGTGGTTCTGGGACGGCCTAATGATGCGCCCGTGTGTTTCTGGCCTTGGAAACGCTGTCTGAGAGAGAGAGAGAGAGAGACAGGCTTCATTCAGCTAGTGTGTGTTCTTCAACACAACTGTGTCAGACAGACAGAAATTGTGTTACTGAGACACACATATATTTTATTATTTTATTTATTTATACACAACTGTGTCAGATAGAACTGAGACCCACATTTTTTGTTATTTATTTAATTTTAGTTATGTTATTATTTTTATGTATTTTTATAATTTTTCAGTCAGACATTTAACCATTTAGTTCTGGAATGTTCTAATAATTTCAGATAATTTTATTTTTATTTATAGTGTGTATTCTTGAACACAACAGTGTCAGACAGAAATCATGCTACTGAGAACCGCTTTTATTTTATTGTTTTGTTTTATTTTATTTTATTTCAGTCAGACATTTATTAATTTAGTTCTGGAATGTTCTAATAATTTCAGATTATTTTATTTTTATTTTTATTGTTTATTTTAGTTTTTATCCTTAACACAACTGTATCAGACAGACAGAAATAGTTACTGAGACCTACATATATTTTTTATTTTATTTTATATATTTAATTTTGTTTTTCAGTCAGACATTTCTTTACTTCTGGAATGTTATAATAATTTTAGATAATTTTATTTTTATTTATAGTGTGTATTCTTGAACACAACAGTGTCAGAAATCATGCTACTGAGACCCACATTTTATTTTATTTTATTTTATTTTATTTTATTCAGACATTTATTAATTTAGTTCTGGAATGTTCTAATAAATTTAGATGATTTTATTTGTATTTTTAGTGTTTATTTTAGTGTTTATCTTTATCACAACAGTGTCAGACAGACAGAAATTGTTACTGAGACACAATTTCTTATTTTATTTTATATGTTTTATATTATTTTTCAGTCAGACATTTAGATTATTTAGATTATGAATGTTCTAATAATCAGTTTATATATATATATATATATATATATATATATATATATATATTTATTATTATATTATTATTTAGTTCTAAAAATGTTATGTTGTCTGTATCTCTCAGATTTGTCTTCTTTCACTGCAACAGTTGCGTTTTATGTTGGTTTCCCAGAAGCGTGCAGGAGAATAAAAGGAGCGAGGCCTCGCTCTGTGTGTGTGTGTGTGTGTGTGTGTGTGTGTGATCAATGCAGCGAGCACCGGCCCCTCAGACCGCCGTCAGAGCCATTGAACAGAAACACAAAGAGCAGGCATTGTCCGCCAGACTCCAGCAGTAGACATTACACTGAAGGACATAAAATACAGGAACACTTTACCACAGTAAATACGCTGCACTTCACAAGGAAAACTGATATTTAAAGAATCATTTCATCTCAAAAATCTGATTGCATGAGCCACATTCAAGGTTTACCTTAACACAAAGCCTGCTGGATCATTTATTTAATGCTTTGTGTTCATATTTGTGTTGTAAACGGTTTGGTTTAGGAAGCGTGTCTGTATCGGGCCGCTCGTAAACATCCTCCCTGATGTCTCTAATGGATCGCAGGTGCTTTGTTCATCGAATTAACATTGAATAACAATTAGCAAGCTCGCTATTTAATACGGGCCAACTGGAAGCAGATGAGATGAAATGAATGCTGGAGGGCTTAATGAGCATTAGAGATTATTACACAGATCATGAAATAAATAGATTATCCTGCGCGCTGAGCAACTTTTGACTGATGTGTTTGAAGAAGACTCGCTGATTACTGCTGTTATAACGAGCTGCGCATTAGCTTTGATGAGGAGAATGCCTTGAATCACATGACAACGCAACAGAAGAGCATGTGTTTCACTTCAAGAACACGGAGAATGATTTTAGAATGAATATAAAAATAAGCATGATTAATCTGCTGATTTTTTTTTTTCTTTCTTTCATTTTGATATTTTATTTATTTATTTGAATTAATTTATTAGTTAATTTGATAATATATAAATCATTCAGTTAATTGTTTATTCATTTATTTAATAATTCATTTCATTATTTATTTATTCTTTAATATATTTATTTGAATTAATAAGTTTATTTATTAATTAAAGTTAACACAATTCATCTCAAATTGTGAATGAATTCTAATACATTTGTATAAAATAATATATTTTTTAAGGATAATAAATATAATTTACATTAAATTTTAATTATATTTATTTATTAATTTATTTATTTTAATCATTCTTTTATTCATTTGTTTATTTATTTAATCATATATTTATTTATTCATAAATATAACACAGTAACACAGTTCATCTCAAATGAATTGAATTGAAAATTTGCCTATAATTTTTGTAAATAAATTATAATTATAATTATAATATAATATAATTCATTATAATATAATAAATTATTAAAATATAATAATATACATAATATATATAAAATATAAAAATAATATATTTTATGAAGATAGTAAATATTATTTACATTTAATTTATTTAATCATCCATTTATTCATTTAATCATTAATTTATTAATTCATTCATTTATTTAATCATATATTTGTTTATTTATTTTTTATTCATATTTTATTTTTATTTGAATTAATGAATACATTTATTTATTTATTTATTAAAGCTAACACAATTCATCTCACAATTTGAAAAGAAAATGTGCCTATAATTTTTATAAAATAATAATAATTTTTTATGAAATGATATATTTTAGGAAGATAAATATTATTTGCAGTTAATTTTAATTACATTTATTTGTTAATTCATTCATTTATATATACATTCATTTATTCATGTGATAATTAATTAATTTATTTATTCATATATTTTCATTTTATTTTAATTAAGTTCATCTAAAATTGCTGAACACAAAAGATGATGTTTTGATGAATGTTGGTCTCCAAACAGTTTTTGGTCCCCGTTGACGTCCGTAGTATTTTTTTCTATATTATGTAAGTCAGTGGGGACCATCAGCTGTTTGGAGACCAACATTCATCAAAACATCATCTTTTGTGTTCAGCAGAAGAAAGAATTCACGCAGATTGAGGGTCAGTAAATAATGACATATTGTCATTTTCGGGTGAACTGTCCCTTTAAGACGAAGGCCGTTTGACTCTTCACTACAGATTCAGAGAAACACTCTCATGCGCTCTCATTACAGTTTCCTTCTCATCATCGAGACCGCTGGAGCAAAATCAATGACCCGAGCTTCTGTTGTTCCAGAACAGTTCCAGACACAGTTTTCTCTTGTAAAGTTGTTCCTTTTATAGATGGTTCTCTTTGAATCAGTGACAGGACACAAAACAGCCTGAAAAAACACCTGAGGTGTCTATTCCACTTAAATCTTTTTTCTTCGTCTCTTGCTGTAGGGTAACCTTCCCAAATACTCCCATAACTCTCTGGTGGTCCAGGCCATGAAGACGAACGTCACGGATCCGGACATGCACGTCCTGTTTTTCGACGTGGAGGCCGTAATCATCCAGTTACTGACGGAGGAGGCCCAGCGGCCCAATCCCACCCTCGTCTCCCCAGAAACGCTGCAGAAAGCCCCCGGTGGGGCGGACAAGGGCGGATCCTTCCTGGCCAATAAGATTTTCAAACAGGTCAGATTTTAGACTGCTCAGCGAAAGGGCTTCTTAAAGCCGTTGCATTATTCAATGCATATCATTGAATAAAAAAAATATTGCTGGTCTTCAGTCTAATATATATATATATATATATATATATATATATATGTATATATATATATATATATATATATATATATATATATATATATATATACATATATATACATATATATAAAATCCATATATACAATCCATTTCACAATCAACTTTATAAATCGGTCAAATGCCGATTTTTCGTACAGGACGTGGTCTTGCATTTCATCTGCCTTGTTTTTAAACTTAGAATTTTTTTTTTTTAATATAATTGTATTAAATTAAGTTGAGTACAATAAATATGTAATAAATATGTTTGGAAGATATATATATATATATATATATATATATATATATATATATATATATATATATACATACTTAAAATTAATTAATAATAATAATATATATTTCATTTTATAATATCACTTTTATAATATATTAAATATATTATTTTTAATAAAATCTTTATAAAAATGTTTAACTAAAAACATTTAAATGAAATATAAGTATTTATATAATATAATATAATATACAATATAAATATATTATAAAGATATATTTATGTATATTATGTTAATATAGTATAGAAATGATATTCTAAAAATGAAAAATATATTATTATACATTTTTAATTATATCTAATATTCATATTTTAGAAAATAAATACTTTGAGTATAATAATAAATACTATATTGACTTATTTTAATTAAAATTGTTTTATTACACAATTATTAAATTATATATTTTATTATATAATATTATTTTATAAACATTATTTTACATATTTATGTTTTATAGGAATAAAACTATATATTTAACATTATAATTTAAGACGTTATAGTTTGTAGTTAAGAAAGGAAATTATTAAAAGTTATAAACAGGGTTATTATAAACTAAAACAAACTATTAAAAACCTTTCTGTTAACTGAAATAAAAATGTAAAAAATATTTGAAAAAATTAAAGTAAACGAAAATTAGAAATGTTGCCTTGGTGATAAATACAATAATGACATAATATTGAAATAAATATAAGTTGAATCTCTAAAATAATTAACTGAAATAAAAATAAAAATAAATTAAATGTAAATAGCAATTAAAAAAAAAAGCACAAGGAAATTGCTAAAAATTAAACTTAAATTAATACAAAAACTAAAAAATTTAAAAATAAAAGCTAATTCAAAATATGAATAAAATTAAAATAAAAACTAAAATAACACTGGTAGTCAAAAGCTGTTGGCTTTTTTTTTGAGTTCTAGATGAAAAAAAAAAAAAAATCAGAGAAATAATTTTTGTCTGTTATTTGTCTTGTGTCACATGACGTGTCCATTCCATCACTTTACCTGGTCAGGTAAAGGAGACCATTAAAGAAAACATCAAGGAGCACCTGCTGGATGAAGACGAGGAGGAGGAGGAGGAGCAGCGGCGGCGCGAGGAGAAGTCCAAGTCTCTGAGTCTTCTGGAGTACAACCTGACCATGGACACGGCCAAACTCTTCATGTCCTGCCTGCACGCCTGGGGTCTAAACGGAGAGCTGGACGAGGTGTGTCTGAACCGCCTGGGCATGCTCCGCCCGCACACGCCCATCTCCTTCGGCTTGATCTCTCGCGGCGGGCACATGTCGCTGATGCTGCCCACCTTTAAGGACTCGCTGCTCCGACAGCTGGCGCAGGGGTGCGCCGATGGCCGCAAACTCTCTGTCTCTGAGATCGTGGGCAAGGGCACGTACGGCGTGTCGAGAGCCGTGACCACACAGCACCTGCTGTCCGTCATCTCGCTGGCCAACACGCTGATGGGCATGACCAACGCCACATTCATCGGAGAGCACATGAAGAAAGCGCCAGTCAGGTGAAATCACACATACACACACCTGCAGACAAACAAACACTCATAATAATCACAGTCGGCATGTTATACCAAACTAAAACTCATAATAATCACTGTTAGCATGTTAAACCAATGAGATGCATGGTGATCAAATCGCTCTCTAACCACTTTCATGTCAGGGTTATTATCCATAACTAAAATGATTAAAAACATTTCTGTTCATTGAAATAAAGCTGAAATAAAATAAATTATGAATATTAGATATTAAACTATATGAAAATTACAGATGTTGTTTTGGCAAAAGTTGAAGTTGAATCACTAAAATTATTAAGTGAAATAAATAAAAACTAAAACTGAAATAAAAATAAATTAAACCTAAATAGCAATATAATGAAATTAATAAAATAAAAATAAAAAATTAACATAAAAACTAATAATATAAAAATTAAAGCTAATTCAAAATATTAATAAAACTATAATAAATAACTAAAATAAAATAAATAACACTGGTCAGGAACATATAACAAAGAAGGACTGGGTCATATTTCACCCCCCCAAAAATAAAGAATAGACAAAATTTTGTATGAAGGAAATGGAGCCTCTTTTTTTAAACATTTAAATTTTTTTCAGGACAATTTACTCCAAAATAAATTATATTAATTATATTATATATATATAAATATATATATATATAAATTATTATATATTAAATTAAAATAAATTATATATATATATATATAAATTATTCAGACTTTTTTTTTATATTTTTGATACATTTTTATTAGTAGGTTCAGGACACTATAGTTCATTTATGTAAGTGAGGATAGCAAAATAAAGTAAACTGTGACATATTATACCCAAAAATACTTCATACAGTGGACTACCACTAAAATTGATAAAAATTTGGAACCAAAAATTATTCAGACACTTTTTCCTGACCATGTTTTGCTGAAATCTTATCTGAAATAATTAAGATAAATTTTTCTGAACAGTTCAACTCTGAGATCTTGTCATATTTCATTACCATTTTTTTTTAACTATAGTGAATAAACTGTATTAATGAATGAAATGTTCAAGGTGTCTGAATAAATTTTGGTTTGACAGTGTGTGTGTGTGTGTGTGTGTGTGTGTGTGTGTATGTATATATATATATATATATATATATATATATATATATATATATATGTACACACACAGACACACACACACACACATACTGTGTTTTTATATTAATACTGTTATTTACTTTTATTAATTTTAAATAATTTTTTTATATTTTCTCTTTGCATTTTTCAGTTAAAGTTTTAGTAATTTTGTTCTGTGTTGTCATTTTTATTAGTTTAAGTTCTTTTTAATTTTAATTTAGTTTTAGTTTGAATTATCGTAGTACTTTAAGTTAAAGAGAGAAAATGAGAAACGATGTCTTGGCAACTCAACACAGCGTAGAAAGTAAGTAAACAACCTTCAAGCATCAGGCGGACAGCAGACATCGGGGCGTTTCAGCCCGCTGTTTCTATTGTTTACCTGTGTTTTCTTCTGCGTATCTGGGGGCTTTAATTTTAGCTGGCTCCCAGGGGTCTGATGGAGGTTCAGGCACGTGTGCGGACAGTGAGATAGAACGTCTCGAAGCGTGAAGCGTCTCATCTCCACCCAGGGGCAGTGACCAACACTCGTTCCTAGGGGAAGGGTGCTGTTGTTCTGGTCATGATGGCCCTGCGGGGTGGGAGCGACTGAAGGGTATCGAGCTCTCTCTCTCGCACACTGGGGTCACTGTTTGTTTGCTGATCGTTCAGCTTGTCCGTAGGTGAGAGATTTTACTGTCGTGCTCTGCAGGTAAACTGACGGGCGGTTGGCAACACGTGAAATCCGTCAATACGCTCCATCAATGTGTTTGTGTATCATGTTTAGATTGAAGGGCAGCGCCACCGATTTCTTTCAAAGTCAGAGTTTTACCTTGAAATAACTTTCACGAGTCGATATAACGAGAGTAAATTTGAAGTAGCGGTTTATTTTAAGATTTAGCGTTACATTTAATTTTAAAAGTTATGTTTTGTATTACTATAATGTGTATCATTTACAGAAGGTGTTATTTTTTATTCATGTGAGCCAGAATAAAGATTTTTAAAACATTTCTGAGCATCTTTCAGTCTCTGTGTTGCTCTGAGCAAAATATGCTCCAGATTTTTATGAGGCAATTTCACATTTATAGCCTTACTTTAGATTTGTTTTCTAAACTCTTTAGAGGGCAAAGTTACACAGTGGAAAGCTAAAACGGCCAAAAAGATGGTATTTTCAATAACTTGTCGATATACTTCTCAAACAAGCCCAGGATGAAACTGACAGAAATGTTACAGGTGAAATAAAAAGCGCAATATTATTGCTGTTGGTGGACGTTTGGACCGTTTCCATCAAACTGCAGTTTTAGTGTCTTTTATAATGTGTTCAGAAGGTTTTATAAAGCAGTCTAAAACTTTCCTGACACACACATGTTTCTTGAGTTGATATCAAATGTCTTTTGACTGTATAGTTTGGCAGTGAAACGTTTCAAACTAGTCTCTACTAAACCTACAACTTCTTAAACTCCGTCAGAAGTCCTTTGTTTCATACCTTCTCTCTTCTCTTAAAATGTGCTTTTGAAAAGCTAAATTCTGAGCCAAATGTGAATCAAAGATCTCAGAGAAGCTTCAATTGAAGCTTTAACGAGGTCAGGCTCTCGTTAGAGTGAATATGACAGGTGGAGCAGAGAGTAATGATGACAGGACGAGAAAAACACCGAATAGAGACGGAGAGAAAGACAGCCAGTATAAAAGAGAGAGAGAGAGAGAGAGAGATCTTGTGTGTAGAAGAGATAACAAGCTGACTATACGACGACATCTCTTCCTATAAATGACAGTTTTCCCAACTAGGGTTGGGAAAACTGTATCCATGTAATACCTTACATGGATACAAAAGAATATATTCAGATATCTTTTCATGCTCATTATACATTTTAATTTTTATGTATTTGCTTTTTTTACTTTATTTTTTAATTTATTTTATTTTTATTTTGTTTTATTTAATAAATTATTGTTGTCAGGTAGATTCAAAATGTTTAATGCAACAATTAAAATGCAGTAAAATTTGCATTAGCAGTGTGCAATATCGGTAAAATTGATATCTCAATATTTTGAGGGGGTATTTGTCGATAATAATATTTAGACAATATTTTACATTCTTCAAAAATGTGTTTGTGACAGTGTTATATTAGTTTTATTATAGTTTTATTAATATTTTGAAATAGATTTTTAGTTTTCATGTTAATTTTAGTTTAATTTTTAGTCATTTTATGTGCTTTTGTCATTTTATTTGTTTTATTTTTTAAATAATTAAAAATAAATGCTATTTAGGTTTAAATTTATTTTATTTCAGTTTTACCAAGACAACATTTCTAATTTTCATTTAATTTAAGTTTTTCAACTAATATTTATATTTTATTTTATTTCAGCTTTGTTTCAATGAACAGAAATGTTTTAGTTTTAGTTAACGATGCTTGGTTTGTGGAAGCAGATGATGTTAACAGGATATTGATTCTTATGATATTGATTTTTTTTAAAAAATGGAAAAAAGGGTCTTATTTATTTACTTAAAACAACAACATTCAAGTAAAAACGGTGCAAAAATATTTTGGCCAACAGGATTTACCTTGTAAAAACTGGAAGACCAACAAAAACATATGACAATAAACTGAAATAATTTTAAGTTGAAGTTTTTTAAATTAGTAACTGGAAATAAACAAAAACTGAAATAAAAATAAATTAAACCTAAAAAGCAATATTTAAAACTAAAAAAACTAATAAAATGAAAAAAGCACATAACAAAATGACTAAAAGTTAAACTAAAATTAGCACAAAAACTAAAAAATATCAAAATAAAAGCTAATTCACAATATTAATAAATCTAAAATAACACACACAGTCCTGCATAAACACACATCCTCACACACACTCACGCCGGTCTGATGTTAAATTCTGCTGCAGATACAGTGTGTGTGTTAAATATTTCATTTGGCCTTTTGTGTTTCAGGCCCCCAAGACCAGGCACCCCCGAGAGCCCGAGAAAGAGCATCCCGCAGGCCTCCAGCCCGGCCCTGCAAGGACAGATCAAACAAGGTAACTACAAAGACAGAGCGCTCGCCTTGAAAATAAAGTCTGCCAACGTGAAAAATCCTGCTCTCGCTGTAAAACAAACACCGCTCGAGCTTCACACACACTAAACCCTCTGACTGTTGTTTTTTGTTTTGTTTTGTTTTGTTTTGTTTCATCAATCAGAGGAACCATGACTAATCAGTTGTTGACAGGTAGACTCATAATGTTTAATACAACGGTTAAAATGCAGATATAAAATGCAAGATATAGAAGTATTTGCATTAGGGGTGTGTGATATTGACAACAATTATATCTTCATTTGTTTTTATTTAATTTTATTTATTTATTTTTATTCTAGTCAAAGGAACCATGACTTGACTAATCAGTCGTTGATATTTTTATTTTATTTTTTTATTTATTTATCTTTTATTATTCCATTCAGAGGAACCATGACTTGACTAATCAGTTGTTTATTTTATTTTATTTTATTTTATTTTATTATTTTATTTTATTTTGAGGAACCATTACTTGACTAATCAGTTGTTGTTTATTTTATTTTATTATTTTATTTTATTTTGAGGAACCATGACTTGACTAATCAGTTGTTGTTTATTTTATTTTATTTTATTGTATTTTATTATTTTATTTTATTTTGAGGAACCATGACTTGACTAATCAGTTGTTGTTTATTTTATTTTATTTTATTTTATTTTATTTTATTTTATTTTATTATTTTATTTTATTTTGAGGAACCATGACTTGACTAATCAGTTGTTGTTTATTTTATTTTATTTTATTTTATTTTATTTTATTTTATTTTATTTTATTTTATTTTATTTTATTTTATTATTTTATTTTATTTTGAGGAACCATGACTTGACTAATCAGTTGTTGTTTATTTTATTTTATTTTATTTTATTATTTTATTTTATTTTGAGGAATCATGACTTGACTAATCAGTTGTTGTTTATTTTATTTTATTTTATTTTATTTTATTTTATTTTATTATTTTGAGGAACCATGACTTGACTAATCAGTTGTTGTTTATTTTATTTTATTTTATTTTATTATTTTATTTTATTTTGAGGAACCATGACTTGACTAATCAGTTGTTGTTTATTTTATTTTATTTTATTATTTTATTTTATTTTGAGGAACCATGACTTGACTAATCAGTTGTTGTTTATTTTATTTTATTTTATTATTTTATTTTATTTTGAGGAACCATGACTTGACTAATCAGTTGTTGTTTATTTTATTTTATTTTATTTTATTTTATTTTATTTTATTTTATTTTATTTTATTTTATTTTATTTTATTTTATTTTATTTTATTATTTTGAGGAACCATGACTTGACTAATCAGTTGTTGTTTATTTTATTTTATTTTATTTTATTTTATTTTATTTTATTTTATTTTATTTTATTATTTTATTTTATTTTGAGGAACCATGACTTGACTAATCAGTTGTTGTTTATTTTATTTTATTTTATTTTATTTTATTTTATTATTTTGAGGAACCGTTACTTGACTAATCAGTTGTTGTTTATTTTATTTTATTTTATTTTATTATTTTATTTTATTTTGAGGAACCATGACTTGACTAATCAGTTGTTGTTTATTTTATTTTATTTTATTTTATTTTATTATTTTATTTTATTTTGAGGAACCATTACTTGACTAATCAGTTGTTGTTTATTTTATTTTATTTTATTTTATTTTATTTTATTTTATTTTATTTTATTTTATTTTATTATTTTATTTTATTTTGAGGAACCATTACTTGACTAATCAGTTGTTGTTTATTTTATTTTATTTTATTTTATTTTATTTTATTATTTTATTTTATTTTGAGGAACCATGACTTGACTAATCAGTTGTTGTTTATTTTATTTTATTATTTTATTTTATTTTGAGGAACCATGACTTGACTAATCAGTTGTTGTTTATTTTATTTTATTATTTTATTTTATTTTGAGGAACCATGACTTGACTAATCAGTTGTTGTTAATTTTATTTTATTATTTTATTTTATTTTGAGGAACCATGACTTGACTAATCAGTTGTTGTTAATTTTATTTTATTATTTTATTTTATTTTGAGGAACCATGACTTGACTAATCAGTTGTTGTTAATTTTATTTTATTATTTTATTTTATTTTGAGGAACCATGACTTGACTAATCAGTTGTTGTTTATTTTATTTTATTTTATTTTACCTCGACTTGACTAATGAGTTGATTTTTATTTTATTTTAGTGAACCATGATGACTAATTAGTTGTTGTCAGGTAGATTCATAATGTTTAATGCAACAGTTAAAATGTCGTAAAAGTGTTGAAATATTTGCATTTAGGGGTTATTGACAAAATTTGATATCTCGATATTTTTGTCGATAACATTAAAACATTTAAAGTGTATTCGTCTTTTAATATCAAGAAAACGTTCCGTATTTAGTGCACTTTTCTTTCCTTCCGTCTTTTCTTCATTTTTTGATGAAAGCATGGTAAAATTCGCCATCACCAAGCTAGGGTGTTCTGTCTGGTTTCTTCCTGTTTTGCGTGTCTTGCATTTCATATCATCCAACAGATAGAAAAATGCTGATCTCAGCAAATGCCAATAATAATACGTCTTGTTTGGATGCAAGCTTTGTTAGACAGTTCTAGATAATGGTCCGGTTCAGTGCAGGGTGTCTGTTTAAACCCTGTTAGTAACACACACACACACACACACACACTCTTCCTCAACACGTGCCCTAATTTGTCTCCCGTCCAGAGCAGCTATTGTTGGGCCACAATAGAGGAGGACTGTGAATAATCGTTTGTGTTGAGTTACACACGCCACACGCCTGTTTGGCCTCATTCAGAGGGGAAGTGGCTTCTGTTGTGCTCTTCTCTTTGACCAGAAGGGCCTGCAGCGTTTCTTTCTCATGCTAAAAGTCTTTCACGGGACAAAACCGCCGCGAGAAGCATCAGGCCTCCGTGTCCGGCGTTCTGACACGCGCCTGTCCAATGAATTCTCACGCCGGACGAGATTGCGTTTAGAGAAGGTTATGATTCAGTTTTTATCTCTGAGAGAGAGAGCGGGTCCTCGGAGATGTGCTGAGAATATTGATTTAACACTTCTCTTTAGGTTTGTACACATAATGAAAGTTATTCAACGCGTGTAGCGTTTTTCCCCTCCTCTCGTTTCCTCGTATTGATCCGGACGGGTTTGTGAAACTGTGCTCAGGTTGTGTTATTAAGTGTTTTTTAATGGAGTCGTTCTTTAAGTCGCGTGCCAAGATAAAAGCCAAGCGTGAGCCGGCAGAAGCAGGGATTTAGGGAAACAAATGCCTGCGTTTTGAGCAGATCTCGCTGTGAGTTTCAGTCTGAGAGCGCTGAAGAGGCCGGTAGATTATTTTTAGCACAGGAAAACTGATATAAAGATGGTTTTTAATTGTCATGAAGTGCC
The DNA here is from genome assembly GCA_037950675.1 of Hypophthalmichthys molitrix. Taxonomy (NCBI): domain Eukaryota; kingdom Metazoa; phylum Chordata; class Actinopteri; order Cypriniformes; family Xenocyprididae; genus Hypophthalmichthys; species Hypophthalmichthys molitrix. The sequence continues at coordinate 1,566,828 of CM075512.1, read as the reverse complement.
TTTTTAAAATTCGCTTTTCTTTTAGACTGAAAAACTGGAGTTTAATGGCTTTTATTCCATGTCTGTCAGCTTTGATCTATATATGCTGTTGTATTCCAGACTAAATTTTTTGGCTATTTTTAGCTAATTAACAGACTTTTAATGTAAATAAAGACACGTTTTTAACCAGCTTGATTGAGGACAGCATTACTAGTAATAGTTATGATTAACCGATATGGCTTTTTCTATTGCTGATACTGATATCTATTGAGCTGATAATGGTGACTGTAAAGCATTAGTTCACTTCAGAATTCAAATTTCCTGATAATTTACCCATGTCATCCAAGATGTTTGTCTTTTTTTCTTCAGTCGAAAAGAAATGAAGGTTTTTGAGGAAAACATTCCAGGATTTTTCTCCATATAGTGGACTTCACTGGGGTTCAACGGGTTGAAGGTCCAAATGTCAGTTTCAGTGCAGCTTCAAAGAGCTCTACATGATCCCAGACGAGGAATAAGAGTCTTATCTAGAGAAACCATCTGTCATTTTCTAAAAAAAAAAAAAAAAAAACATTTATATACTTTTTAACCACAAATGCTCATCTTGCACTGCTCTGTGATGCTCCACGCATTACGTAATCATGTTGGAAAGGTCACGCTTGACGTAGGCAGAAGTACTGCAGTAGGGCGAAAAACTCCATCTCATTTTCTCCTCCAACTTCAAAGTCATCCGATATCGTTGTTTTACCGTTTTTGTAAAGGGCGTTTGACTTAGTATTTGCACATTCACTTTGTAAACACAGCTATTACAACTTTCATCTGCAAAAGGTTTGCGAATGCAAACGTGAGCTTGACCAAAAGTGTAACTCCGATTGCGCTTTAAAAAGTGTCACTAATATTTCAGCAATACTTCGGATTCAATTTGCACTTTTTGATCAACCAAAATGTTACTTTACAGTATGAAAATAACTGATGATTATTGCTAAATGAATTATGAATAGAATTTAAAGGATATTTTCAGCACAAGATAAAAGCACTGCACAGCTTGTATTGAACTGTATTTCCATCTATCTTGTCAAAGTGAAACTAGACATCACTACGTGACTTCGAGACCATTCTCTCTCTTCTCACGTCTTTTGACGCTTGCTGTGGAAAGCGAAACAATCGGAGCTCAGGGCGCTATAACCAATCAGGAGAAAAAAGAAAAAATACATTTCGATCATCGTTTACATGATGGATCGTCGCTGTCACGGTCGTGTACTCAAGTACTCGGTCGCTGTTGCACATCCCTAATATATTAACTGAAAATGCATTTATTTAAAAAAATGTTTTATTTTTTATTATCCACAGAGATTTTCTTTTTTATAAAAAAAGTGTTTTCGTACTTTCTCTTTCTTTCTTAAAAATGTATATTTTCTGGAAAATACTAGGGTGTTCTGTCTGGTTCAAATTATTTTTGGCTACTACAGATATACCTAAAAAAAGTATTCAAATTTAATAGTTTTTTTTTTGTTTGTTTGTTTCAATGTTTTTCCCCCATTTTTTTTTTTTTAATCAATTATTTAAATTATTTTGCCAAATAATTTTGTCAGATAAAGACCTTAACAAAGTTTAGTGTTTTGTTCTTCCCTCATATTTTGATGGTGTAATCAAACTTGTATGGTTGTTAAAAACAAATGTCCCCTCAAGACGTCACAGCTAGCGATCACAACCCTTATTGAAAATGATGTGCTTGTAGAAAAACACCTTCCACTCTGTTTGTTTGTTTGTTGAGGTTTTTCTCACTGCAGGTCCGCGGCTCCCTGTCTCTCTGTCTGCATGCATGGCTTCGCTCTGCCATCTCTCTCTCTCTCTCTCTCTCTCTCTCTCTCTCAAGCGCTCATGGGATTTGTAGTTCTTGCTCACTCAGTCACAGCTGTAGATCTTCACCATTTAACCTCTTGAAGAATGTGTGTTTTAAGAACTGCTTTTGCCGTTTGTGAAAGGTTGGATTTAGTTTGTCAAAAGGAAAGCCGTAGGTGTATTTTTGTCATTTTATTTTCTTTTGTTATAGTCAGGGAGAATTTGAATTTTGTGATATATTATAATTATTATTTTACTTTTTAAATAATTGTTAATTTTTTGCAATGGCTACTATGGAATACTACAGTGTAATACTCTATCATTGGTTTTCAGTTTAGATTGATGTTATTACACACACACATATATATGTTAGATATGTTAGAGCTGCACGATTCTGGATAAATAGAGATCACGATTATAACAAATAACATGTAATTTAATCAAATTAATTGCCACAGTGAATTAAAAATAATTAATTTTAAGTCAGTTGAGTGCATGATTCAATGACTCAATCATAAAGACTTCACTTGTTTCGTTACTGGATGAATCAGTGTTTTTGAACGAATCTCTTGAATGAATGATTCAATGACAAATACAGATTTTAACAGTCGCTTGTCGTCACCTACTGGTGTAACAGTGTAACTGATACAATCTTTATTTGAAGTGTCACGTTACTTTTTAAAACTATTTTGATCACTGTCAGACATCAGTGTTTATATCTGAACTATAAACTTTTATCTCTGTAATTATTGTAAGACAGAAATAATGATACTGTGTGTTAGAAAAGACTGTTTGTGAAGCTGTTTCATATCAATTCATGACAGAAAGCAAATCTGAATGTTTGCTGCATCGTACTCGCCAAAGGTTTAATCGATAGTCGAATCACTGTCATTTAGGAATGAGATCACATGGGTGTTTGAATCGAGATCGGCATCTTTTAATGATTAATCGTGCAGCTCTAATATATACACACAGTATATATTTAAGCATCTGTAGTTTGGTTTTGTTCAATTGCAAATCTTTTGTTGAATTAACCATATTTTATCCATCTTTTTCCAGGTTTCAGTAGAATGCATTTCAGCACGAACATTTACTATGCTAATAAAAGTTTCCACCTGAAAACCACTTTAATAACAGTAATATTAGTGATGTTTATTAATATCTGATGATTCGACAGTACTGTAACTGTTTGTGTAAAATACTGACTTGAAGTCAAATAAGAACTATTTAAGCAGCTGCCTAATGATCTCGTATTAACTGTACAGAAATTTTAATTTTTGTACTTTCATATGTCTTATTTAATATGAAACAGCAAAGACAGAAAAGTGTCTAAAAGTTATGATTTAAAAATGCATTTATTCGGTAACGCTTTACAAAAATGTCCTTTTATTAACATTAGTTAACTACATTAGTTTACAAGAATTAGCAATAAAAAATACTTGTAAAGCATTTATTAATCTAAGATTTACTAATCCATGAAACAAAAATTTATATTTTATTAACTATTTTTATTAACTAACTTTAACAAAGATTAATAAATACTGCACATTGTTCATGTTAATGTTAACTAATGGAACCTTATTGTAAAGTGTTACCAATTATTCTTATACGTTTATACACATTTTTGTCTTAAATATTGGTGTTGACCCAGTCATATTTTGATGGAAACTGTGGTTACCATAGTAAATAATTATAAAAACTAGAATTTTTTATTTTTATTTTTTTTAATAGTCATACTAACAAGCCATAATAGTTTCTAGATTTTAATTTCTAGGTATTTCCTGTGTTCATGTATTCTGTTTATTTTCATTTAATAACGGCTGCTTTACTCTTCTAACGCTGCTGGAGGCCTTTCTTTCTATCCTTCTTTCTTTCTTTCTTTCTTTTTCTTTCTGTTTCACATATCTTTTCCTCTCTTTTCAAGCTGCCGTCGCTGTTCCGTCTTCAGGAGTGTCTTACTCTCCCTCAGTCAATGAAGGTATTCTCTCTGAATAAAGGCCTCTCTCTCTCTTTCTCTCTCTCTTTCTTTTCTCTAGCCGCGCTCATTTTCTCTCCCTGTGCTTTCCGTCCGCCTCGCGCTCAGTGCCTGTGTGTTTATTGTGTTAGTGTGATTGGTTCTGTCTCTAGGTTCAGTTCACTTCCTCTATTCTACTGTACCTCGTGCTTGTAGTCCTTTTCTGTCTGTCTGTTTTTCTGTCTGTCTGTGTGTAAATGTCTTGGACTGCATGCTTACTTCACATACACACGTTTATCTTCAGATCCTCAGTGTTTTAATACTTCTTTACGAGTAAAGTAATTAAATCCTTGTTTCTGTACTGTATACACTGTAGATATAACAACAACAAAGATTAATAAATGCTGTAAAACACATTGTTCATTGTTAGTTAATATACCAACTAATGTTAACAAACAAGAACTTACTGTTACAAAATCTTCAACATTAGTAATGGAAATTTTAGCAATTGTAATTGAAATTTTAATTCAAAAGAGAGCCAACAATTTTCCACAAGCTGTTTAGAAAAGACAGTGATATTAGATATATTAAATGATATTTTTTTAATAATGCTTCAGTGTTTCTGCTTCGCACTTAGAGATCCAGTGTAGATTTTTTCAGTTTGAGTGTGTTTTCATGAATTTAATCAGTTTATATAAACCGATGGCCTGAATGTCCAGTAGCTTTAAGAATATTAATATAAGGTAAGTTTGTTGATCTTGTTTCACAAAGAAATGTAATTTCTTTGAAGCTGAGAAAGTGGGAAATGTCAGAAAGTGCATTACCGTGTTTTCCAACAGCTGTTCCATATATTTCTGATATATGTGATTCTGTGGTGGATGTTGCTCATTTTCCCCTCATGATGCTCATGTTTCTCTAGGGTCCTGTAAGGATGGGCTTCAGAGCAGTTGGCTGTTGTGAGTCGTTGTGATTGACTCTGTGTGATTGTGTGTTTGTGTAGGTTGGAGTCAGCTTGCCGCCATGCATTGTGTCATGCTTCCTGATCTGCTGGGTTTGGATAAATTCAGGCCTCCTCTACTGGAGATGTTGGCACGCAGGTGGCAGGACCGCTGCCTGGAGGTATTAAAATCTATTATTGATATTTCAATAATTATGTCTTTTGTTTCCAAATCCTTTTCTCTTTGCACAGTCCTTCATTTCCTTACTTTTAGCTAGTAAGTCATAAACTGTACATAGAGTAATGTTTAGCCACATAATTTGACATTAATATAGAATATGTCAGGAGAAATAATCTTTAGCAGTAAGAGCAGATGCACAGATACATTGAGCATCACAATTGTCATTAAACTAAAAATCAAAAACATAATGCTGAACAGTAGCATTTATGTACTGTTTTGCCAGAAAAAAATGACTGCAGCTGCTTCAATTTTAATGTTTTCAGTCTGTTAACATAGTTAACTTTATTAGTTAACATGAACTAACAATAAAAATACTTATAAAACATTTATTCATCTTAGTTAAAGGTGCAATATGTAATATTTTATGTCCGCTAGAGGTCGCTAGAGGCCTGTTCAAAACAAAGGCGTAGCTTGATGACACCAAGTTTGAGCGTGGAATCTTGGGACATGTGGTCTTCACATCACAGCCGGTGGAAATAATCGGGATAGACTCCTCACACGTCCCGGAGCCTTGCTTAAAATTGCAATTTTCTCACGATTTACAAATAGTTGGAAACATTTGAGATATTGTAAGTACTCAAGTGAACAAAATATATAACACTGGCCTAGTGGATTTTGGATATTTTACTGCAAAATTCTTACATATTGCACCTTTAATGTTAATTTCAATATTTATTCATTATTAAAATTAAAAGTTGCATCTGTTTATATTATTTAATTTTATATTATTGGACCTCAGCTGATATGAACTAACAATGAACAGTTGTGTTTTCTTTAACTAATGTTAATAAAGATTAATAAATACTGTAAAAAAAAATTGTTACAGTATTTGTTATTGTTATTTATTAACAATAAAAACAATAAAAAAATGTATTAATCTTTGTTAGTTAATGTTAGTTAATTTATTTATTAGTAAATATTGAAATTACCTAATAAATGCTGTAGAAGTGTTAGTACACTCTAAAAAATGCTGGGTTAAAAATGGACAAACTCAGCGGTTGGGTTGTTTTAACCCAGTGGTTGGGTTAAATGTTTGCCCAACTTGCTGGGTAGTTTTATTTAACTCAACTATTGTTTAAAAAATACTGTATTGCTCGCTTAAAATGAACCCCATATATGTTGGAAATTAACATTTATTAAATTGCTAATTAATAAATGTTCATCTTTTGATTATTATTGTTTCCTCTAGTAATTATGTGTCTGATTTTTAATTTCCAACATATTTTGGGTTCATTTTAAGCCAGACATATAGTCATTTTTAAACAATAGTTGAGTTAAATAAAACTACTCGGCAGGTTGGGTCAAACATTTAACCCAATCGCTGGGTCAAAACAACCCAGTTGCTTGGTTTGTCCATATTAAACCCAACTTGTGGTGTTTTTAACCCAGGATTTTTTTTGTGTTCATGTTAACTAATGCAGTTATGTTAACATGAAACCTACAGTAATTGCTAGAAAAACTACTGAAATTGTAGTTGGTTAAGGTTTTTAGTTTTAGCTATATCTTGTTCAACTGTACTGATAATTATTACATGATTATTTTAATTTACAATAATATTAAAGGGGTCATATTTAGCTTTTTTCCATGTTCATCTTTCTTTAGTGTTTAATGTTGCTGTTTGAGCATGAAAAAGCTCTGGAAAGTTCCAAAGTTCTTCTCTATATCAGTGCCAGTGTTTCTGAACTCCCTGAAACGCCTCCATTGTAGTTTTCTTCACAGTATTCTTCATTTAAATAATTCATACGCAGAATAAAGGGGCGGGGCCTGGTTGAGTTAGTTAGTAGTTTGTTGAAACTGGCGGTTATGGTAAGGGGTGGGACATTTCCCAAACACCAATCACAACACACTGCTCCAGCCGACCAATCAGAGCATATTGTGCTTTTCAGAAGGAGGGGCTTCATAGAGACAGGAACTAAACAGAGCGTTACTGACAGACTGGGAAGAGAGGAGCTGCAACAATGGAGAATATGAGGAAAATAATCAACATTCAAGCATGAAAACCTGTTCTAGTAGAGCACAAAACAAAATCCTTTAATATTTTATTCATAATTTACCAGAAGTCTTTTGTTTTTGTGAGTAGCACTGTGCCAAGCAATCTGAGTGTGACGCCCGTGACCGCAGAGGTGTCGTACGCCACACTGAGAGAGAAATGAAGAAAGACAGACAGAGAGAGAAAGAAAAGAAAAAAAGAAACGCTCTGTTAAGCATCCTTAATCCTTTTTCTCCAAGGGTTCCTCTCTGTCTCTCTCTCTCTTCTCGCATTCACTTTCATTCGTATCTTGCAGCTTTAGCACCTGCTAACCCCGCGGGACAAAGACACACACTCCATCTCTCTCAATGGCTTCTTTCAGGCTTGTGCTTTATTCGTGAGCTTCATCTCAGCGGTCTGTCATTTGAGTTCGGCTGCTGTGGCTTCAACTGCACTTTCTTAAAGAGAGCCTTTTCAACAGGAACGCTGCAGTGTCTGTGTGTAAACCTGACGTGTGTGTGTGTGTGTGTTGCAGGTTCGAGAGGCAGCCCAGGCTCTCCTCTTGGCTGAACTGCGCCGGATCGGTCAGTCAGGCAGGAAGGACACCATTGACATGTGGGCGCCGTATCTGCCGCAGTACGTGGACGCGGTCAGCTCCCGTAAGTATTACACTGAACACTCCTGCCGGTTCAACTTCAGTTATCAATCTCAGTCAACACACACACATCAGGTTTATATATTATAATATTATATATTACAAGTTTAATAAGACAGATTTGCCCGTATTTGGGTGTGAGCAAAAACACGCCGTTTTTGTGTGTGTCCTTTTAAATGCAAATGAGCTGCTGCTCCCGCCCCCTTTCCAGAAGAGGGCGGAGCTTTAACAATTCGTGCTTCGGTCGCTCAACAACAACAAAGCTGGTCGACACTGATGGAGAGACTCAGGAAGAAGTTACAACTTTTAGGATGTTTCTGAATGGTTAAATTTATGTAGTTGCTGTGGAGTTGATTCAACTCATCCACTAGCATGTGCCGTCATGTTAATCTTTTGTGCAAATCCAGTGTTGAATTGACCCTCGTTTGTGAAGCAGTCCGGCATAAAATGAAGAACACTCTACAACAACAACTCTTCCTCTTCTCTAAAGCAACCCAACATGGCCCCGCCCCTTTTGCTGTGTGTTCTCGGGGGCGGGGTTTATGTAAATTTTAGGGTTTGTGATGTCACTAACACGGGAAGAAGCTCATTGTAGTCCCTACCAGCCGTTTGTTGTAGTCCTTAAACAGCGATTTCTGTAAAAGAAAATATCTCCTTTGCATTGAACTTTGAGCGTCATAACTTTGCATTTGTTGTTTATGATCAAACATCAACATTACACACTAACTAAAGTTAAAAAATTGAAATCATAATCAACCACCCCTTTAATATCTGTCTGTCTGATAAACTTTTATTTATTTCTGTGAAACTAGCCAGTACACCCATACGTTTTTACATTAACACAACAGAAATGAACATGTCAGAGCATGTTTTGTACTTCCTGGCACACACAGGAAGTCAGATACGTCTCCCAAGGACGTTGAAGTAGTTGGCCACAGATGAACCAGCACAAACACTCCAGCTCATGGGAACTGTAGGAGAGTTTTCGAGGAGATTCTGGGGTGAATTAGGAATCTTTGAGATTCACCCCAGGATGGGAAATACTTTGCTTTCCACTCCCGATCACAGACACGTTCAGTTACGTTTACCAGCACAAACCTGGCCATCTCAAACCTCACACCACCTACTGAGGAGAAAACCTCCGGACACGCCGCTCATCAAAGCAGATGAGGAGTGTGAAAACACACAAACACAGGGTATAATGTGTCTGCGGCTGTTTTCACACTCAGTTTGATTGTTTGGTCCAAACCCGAGTTCGATCCCTCCCTCCCTCCCGCCCTTGAGGTCTTATTTCAGTGTTTGTGTTGTATTGATGTTCCTCAAACATCCTGCTTAGGGTTTGTTCTGAACCTCTAAGAGCAGATCATCTCAGTCACAGGTTTGCTGTTTGTTTTTGTACTTTATACTTTATTACTTTTTAAGAAGTTGTTGAGCACAGTTTTTCCCCGTCTTGATGTATTTCCTATTGAAACAGGATGTTTCGATCTATGTTCTGCTTGCTAGTCAGCGGTAGGTGGATTTAGGGGCCGGGACATTCTCATTCTAGAGAGCACGTGAGTCTGATAGAAAGGTGTCAGAATACACAGCGCATCGCAGTTTGTTGCGTATGGGGCTGAATAGCTGCAGACCAGTCAGAGTGCCTGATTAATAATAATCATAAATGTTTCTTGAGCAGCAAATCATCATATTAGAATGATTTATGAAGGATCATGTGACACTGAAGACTGGAGTAATGATGCTGAAAATTCAGCTTTGATCACAGGAATAAATTACATTTTAACATATATTCACATAGAAAACAGCTGTTTTAAATTTTAATAATATTTCACAATTTTTTACTGTATTTTTGATCAAATAAATGCAGCCTTAGTGAGCAATAGAGACTTCTTTCAAAAACATTAAAAATCTTGCCTAACCCAAACTTTTGAATGCTACTCTAGATGATCTCAAAGCTAATAGACAATCATTAAAAACCACCTAAATGGTTAGCAGCATAATTATGCTGTCTTGTAAGATGTCTTACAAATCATTCAATTATGAGGATCCATTTCATCGAAGATGCTCCCTTAGAAGGCAGTTGTCTGTGTAGGCAGTAGACGACTCGTTAGAGTTTAGAACAGAGCCGCAATGTCACCTACAGTATATGTAACATCAGTGTGTGTGTCTAAAGTCATTTACAGCGAGAAAGCTTTGGTGTGTGTGTGTGTGTGTCTCTATGGGCCGTTGATGGGAGGCAAGCAGTGGCCCCTGGGAACGGTTGCCATGGTGACGGTTGCTGGTCAGTGTAATGTTACCGTGGCAGCAGTGACCTCAGCAGGGTACAGGACTGCAGGGGTCAGTGAAAGCGATCTGTCCCGCACACACACACACGTTTATTGAGTGTGTAACAGTACGACTGTCTTTTGCCATTTTAGTATTTGCTCTTTTATTGAGATGTTTTACAACGAGATGTTCAGAAACACACACACACACGCGCGCGCAGTGTCCTTCACAGCCCGTATGTTTAAGTCAGCACTGATTATCAACCTTTTTATGAGGTCAAGCATCACTATTATCATTCGTCATATTTAGTTTCAGGAGTTTGTTCAAATCACTAAATGCATAACTCGTCCTGCAGCTCGTTTGATTTCTCTAATCACGTGTCTTGTTGAGGAGACAACGTTTTTTGGACGATAATGTAATTAATTTGATATTGGCTTAATTTTAAGTTTTTTAACAAACAAACAAAATGAGATAAAAAATGCTTTACAGTAAAGGAAAGTACAATATTCTAATAAGCAAAAAAAAAAAAGAAAATACACAGCTCACACACATTTGGGAAAAAATAGCTCATTTTTAATTGAATTGAACTATTTTTGTTTTATGTGATTTTATTATTATTATTTTGCATACTCTACACAGTAAAACATGATCATGATTTTAATGGAAAATGATGAAAACGGTTAAATAAATGAAAGTTTATTGGTTTACAGAAACTTAACTGTAATAGATCTAACTGTACATTTAATGTAATTTTACAGTAAAATACCATTAAATTTACAGTTTTTGGAAGTGATAAATAACAAGTCATTGTATAACTTACAGTGAAAAACCGTAAATTGACATTCCCACAATTCCCTGCGTGAAACTTCACATTTGATGTATTTTCGTTGAAATAACTGTTTCTTCTTAGTTTTTCTTAGTTTTTTCTAATCAGTTATGTACATTAGGGTATTATGTTATATCTAATGTTGTTAAATTAATGTTTATTATAAAACATTATTTATAAAACATTAATATTGTTAATGTTTTACAAAATAGATATTAGTACTTCAATCAATTAACATTATATCAGTTAATGAAATACGTTTTTTACTGTAAATTTAAGTTAAATCCGTAAAATCTAAAATGTTGCTAGCGTATTTTTACACTAAATTTCGGGCAACAACAGCTGCCGTAAATGTAACAATTTTTTTACAGTGTGTAAAATAAACAGTTATGAACCATAATTTATAAAAAATAATCCTTTAAATTATACAGTTTTGAACTGTAAAATAGACAGTAAACTAAGTGCTGTCCCATAAAACCTAAAATGTTAATTTTGTTTTAGTGTTTTAATGAATTTCTGCATACTTTATTATCCAATTTAAGTATGCAAATGCAGTAAAATGCATAAAAATACACATCGCATACATGTGGGATAAAATTATTCATTTTTAATTGGATTTTTCTTTTTTTGGTGAGTTATTGCACAAAAAAAAAAGAGAAAAAACATTACATTAAAGTAAAATCTAGTCAGGAATTATATTTTGTTTTTATGTTTTTCCATACAAACCATAAAATGGAAACGATGTGATGCAGATTAAATTCAAACAGATCAAATTGAATCACAATATTTGGCATTTTGTCTTTCATCACTTTTTATTAAACTTTTTTTTTTTTAGTAAGCTTGTTAACTTCTTAATACTTGCTTCTCTCAAGCAGATTTACACATCTATGATTTAAAGTCTTATGGGAAAACAGATCACAAATACTGATGACTCATCCTGCACCGCACAGATTTTTGTCCAATCACGTGCTCTCTAGAATGAGAATGCCCCGCCCCCTAAAACCACCTGACTATCAAGTTAAAACACAAGCACAAGTTAAGCTCTGTGACTGGCTGTGTAAATGTGTTGAGAGTTTTGCTCTGGCAGTGGAGGTCTGCGAGTCAAGACCAAGCTTTACTCTTTCCTGAATCATACAATACACACACACACACAGATCAGGCATTTAGGTGTGTGTGTCACGTCAGCAGCGGCCCTGAAAGCACACAGGTTTTTGATTTGCCCGACTGAAGGCTTTTACCGATGGCGGTCAAGCGCTGGTGTTTTTAAGCGTGTCTCTGCTGCTATTGCAGTTAAAGGTCAGCTCTCCCTCTCACAGAAACACACAGATGCATGCTGGGCATTAGCTGCTCTGGAAATGAATAAATGACCTTTTCCTGTTCACAAAAAACATGTGGAATAAACAACAGGCTTTGAGAAAAACCAGACATATGCAGTGAAAGTGAGACAGGTGCATTCTGGGGTTCTGTGATGGGCTTTATATTATATCTATGGTGGAATGTGTCACAGGAAATGGTTGATTAGAGAATAAGCGAAATAACATGTGATGTAGAAAGGGAGGTGTAAAATACACACACACACATGAAAATGATGACCGCTTCTGTGTGTACTTCTGATGGAGAACTGCTTTGCTTCATGCCATTAGATTGATGCCATAAAATCATTTTTAAAGTATTGATTGATTGAGTGTGTGTGTGTGTGTGTTTGTGATTGTGTGTGTGTGTGTGAGTGCACGCACGTGTGAGTGTGTGTGTTTGTGTGTATATGCATGTGTAAGAGTGTGTGTGTGTGCTTTTGTGTGTAAGAGTGAGTGTGTGTGTGTGTGTGTATATATGCATGTGTATGAGTGAATGTGTGTGCTTTTGTGTGTCGGAGTGTGTGTGCTTGCGTGTGTGTGCATGCGTCTGTGTAAGAGTGTGTGTGCATGCGTCTGTGTAAGAGTGTGTGTTTGTGTGTGTAAGAATGTGTGTATTTGTGTATGTGTACGAGTGTGTGCGTGTGTGTGATCCTCTGTTCTGGGCTCTATTCACCTGTCACTTCATTAAGCCAGACCTCCATGAACTTCACACACACACACACACACACACACCCCGCTCAAGCAGCTGTTGTCTCTTTGATCATCTGAATGAATGAATGAATGACTTCTGTCTTCTCCATCCTCTCATCCTCCCTCCATCACTTCTTTCTGTAACTTCACTCACTTTTTAGGAGTTCTCGCTCCTGACACTTGCTCTTTTACAAAGAACAAACCATACACCTCTGTTTCATATGACTACAGTCTAACCCTGAAATCAAACATTTTTTTACATTAATAATTTTTACATTCGAGTGCCTTTTTTGTAAGATCAGCAACAGTTTTGTGCCAAATGTTCATCACACGTATGTCTCCTCTCTTCAGATGTATGAATCTCTGCATACTCAAGTAGACGATTTAAGTATGCAAATACAATACACTAATAAGAAAAAAAAAATGCATTACAAACATTTTGGATAAATTAGTTTAATTTTTTATTTTATTTGTCTGTTTATCTTTGGTTGTTGTAGTCATTCAGTCGCTCTCTCTCTCTCTCACCTTCACTACTCAAGCTCTGCTCTCCTGTTAGATGTTCACGGCTGGGATTTACCCTTCCCAGCATCCCCTGGGGTGATGAGCGGTGAGGTAGAGGGGCAGAGCGGTGGGAGGGACGGATGAGCAGGTGATTAAAACAGGCCTCAGGCGGTTCTTCCGTGAGAGAGCGGTCAGGCCCACGGATGTGCCTCTATAATCCCACACAGTTTTCCTGCACACACACCCTGAGGGTGAAAGACACGCTCAAACCCTCCGTACCAGCCGTTTATCTTCAAGGAATATTCTGGGTTATTTACAGCTTAAGCTCTATCGACAGTGTCCGTGACGAGCTGTCAATTACCTCAGAGAAGAATTTACACTGAAAACAAACCAAAACACATTATTATAACAAAAACATGCAAAAACGGACAGAAATTTTAATTGTTATTCATTGAAAATCTTCCACTCCACTACAGATCTCTCAAATTTAATTTGCGCTTCCACAAAACATTATGATAATTATTCCTAATGCATTATATTGCATTATGTATTGATAATTTATGAGATACAAATGCCATTTGGTTTTGTCGGCATTGAACCCTGTGTCTCGATGCATTTAGTTTTAGATTTGATAAAATCGCTGTATATTCCTCACAGTTGTCTTATGACTTCATAAGGTTTGGAATATAATGCATTTTTGTCTTTTTTGAAGCTTGACAGATCTAGTCATTATTCCTTTTTATTGTATGAAAAGTTCAGTGTGAATCAGTGTTATTTTAGTATCATTCATATACTATTATAGTTTATATTTATATTTTGAATTAGTTTTATATTTTCTGTTTTCATTTTAAAGTACATTTTGTTGTCTGTTTTTGTCATTTTTATTTTTGTCTATATAGTTTTTATGTTCAGTTTTATTTTTAGTTATTTTAATACTGTATTAAAACAACCTTTTAATTATTAAAATGTATTAAAATATTTTATTTTTGATTTCAGCCTGGAAACTAAAACTAAAATATCTTTAAAATATACTAAAACAAATTATTTAAACCTATTAAAAACATTTCTGTTCATTGAAATGAAGCTGAAATAAAATAAAATATAAATATTAGTAACGAAAATTACAAATGTTGCCTTGGCAATAAACTTATATTAAATTAAAACTAAAACTGAAATAAAAATAAGTTTAATCTAAGTAGCAATATTTAAAAAAAATAAATAAATAAAACTAATAAAATGACAAAAGCATAAAACAAAATTACTAGAAAATGAAACTAAAATTAAATATAAAAACTAAAAATAAAATAAATTAAACCTAAATAGCATTATTTTAATTAATAAAATGACAAGCACATGACACGATGACAAGAACGAATTTGCTAAAAATTACACTAAAATTTACACTAAAATTAACATGAAAGCAAAATATATTAAAAAAAAAAAAACATTCTCCATACTAACTATGCTATAAAACATAATAAAACTAACTAAACACTGATTTCAGTGATTATTTTTTGTTACTATAATAAACTGTTAGTGGTTTTATAATGGCATGCGGGTGAGTAAATGTTGACAAATACTCATTTTTAGGTCAGCTATTGCTTTAAGTCATGAATATCCCAGAATATTCCAGTCTGCATCATTTTAAATTGATCATGTGACACCTTTTAAAGGTGCTCAGAAAACATTCCAGCACAAGCTTGAATCTTATATTTTCACAGAGAAACAAAAGTCACTCCTCTGTGTTTCTGATGTCCTTTTGTTCTTGGCACCTTCATGAAATGGTTGTCATCATACCGTTATATTCTGTGTGTTGTAGTGTAAAATCAGAATCAGACCGCGGTCGGCGTGCTGAGAAACGTCCTGCTCGCAGCCTGACTGCAGCTGGGCTGAATTTTAAAGCGTTCCCCTGTGAACAGAGAGACGAGAGAGACAAAGGATGGAGGGAGAGGGAGGATGGGGTTAACAAGGCCGGGTGTAAGCAGTGTGTCATGCTTGACACAGGCGTTTGACCTTGCTGGAGGCCGATTTTACCCAACCGACACCAACATCTCTGAGTTATGAGCTGCTGTCCGCTCGCCGTGTGTGTGTGTGTGTGTGTTCATATCATGCTGTGAAGTCTTCTTGTGTTTATATGCCTCACTGAAGACACACAAAACTCACAATCGCAGCTCAAGCCATCAAAACCAAACACACACACACAAACAGCCTGGGTCACATCATCACGGTTAACAAACAAACAGTTTAGTGATTGTTTTCTGACTTTCTATAATTAATGTTTGTGTCATGAATTCATTATGATATTTGGCTCAGATTGGATTTACCAAACACTAATGAGCCGACTTGTTATCTACGAAATTGGACCCTCATAAGTGTGTGACTTGGAACACACTACACAGGGTGCATGAGAGACTCGACTTATTCTAAAATGTCTATTTTAATTCATACTTTTCAATATTTAATGAATTTCCTATTTAAACTATGAATATTTGCCATATTGGCTGTTTGCTGTCAGTGCTGGGAAATGTGTCATTTTATTTAATATTTAATATTTTAACATTAATTTTTTTAATATTTTGAATGTTTTTATTTTTGTATTTTAATTTTAGTTAAATTTTTAGTAAAGTTAAATGAAAATAAGTATACATTTTTCATATTTTGTTTTATTTCGTTACATTTTGTTTTTTTATGGTTTTAGTTACTGATTACATGTAATCTGGAATGTCATCGGATTCCAAAAATTAAATACTTGTAATTGGTTAACATAAAATTTTAAAATACTTAGATTATTTAAATAATTTATATTTAAAATAATCAGACTACAGTTACTTTTTTTTTTTTGATTACATGATTACACAATATTCACAAAATGGCAGCAAATTATTAAAAATGTATCGACGATTCTCCCTAATTCTTTTAAATGTTCCTTTTTAAAAAGGTATTGACTTTATATTTTAATTTTAATTTTGAACATGTAACATTTTTCTAACATTTAATTATTAGCTTTTCATCAATTCATGAACCAGTTCCTTCACAAAACCCAGCACTGGTTGCTGTGCATTGTGGGATTTCCTTTTCTGTGAAGAAAATGTAGTGTGATTTTCTTCGATATGAGATGCTGCCTTACAATTTGGCCGAACGAGGTATTTTAAGTAATTTTGCCGCCTATATTTTCAATCATGTCTGATTGTCACCTGTTCCTTCATGATGAGAAGAGAAAAGGTGTGCGTTTCTTCTTATGTGTCTCTGGTCAGCCGCAGGTTAATTGAGACACCAGGACACACAAACACACTTTATCAAAGCTAATTGGGAGGATATTGTCAATATGGCGTCTGAAGTGCCTCAAACTGAGACCAGATTAGCCAGTTGTGATTATCTGCTCCAATTCACTGTTTCTGTAACTCTTTTAATGTGGTGAACATCAGCCCAATATCATTTGTAATTCTAAATTATTATTTTTTTTTTATGAAATTAGAATTCTGATCTTAAATCTCTAGATTAACATTTAAATTTCATTGTTCCCATTTAATGTTCTTTGTTCGCTCAAAACATTTGAGTCTTTAAATGGCTTTTTAAAACATGTTTTCACACTTTTTTGTTATATGGTGCAATTCATAAACTATTTAATGATTCAAAGGTAAATTAAAGTGTTCAAGTATATTAATGTGAAACCACAGTGTTATTTATAGAAGCTTGTTTCCGCCACTAAATAAACAAAAATAAAAAAGGTAATTGCGACTTTTTGTCTGCAGACTTTTTTTCCTGCAATTATGAGTTTGCATCTCACAATTCTGACTTTTTTTCCTCAGAATTTCAAAATATGAACTCGCATTTGCATGTCTTTTTTCCCTCACAATTGAACATTATAACACGCAATTGCAAGAAAGAGTCAGAATTGTGAGGGAAAAAAAAGTCAGAATTGCGAGAAAAATGTCAGAGTTGCAAGATATAAACTCACAATTCTGACTTTTTTCTCGCAATTGTGTCTATATCACTCAATTCTGACTTTATAACTCGCAATTCTGACTTATAAATCATGATTGAGAGTTATCTCAAAATTCTGAGGAAAAAAACGTGAAAAATTGTGAGATAAAAAGTAATTACCTGTCTTTTTTTATTCTTATTTTAGTTTTTATTAATATCTTGAATTTTTTCAGTTTTTTCAGAGTGTGTGTGTGAGAGAGAGAGTGTGTGTGTGTGTGTGTGTATGAGTGTGTGTGTGAGTGTTTTTGATTGTGTATGTAAGAGAGTGTGTGAGTATGTATGAGTGTGTGTGAGTATTTGTGTGTGTGCGAGTGTGTCTGTATGAGTGTGTGTGTGTTACAGTAATGCAAATACATCTGATTGCGGTCTCTGCGAGTTTGTTTTTCTTCTATTCCGCGTGTGTTTTTCTCTCTGTGAGTGTGTTCTGTCAGTCAGATCTGGATCAGTCCGACAGCTCTTAAACACCAGACCCGTCTCTCTCTCCGCTGAGGGTTCGCGGGGGTCTGGGGGTCTCATTAATTAGCGCCCCGTCTAGATTAGCTCATTCTCACCTTTAAGCAGCATTGATTCATTTGCAGCCTCTTTAATGAAAAGCTTATTTTAATTGGTAATTCCAGGATAAGCACCGAATGAAGGCGCAGAATAAAAATGGTGGTAATCAGGCGCTAAAGCTTAATAAAGCCTCGATAATGCAAAGCACCAATAAACCCTGATGAGCTTTTTAACAAGGTTGCCAGAAAACGAGAGAAGTTAGCGACATTTGCGGAAAAGAGACAACAAGAAAAATGCTGTTCTGCCTAATTTGGTCGTTGCCGCAGCAACAACTGCATTTTCATTTGTTATACTGTGATTGACTTCTGTTAGCGACATGACATCATATTTTAATTAATATCAATATTCCTGTAGTTTCTCAGTCAGATTTCATCAGTTTTCCAGTGACTTTACTATCAGGGTTATTATCGTTAACTATCGTTAAATAACCATTTCGTGACTTGACATAACATAAATGTTAGCTATAAAATATAAAATAAAATATATAAAAACGCATTTTATTTCAGCTAGTTGTCAAAGCAACATTTCTCATTTTCATTTAGTTTAACTTGTACTAAAATAACTAAAAAAATAACTAAAAAAATGCCAAAAACACAACAAAAGTTGTGTGAAATATGCGGAAAAGAGACTTTGTCATTTCGTTCTTTGTCATTCTGCATTTTCACTTTGATTTGTTTGTGTTTGCAGCGGGAACCGCCCCAGAAACTTCCCAGCCTGCCCCGCCCCCTGCTGAAGCCCCGCCCACTGAGACCAAAGCTCCAGAGGAAGAGATGGACGTGACGGATGATGACATCACAGCAGGTAAGGACACGCCCTCATGTCTGTCTCTCTTTGTGTGTGGCAGTGGCAGCAGAACGGCATGTTCTTCCTGCAGGATGAGATTCCTGAGTTTCTCATTTCAGTACCTTGGAGAAGGGAAATATCTCTCACACACACACACACACACACACACAGGGTTTCAGACCCTAAGGAAGACCCTAATCATCTCCCATGATACCCCACACCACAGACATCATTACTCGGACCCTGAACAGCGCACAGATGGAGTGAATATATCAGTCTCTGTTTGTCGAGCAGCTCACTTTGAATACAAACTTTAGGACATAATGGCATATTTTAATTCATATCAATATTCCTGTAGTTGCTCAGTCTGTTTTACTTCAGTTCAGGTGGTTTTCTAATGACTTTAGAACGAGGGTTATTATCATTAACCTAAACTAGGACTTTTGTTTCAGTTCTCACTATTAATTACTGCTTTTCCCTCAATAAACTCCTAATTACTGCTTATTAATATTAGTAAGTTGTTAAGTTTAGGTATTGGGTAGGATTAAGGGATGTAGATTAAGGTCATGCAGAATAAGACATTAATATCTGCTTTAAAAGTGCTAATAAACAATTAATATCCTAATAATATGCATACCAATAACTAGTTGCTTAATAGTGAGAATTGGACCCTAAACTAAAGTGTTACATACGCTATCGTTCAATTGATCAAAAGTGGCAGTTCATAATATTACAGAAGATTCTATTTCAAATAAATGCTGTTCTCTTAAACTTAATTTTCACCAAAGAATATTGAAAAATCAAATGTATGATGGTTTCCACAAAAATATTATCTGTTTTCAACATTGATAATAATCATAAATGTTTCTTGAGCAGCAGATCATCATATTAGAATGATTTCTGAAGGATCATGTGACACTGAAGACTGGAGTAATGATGCTGAAAATTCAGCTTTGATCACAGGAATAAATTACTTTATAAAATATATTCACATAGAAAACAGTTGTTTTAAATTGTAATAATATTTCACTATTTTTACTGTATTTTTGATCAAATAAATGCAGCCTTGGTGAACAGAAGAGACATAAGAAAGGATTATAGTAAGACTGTGTGTGAGACAGGCAGCAATCGGTTCGTCTGAACTTACTGATTTAATTCTGCAGTATAAATGGAAAAACAATGTCAATAAGTGAAAAATGAGAGTAGAAAATGATAAATCGTCATGCATGTCTGTGTTATTGACTGGATGCAGAGAGCCGACTGGACTGCAGCAGAGAGAGACGGACGGCAGCGTATGCTGCTTTTCACGAGCGCTAGAAACAGTGATTGCTTTACTGTGTGTGTGTGTGTGTGTGTGTGTGTGTGTGTGTGTGTGTGTGTGCGTGCTGTGCGCACGAGATTGTCTTGTTGGCCTGTTCAGACCAGATTTTTATGATTCAGTGCAAATGCATGTGGAACTGAAACTAAATTTACACCATCATCACATCAGTTCACTTCAATAAACTCAAGTCCCAGCCTACACGTGTTCTTTCATGGGGAAATAAGTCATATAACGGACATAAGATGGGTTACTATTGTAGATTTTCACATTGGATAGAAGGATGTTTGGATGGAGAGACTGTCACATAAGTGGAGGATCGATGGAGAGATTATCAGTGTCTCACATTAATGTGGTGAAAGTGTCTCCTGTTAATCCTCCTTAACCAGCTAGAACAGGACAGACCTGCATGAGAACTGCGACTTTATCAGCATCTTTCTTGATGACTTCGGATGTGTGTGAGATGTGTCGTGTGTTATGACAGATCTCAGATTCACATTCATGCTTCAGTTCTGCTTGCATTGATCTGATATCAGATCTGCTCCTGTTTCTCTCACTGATCTCTGATGATCAGAGCTCTCGTTTCTGTGATCATCTGATCAAATCAGGCTCTTGAACCACAGCTGTGAGAATTAACAGGAAATGTAACTTGTTAATGTGCCTAAAAGTTCCATTCAGACAGTTCAATATACACTGGTATACAGTGTGAACCGGCGACAGGGTCATGGGCTCATTGATGCATGTGGGGAGTGAAGGCTGGCCCGTGTGGTCCGATCCAACAGACAAGCTACTGTAGCACTTACCTAAGCATTGTTGCAGACCATGTACACCCTTTCATGGAAACGGTATTCCCTGGTGGTCTCTTTCAGCAGGATAATGCACCCTGAAACAAAGCAAAAATGGTTCAGGAATGGTTTGAGGAGCACAACAACAAGTTTGAAGAGTTGACTTGGCCTCCAAATTCCCCAGATCTTAATCCAATCGAGCATCTGTGGTCCGATCCATGGAGGCTCCACCTCACAACTTACAGGACTTAAAGGATCTGCTGCTAACATCTTGGTGTCAGACACCACAGCACACCTTCAGGGGTCTAGAGGAGTCCATGCCTCGACGGGTCAGGACTGTTTTGGCAGCAAAAGGTGGAGCAACACAATATTAGGTAGGTGGTCATAATGTTATGCCTGATTAGTGACTGCACAAGTGCACTCACTGTCATGTTAGGAGCTGGAGAGGTCAAAGGTCAGAGTGAATCCACCCCCATCTCGGATGTCTTGATTACGGTAACAGGAATAGGCGGAGCTTCTTTTAGTCCAGTAGGAGCAGAGCATCCGTGTGTGCGCATTTGTGTTGTGAAAGGTTGTTTTTTTCTTAAAACACATGCTGTGTGTGTGTGTGATCGTCTAATATTTCCCAGGACGGATGAGTCGTCCACCGAATCATGACAGAGATGGAAAACTCCTCCACGAGGAGCCACAACAGCCCAGAATTCAGCTCTCAAATGCATCATCAGTCTGCGAACATACAATCATGTTAGCGCTGCGTAACCTCTTTACAAATACATGATCATTTTACAAGCGTGACAGCGCAGACGCAGCACGGTTAGTCTCTGACTCAGAACGGCTTGACGTGCTCATTCAGGACACAGAATGACAGGAAGGAGATGAGAAGAGCGCTGCAGCCTCTCAGAGGTCAGAGGTCAAAGGTGACGACACCTGTCATGCTCTTTTCCATTTTGCCTTGCTTCTTGACTTGTTTTCTTCTTTTGTTTCTTCACGGCTCATCTTGTCTTTTGCTGACTGACCTTATCACTTCTCTTTACTTTTCTTCTCACTCATTATCCTCTTTCATTTTGATTTGGCTCTTTACTTCTTTTCTTGTCGTCTCTTCTAGTATCACCTCATCACTTCCTATCTTGTCTCTTCTCTTCCATTCTAATTTGTTACTTCTCATCTCGTCTCATCTTGTCTCATCTCTTCTGTTTTGACTCGTTTCAACACTTTTGTTCTTGTATCACTTTATTTCCTCATGTCTCTTCTCGTTTCGGCTTGTTTCTTCACTTTTTTTTCTTACATCTCATCTTGTCTCATTTCTTCTCTTCTGTTTTGGCTCTTTTTTCTTCACATTTTTTCTTCATGTATCACCTCATTTATTCATGTCTTATCTCATATCTTCTTTCATTTTCTTCCATTTTGATTTGTTTCTTCCCGTCTCATCTTGTCTCGTCTCATTATTTTTTTTGGCTTGTATCACCTTATCTTGTCTCATCTCGTCATCATTTCTTCTCATCATGTCTAATTTCTTCTCTTCTGTTTTGGCTCTTTTCGTCACATTTTTTCTTCATCTATCACCTCATTTATTCATGTCTTGTCTCTTGTACCTTCTCTTTCCTTCTCTTCCATTTTGATTTGCTTCTCGTTTTTTTTCTTCTTGTATCACCTTATATAGTCTCTTGTCATCCTATTCTCTTCTTTCTCCTCTCTTCTGTTTTGACTTGTTTCTTCTTTTCTTTCATCTCTTCTTGTAGCCTCTCTTCACATCCCTTCCCTTCCCTTCCCTTCCCTTCCCTTCCCTTCCCTTCCCTTCCCTTCCCTTCCCTTCCCTTCCCTTCTCACTCCTTTCCTTCCCTTCTCACTCCTTACCTTCCCTTCTCGCTCCTTCCCTTCTCACTCCTTTCCCTCTCGCTCCTTCCCTTCTCACTCCTTCCCTTTTCGCTCCTTCCCTTCTCACTCCTTCCCTTCCCTTCTCTCTCCTTCCCTTCCCTTCTTGCTCCTTTCCTTCCCTTCTTACTCCTTCCCTTCTCGCTCCTTCCCTTCCCTTCTCACTCCTTCCCTTCCCTTCTCACTCTTACCTTCCCTTCTCACTCTTACCTTCCCTTCTCGCTCCTTTCCTTCTCGCTCCTTCCCTTCTTGCTCCTTCCCTTCCCTTCTTGCTCCTTCCCTTCTTACTCCTTCCCTTCTTACTCCTTCCCTTCTCACTCCTTCCCTTCCCTTCTCGCTCCTTCCCTTCCCTTCTCACTCCTTACCTTACCTTCCCTTCTCGCTCCTTTCCTTCTCGCTCCTTCCCTTCCCTTCTTGCTCCTTCCCCTCTCGCTCCTTCCCTTCCCTTCTTGCTCCTTCCCTTCTCACTCCTTCCCTTCCCTTCTCGCTCCTTTCCTTCTCGCTCCTTCCCTTCCCTTCTCACTCCTTACCTTCCCTTCTCGCTCCTTTCCTTCTCGCTCCTTCCCTTCCCTTCTTGCTCCTTCCCCTCTCGCTCCTTCCCTTCCCTTCTTGCTCCTTCCCTTCTCACTCCTTCCCTTCTCGCTCCTTTCCTTCTCGCTCCTTCCCTTCCCTTCTTGCTCCTTACCTTCCCTTCTCGCTCCTTTCCTCCTCGCTCCTTCCCTTCCCTTCTTGCTCCTTCCCCTCTCGCTCCTTCCCTTCCCTTCTTGCTCCTTCCCTTCTCACTCCTTCCCTTCTCGCTCCTTCCCTTCTTACTCCTTCCCTTCCCTTCTCACTCCTTCCCTTCCCTTCTCACTTGACATCTGCACACTGCACGAATATACAGAGTTTCCCACTGTTGTTTCATACTAACCATCCTCCTTTTCAACCATCCTCCTTCGTTTTAAAAAGTGGTCTTAATATCTATTTCGGGTCCAGATTAGGAGAGGACATGCACATGAAGCTTTGTGCCGTGCTTCTTTTATTCATCAAGCAGTAAAAACGTTCCTTCCTGCGCCCAAAACAAGGCTTCTGTAGATGAGAGTGCGAAGCAAGGACTTTTGGGACAACACTGTCCTGCAGCACTTCACAGACGATGAATGGAATCAGAATTTTAGAATGACAATATATTTGACATCAACAGCTAATTTCGTGCGTCATATGTCATTACGCCATTTCTACGTCATTGCACATGTGCAGAACTTTCCAGTTTCATTTTTTAATCCGATTACATGTCCTGTCAAACAGATTAGAAAAGGTTTAAACCACCCCTTACAATCCAAATGAAATTTCAACTGGTTTTGGCCAATTTATAATTCTTTATAAGACTTTATAATTCAACTCTTCTGTTACTCTGATTACAATCGGATGTAGGATTGCATCAATCTGAATGTAGGAGTTGAGCTTTTACCTGTCTGATTTCTTCTCTTCCCTATCGATGCTCTTGTGTTATGACCTTTGACCTCCGCACACGGTGTAGATTGTTTTCTTTAACCCTGTAGATCAACTACAGCTGAAAACCACCTTCTCATGACAGATTTAGCTTGTGCGCTTTTGTTTGTGTCTTCACAAGTGTTTGTTCATCAGTAGGTTTTCCATTGCTGACTTTATGTGTGTGAGTGTTTGCCCTCAGGCTGTTCTGGATCCTCGTAAAACGAACAGTGACCCAATAAAAGCCCAAATAAATGAAAAATAAGCAGTGATTCCAGCAGCTCTCTGACCTGCATCATCACACTTGATTCCTTCAAGAACATCAAACAAACACCTTCTGTTTGTCTGTTTGCAC
Source organism: Hypophthalmichthys molitrix (assembly GCA_037950675.1). Taxonomy (NCBI): domain Eukaryota; kingdom Metazoa; phylum Chordata; class Actinopteri; order Cypriniformes; family Xenocyprididae; genus Hypophthalmichthys; species Hypophthalmichthys molitrix. The sequence goes on along the minus strand of CM075512.1, from coordinate 1,542,504 downwards.
ATGTCAGTTTTTCCACACTGAAGGGTCTTAACATCTATGCAACATGATTTCTATTATTTTCTTCCTGCTCTTCAGTGGAGCCATAACATGGAATACATGATTTTATGATGAATGATTTTGCAGGTCTTTGAGTCTTGGTGTTTGGTTTGATGTTCTTGATGGAATCACGAAGGATGAGGCATCATGATTGGGGACTTCATTCATAAATAGTTTTCACTCATACTCAACATTGTAAACTTGCTTTGGTCCATGTAGTCATTCAGGTCAATGCAGAGTAACAGTTTGAAGTCCTGTAAAAAGCACGAATGGGCAGATTTAGTGCTCTGTTTCTTTAAGAATGACCTCATGCATGAAGACAATCGTGTGCTCAGCGGTCACGGGTCCTTCACGTGATGATCTGGATTTAGTTCTGATGATGATGTCATAATGGCACGATAACAGGGCAGTGTTGTTCATAAGACAGAGAACAGACTCCAAGATCATTAAACACAAGGAAATTAATAATTCAGCACAATGGAGCCACACTGGGGGAATTCAGCCAGAGACAGACAGATGTTAAAAATTCAGCTTTGATGTCCAGAGCAAAACCTGTGACCTGAACATGGCAAAGAGATTGAGCGCTTACAGGAAACAGAGAGAAGAGTTTTTTTTTTTTGTTGTTGTTTGTTTGTTTTTTGTGGAATTATAAGTGGTGTTTGACCATGTAAAAGTTTTGAGTGTGATCACCATTTGTTGCTATGCGGTTGCTAGGATATTCTAGGTGGTTTCTAGGGCATTACTAAGGTGTTTTGAGTTGTTGTTACTCTACTGTTGCTAAGGTGTACTGTTTTTAAGTTGCTGATTGCTGTGGTATTTTGATTGTATATGTTTTAGAATGTTATGCAGTTGCTAGGGTGTTCCGAATGTTTCAGGCTGTTGCTATGCAGTTGTGAGGGTGTTCTGAGTGTTTTAGGCTGTTGCTATGCAGTTGCTAGGGTGTTCTGAGTGTTTTAGGCTGTTGCTATGCAGTTGCTAGGGTGTTCTGAGTGTTTAAGCAGTTGCTATGCAGTTGCTAGGGTGTTCTGAATGTCTAGGCAGTTGCTATGCAGTTGCTAAGGTGTTCTGAGTGTTTTAGGCTGTTGCTGTTTATTTGTTGTAGGGTGTTCTGAGTGTTTAAGCAGTTGATATACAGTTGCTAGGGTGTTCTGAGTGTTTCAAGCTGTTGCTATGCAGTTGTGAGGGTGTTCTTAGTGTTTAAGCAGTTGATATGCAGTTGCTGGGGTGTTCTGAGTGTTTCAAGCTGTTGCTATGCAGTTGTGAGGGTGTTCTGAGTGTTTTAGGCTGTTGCTATGCAGTTGCTAGGGTTTTCTGAGTGTTTTAGGCTGTTGCTAAGGTGTTCTGAGTGTTTAAGCAGTTGATCTGCAGTTGCTAGGGTGTTCTGAATGTCTAGGCAGTTGCTATGCAGTTGCTAAGGTGTTCTGAGTGTTTTAGGCTGTTGCTCTTTAGTTGTAGTAGGGTGTTATGAGTGTTTAAGCAGTTGATATGCAGTTGCTAGGGTGTTCTGAGTGTTTTAGGCTGTTGCTATGCAGTTGTGAGGGTGTTCTTAGTGTTTAAGCAGTTGATATGCAGTTGCTAGGGTGTTCTGAGTGTTTCAAGCTGTTGCTATGCAGTTGTGAGGGTGTTCTGAGTGTTTTAGGCTGTTGCTATGCAGTTGCTAGGGTTTTCTGAGTGTTTTAGGCTGTTGCTAAGGTGTTCTGAGTGTTTAAGCAGTTGATCTGCAGTTGCTAGGGTGTTCTGAATGTCTAGGCAGTTGCTATGCAGTTGCTAAGGTGTTCTGAGTGTTTTAGGCTGTTGCTCTTTAGTTGTAGTAGGGTGTTATGAGTGTTTAAGCAGTTGATATGCAGTTGCTAGGGTGTTCTGAGTGTTTTAGGCTGTTGCTATGCAGTTGCTAGGGTGTTCTGAATGTCTAGGCAGTTGCTATGCAGTTGCTAAGATGTTCTGAGTGTTTAGGCTGTTGCTGTTTAGTTGTAGTAGGGTGTTCTGAGTGTTTAAGCAGTTGATATGCAGTTGCTAGGGTGTTCTGAGTGTTTTAGGCTGTTGCTATGCAGTTGCTAGGGTGTTCTGAATGTCTAGGCAGTTGCTATGCAGTTGCTAAGGTGTTCTGAGTGTTTAGGCTGTTGCTGTTTAGTTGTAGTAGGGTGTTCTGAGTGTTTAAGCAGTTGATATACAGTTGCTAGGGTGTTCTGAGTGTTTCAAGCTGTTATGCAGTTGTGAGGGTGTTCTGAGTGTTTTAGGCTGTTGCTATGCAGTTGCTAGGGTTTTCTGAGTGTTTTAGGCTGTTGCTAAGGTGTTCTGAGTGTTTAAGCAGTTGATCTGCAGTTGCTAGGGTGTTCTGAATGTCTAGGCAGTTGCTGTGCAGTTGCTAAGGTGTTCTGAGTGTTTTAGGCTGTTGCTGTTTTAGTTATAGTAGGGTGTTCTGAGTGTTTAAGCAGTTGATATGCAGTTGCTAGGGTGTTATGAATGTTTAGGCAGTTGCTATGCAGTTGCTAAGGTGTTCTGTGTGTTTTAGGTTGTTGCTGTTCAGTTGCAGTTAGGTGTTATGAATATTTGGGCAGTTGCTGGGGTGTTTTAAATTGTTGCTATGCAGTTTGTTTTGTTCTGAGTGTTTTAGGCTGTTGTTATGCAGTTGTTAGGGTGCTGTGAGTGTTTTAGGCTGTTCCTGCACAGTTGCTAGGGTGTTGTTGGTGGTTTCAGGATGACACACACTCACCTTTAATACTCATGTTTAATGCTTGAGGTTTGATCAACAGCACTAGTACTTTAGTAAACAGCACTACTGAGTGGAGTTCAGAGGTGGGGGGGCATCTAGTGGGGCAGTTTCTTTTGCTGGCAGGATGTTGTGGGGTTAAACCCCCCTGAAACAGCCCAGAGAGCAGCACGCCTGCTCCCATCAGGGGGTAAAAGGGGCAGGAGGGGGTGACAGATGGTCCTGCTCGGGTACAACCACACACACACACACACACACACACACACACACACACACACACACACACACACACACACTGAGGTTAATAGACACTTTCTTGACTGATTTGACAAAGTTGAACACCAGCTAGTGTTGACTACACACACAGAGTCTGCACCTGCTCACACACACACACACACACACACACTTGATAAATAGTCATACCATAGACAATTTTTTTTTTTGCATATTTGTCTCCATTTCCTTATTTTTCATCATTTTTTTCATACATTGTTTTTCTTCTTCTTCATTTTAATTAATTTTATTAATATTTCATATTCATTAATTCATTTATCAAGTGAGCTGATTATTGATCACTTCTTTCCTTATCTCTTTTTTTGTTGTTTGTTTCCTTCTTGCTTAGCTTGGGTTAAAATTAGATTGCAAAATTGATTGAAGGATTGTGTGTGTGTTCTGGTTCATTTCGTTTAATGCTTCTGTTGCGTTTGCGCTCCAGTTTACTGATGACATCAGCACTCGCTCTGAAAGTTCCGTCGCTCTCAAAGTGGCCTGATTTAACATTCTTTTTGATTCTTAAAGGAATCTTTCACCTGAAAATGAACATTCAGTTATTATTTACTCACCCTCATGTCTTTCAAACCATATAACTTTCTTTCTTAAATAGCACACAAAATGATGTGTTTAGCAGAAAGTTCAGGCTGCTTTTTATGTACAATAAAAGTATATTTAAACTTAAGAAAGGACCATAAAACTAGTTCATATGACTATATTTATTATTTTCTGAAGTCATACAGTAGCAGCATGAACATTCTACAGAATTCTTAATTTTTCTGCAGAAGAAAGTCATGCATGTTTGGAATGAGTACATGATTTAGAATTTTGGGTGAACTGTCCCTTTAAAGGGAGCAAGAAAACACCCTCACAGACAGGAAATAAAAGCTTCTCGCCCTTAAAAGGGTCGTACCTTCTTTCTCTCTTGCAGAAATCACTTAATTGCGGTAACGTTCCTCAAAGAGCCATCATGGCTTAGGAGGTGATCATCTTGCTTTTCTGCCTTCAAGGCTGTTTCCTTTGAGTCGCTCTACCGTCTTTTGTGAATGTTAAATTGGATGAGATTCACTCTCTTAAACGGCCACTTACATTTCAGTTTTAATGGAATCTACTTCTATCTCTCTCTCTTTCTCTGTGTGTGTGTGTGTGTGTGTGTGTGTGTGTGTGTGTACTAAGTTCTAAGTGTGCTACATGTCACATACGCTTTCAGTGTGATATGAGGTGAAGGTCTGTTTCTAATGCACTATTTTTAAAAAAAATGGAAAATAGACACTTCAAGCACGAGACCAAGGACAGCGTTTCCCATCCCGACAACATGATATTAAACCAAACAATCTCTGCTGAACACTTTGTGGATCCTCTGATCATGCATGTGTTTACTAGTTTAACCAGCAGGGAGCGCTACACATCTCTAACAGTGATGAAACTAACAAGTGTTTTAAAACAGGACTGGTATGTTGTTTTGTTCTTAGATTTTAATCCAGTACACTGGAAAAGAATTTGGTGTAGTTTGGAAACAATTTTCACTCAGAAATAATAGAAACAGCAAGTAACACATTGAATTAACTTAATAACTTAGGTTACTTTACATATCATTTTGATTCTGCAGGTATACCATAGGCCAGACCAGACCAGACTGCACTAGTCCAGACCAGTAGTCTCTCTGATATTGACCATATACTCGGTTTATTTAGTCCTCATATCTGCACAGAGACTTGTCTGTCTGTCTGATGCTGGAAGCCACAGTATTGATCTCATCCACAACCCCACTGGCGCTTTACCTTACTGGAAGTTGTGGGGACGTCTGTCCCACCACACACACACACACTCACTCACATCGGTGTCTCCATGCAGCACGTCTGGTGTCTGAACGTGTCTGTTCTGCACACACGCAGTTTCATCTCTGAGGTTCAGATGACACACATGCAAGAAACTTCTCTGTTCGGCCACAGAAGTGCAGCGTCTGAGCTTTTACAGGACATCATGCTCAACCTAAGAGAAATAATGGTTTGGTTTTGTTATTCCTTCATCAGTCATTTGTAACCAATTTAAACTTCCGTAATGTGACATATTTCTGAGTTTAACTATATTTACTTGGTAATAATGTAGGATGAGACTCAATTTACCCATCAATATGTTTTGGATTGGTAACACTTTATTTTGATAGTCCACTTTAGGCGTTCTACTAACTATAAATAACTTTGCAACTACATGTCAACTAGTCTAATTAGAGTATTAGTAGATTGTCTAGGGCCTAATATCTGCTAACTCTTTATTTTGATGCTCCCCATCAGACATTCTACTGACTATAAGTAACTTACAAGTACTTATACAAGTACAACTTATTCTACTAACCTGAACCCTAACCTAACAGTCTACTACAGACTACTAACTCTCTAATGAGAGTTAGTTGACACGTAGTTGCAAAGATACTTAGTTACATAGTAGAATGTTACATAGTTGTTAGAATGTTACATAGTACTTAGCAGAAAGATACATATTAGAATGTTACATAGTAGAATGTTTCATAGTTAGAATGTTACATAGTAGTTAGTAGAATGTTACGTAGAATGTTACATAGTAGTAGAATGTTACAGTTAGAATGTTACATAGTAGTTAGTAGAAAGTTACAGTTAGTATAATGTTACATAGTAGTTAGTAGAATGTTACAGTTAGTAGAATGTTACATAGTAGTTAATTAGAATGTTACATAGTAGTTAGTACAATGTTACATAGTAGAATGTTACATAGTAGTTAGTCGAAGTTACATAGTTAGAATGTTACATAGTATAATGTTACGTAGTAGTTAGTAGAATGTTACAATAGTAGAATGTTACATAGTTTTTAGTAGAATGTTACAATTAGTAGAATGTTACATAGTAGTTAGTAGAATGTTACAATTAGTAGAATGTTACATAGTAGTTAGTAGAATGTTACATAGTAGAATGTTACATAGTAGTTAGTAGAATGTTACATAGTAGAATGTTACATAGTAGTTAGTAGAATGTTACAATTAGTAGAATGTTACATAGTAGTTAGTAGAATGTTACATAGTAGAATGTTACATAGTAGTTAGTAGAATGTTACATAGTAGAATGTTACATAGTAGTTAGTAGAATGTTACATAGTAGTTAGTAGAATGTCAGTTAGTGGAGTGTTACATAGTAGTTAGTAGAATGTTACAGTTAGTAGAGTGTTACATAGTAGTTAGTAGAATGTTACAGTTAGTAGTGTTACATAGTAGTTAGTAGAATGTTACATAATTAGAATGTTATATAGTAGTTATTAGAATGTTACAATTAGTAGAATGTTACAAAGTTAGAATGTTACATAGTAGTTAGTAGAATGTTACATAGTAGAATGTTACACAGTAGAATGTTACAGTTAGTAGAATGTCTATCGATAAATTGTAACCGGGATTGTGTTAGGTGTTGTGTTAGTCATACAGATGTGTGCTTACATTGGTGGTGGTTGAGGAGATTCCCCCTTCAATATGTAAAGTGCTTTGAGTGCCCAGAAAAGTGCTTTATAAATTTAAGGAATTATTATTATTATTACTTTCAATCGTTGTTTTACGTTAATATTCTGTAAGTGATTGGCACAATTTTGGCGTCTGATCTGCTGGTTGTGTTTGTGCTAGCTGGTCAAGTTATGGTTTAAGCAAAAGTGGCTGGGTGCTATTAGTGAATTTGCAATTAACTTAAAATGTTAAAAGTTTGTAAGAAATTAGTACTTTTATTTAGCAAAAATGAATTAAATTGATCAAAAGTGATCATCAAGATGTGTTGGATTGATATTATTAGTGTTGTTTGTTGGTCAGTTGCACTAATGAAGTTGTTTTTGTGTGTGTGTGCGTACATCTCAGTCTCTGTAATTCATGCTTGTCCGCAAACAACGAACCATCGTTTTTTTCTTCTTTCTCCTCGCCTCTTCTTTGTTGAAATCGCGTGTCTCCAATTTTTTCAGGCCTTTCGAAGGAAGTTAAAAGTCTTGTTTACCGACAGCTTAGAGCTTAATTGACTGGAAGCCAAATAGAGAGTGTTTGTGCTATTCAGCGCCGCGGCCTATTGATAAAGGCGTGTGTGAAAGCGGGCGAGCAGGAGGGGTCTGTATTGAAAAGAGACGCGGTCAGAAACGCTTTGTGGACTCTTTTATCATGGACACTCGAGCCCCAGTCTCAGCGGACACACACCGGCCGTCTGTCGCACTATTGAACTGTCTCTCTCTCTCTCACACACACACACACACACACACAGAGGGTAAGAAAAGCACTGACAGTGAACATGCAAACAGATGCAACACTTTGGCACATGCCACACTCTGTGTGTGTGTGTGTGTGTGTGTGTGTGTGTTGTGGGTCATAGTCTGCTCTGTATTCACCAACATTCTCTCGCTGTACTTGATTAGAAAACTCCAGATATGAGCTCTGGATCATGTGCGTGTGTTTTAAAGTATAAAAATGTGTTTAACCTTCAGAAACGAGGGCCAGAGAAGGTCACGTCCTCTTCCTCCTCACTAATAAATTACGTTTGCACTCGCCGGACGCTTTCTAAGTGAATTCTGCTCCGTCTTTTGTTTCAAGACTCCTCAGGACAAATAGATTCCAGGTCAGGAATACAGAAAGACGAAAACTGAATTGACAAAACGGGATTTTTGCTTTTGTTTTGATATAAAGAGCAGAGCAAAAACGGCATTTATTTCCTAGCGTGAGATTTGTTCTTGTATTGTAGAGCGGCAAAGATCAATCCTTTCCCACAATCCCCTGCTATCAAATGTTACCTGCCTGTGTATCGGTGATCAATGGCCGAGCGGGCTGGCTGAGCAGGCAGTGCATCATGGGAGCTGATAATCCATGATGTCGGAGCATGCTCGGTGCGGGATTGGCGAATGCCGAGCGATTGTTGCTGGAATGTCGGAGCGAATCCTCGGAGTTCTGCTGCCGTCGGGGTGCATGATGGTATTGATTTGTTTCACAGCGTGAAGGAGCGTCTGCTGCATCTTTCTTATTGTTCTCTGTCTCTCTCTCTCTCTGTTTAATTGATGCTCTCTCCGCTTTGATAATTTTATTATCCGTCCACCCCGATCCACCTCTTTTTCAGATGGAAATGAAAAACTGAGATATACGTGGAGAAACGGTGCAGTTGTCCGGCCTTTTTAGTTGATTTCCTTCAGACGCAGAGAGCAAATGTGATTCACATGCAATGACATTACAATAGATCGGCCGGTATTAAAGATACGCCGTCGATACTGTTCATAAATCAATATTGTGCTCCCGACACAGGGAAAGAGCGAGAGACCGTGTAATCCATCCTGAAGACTGTTTGTTCTGTTGCTTATTGCATCCGACGTGAAATATTACAAAACAGCAGATCGTCAGAGCCATTTTCTTCTATTATAATGGTCGAAGTAAAAATGATGGCAATATCTTTTCAGTAATATTATTGTGGTTGTAAGCAGTGAACAGCCTGACTGATAAACACTGACAGATGACAATAATGATGCAGGTGGATTAAATGCATTAGAAGAACCAATAAAAACATCATGCAAAATAAAGTTCAATAACATTTGATCATCTGCAATCACTGAACCAGAATGTGTTTTATTTGCATTTTAAACTTTAAACTCCTCTGATTTGATCACAACTTGCTTATTAAAATAACAATTATTTTATATAACATTATTCTGGAATAAAAAACTATAAATTATGAATTCCGGAATTCACTAACAACAATAAAAATTATATTATATTATATTATATTACTATTTTAAAGTATAAATGTATTTTTAAATGGATTCTGGTATAAGTAACAATTATTTTACATAACATTGTTCTTTAATAAAGTAATTATTTATTTCGGAATTCACTAACAGCAACAACAAGATATATAATTATTATATTATGTTACATTATATTAAAATATTAATGTATTTTTAAATGGATTCTGGTATACAGTAAATAACAGTTATTTTACATAACATTGTTCTAAAATATAAAACTATAAAGTAATTAATTATTATATATTATATTATATTATATTATTATATTATATATTTATATTATATTATTTTAAAATATTAATGTATTTTTAAATGGATTCTGGTATAAGTAACAATTATTTTACATAACATTGTTCTAAAATAAAAACTATAAAGTAATTAATTATTCCAGAATTCATTAAAAAATATATATTATATTATATTATATTATATTATATTAAAATATTAATGTATTTTTAAATGGATTCTGGAATAAGTAACAATTATTTACATAACATTGTTCTGAGATAAAAAAAAAAAACTGTAAAGTAATTATTTATTCTAGAAATCACTAAAAAAACAATAAATATATATATAATTATTATATTATATTTTTATAATTTAAATATATTTATAAATGTATTAAATAGAAATATTTGTTTTTCTTTTTTCTTGGAGTTTTTTTAAATGCTACATCTTTCGTTCAATCTTATTTATTTAACTTTTATTAGTATTTGTCAACCGTGTGTGTAGTTTGTGTATATGCTTTAGTGATGTGTGTATGTGAATTGTGTTTTTTGCGTCTGCTGTGTTCCTCATCACAGTTTGATTTGGTTTCACCTTGAATGCAGCACCGCGGTATTGATTCAACTGAACACACACACACACACACACACACACACACACACACACACAGATCGACGCCGGCAGCCATGTTAGGTACCTGCAGATGGAAAAGCCGTTTCTTTCATATCGCCGTCACAATGTATGGCCTTTAAAACCTGTGACACCAAATAGTATTTTTAGTAACATCTAAATGTCACTGTATTACATATAAAACATTAAAGCAAGTGTAATTTATTGTGAAGAAGGATAAACAAAGTTTGTAGGTTTGAAATGCACCTGTGTTTCCTTGACTTCATACATCTACTAAAAACACCTGATTCAAACATGATGAAGAAAAGGAAAGATCCTGCAGACAAATACGTTTGAGGCCGCTGTAGAAGTGCAGTGTTGAAGTTTGTGTTTGTGCATTCCATACACTGCTAACTGTAATATTAATAGCAGCCGTCTTCATATAGAAACACACACACACACACAGGTGTTGTGCTGCTCCTCTGAGGATTATCAATATTTCAGTGTTTGTTTTGTTGTCGTATTTTTGATTTTATCTTTAATATTGCAGGTAAGAAGCACACAGATACTGATTAAACAAAGATGATCGTATCACATCAGATATCATACACACAACCTGAAGTGAGTGTGTGTGTGTGAGAGAGAGACAGACAGAGAGTGAGTGTGTGTGTGTGTGTGTGTGTGTGTGTGTGTGTGTGTGTGTGTGTGTGAGAGAGAGAGACAGACAGAGAGTGTGTGTGTGGAAGATTTTTTTCTAATAACTAAAGCATGGAAATGCACTTATATTGTGTTTGAGAGATATTTCTCTTGGCAGTGAAACTATGAGCCAGTTTATTGTCACATATTTCATTTGTTTTGATGACGGCGAAATGTTCTTTTGTTGCAAAACTCCTTGACTGCATTATATGATTACAAAAACAATAAATACACCAGAAAATATAGAGAATACATAAGGACAATACATTTAAAGTTTAAAATCATAATATTAAAAACATAAAAAATAAAGCTGCATGTTTTGAGTAAAGAGCGACACCTCTAAATGCACAAAGTGTAATTAGATTAAACCGAACAAGATTTACATTTATGAATTAAGCGGACGCGACTTACAAAAGAGGAACAAAAGCAATTAAGAAATCAAAACAAACACTTAATGATTTCAGATTGAATCGTTCTTAATGTGTTGTTGATGTTGTAAGTTTGTAGGTGAATGGCTGCGCTCTTGATGCGGACATTTTGAGAGCTGCTCGTTTGATTCTGAGTGCTGAGAGGTCAGAGGTCAGCTGAGAGCCAATAGAAAGAGGCCGAGGTCAAATTGAATCAGTCGAGATGTGGCCGGTCATCCTGTCAGAGCAGAAAACATTAACAGAGCCAATCAGGTTAGACCTGAAAAAATGAAAAAATACGATTTTATTAGAAATAGACAGAAATTAAGACTAAGTTCCTGGGGTTGTCTTTTGTCTGAGGGCTGTTATTTATTACTCATTTGTTTATGATATGAAACTAACTAAAACAGATTATTTTACAGTCTGTGTGACACTATTATTAATTATAATTTTTATAACAGTGTGAAGTTGCAAGCAGGTCCACAAAATGCACATTAAGTGTGCATAAAAATGTAAAATGTTGCAACTAGATTAAATCAAATATTTATTTATTTAATAATAACCCTGGATCTCATTCAGACAGTGTTAATATTCATATTATATTTATATTTATATCCACGTATTGGGAATAAAGTCTCCTGAAGACAATTTTAATTGACTAAACCTTTTAAATTAAGAAGTAAATCACATTTTTTAGCTTTTCTTTTGGGGTTTGAGTTGGTCTGTAGCTCCTGCGTATATTTAGCTTTACTGAATATGAAGTGTTTCTCATTTCTCATTTAGATAGATTAGAGATAATCGTGTTTGTTTCATGTTGCTGTCAGTTTATGTTTAAGTCTGATTATTCCTGTCGAGCTTCTAGTTTCTTGAGTTTCAGCTTGTTAAACTGCAGTTCAGTAGAAGGTCTGTAGGTTTGTGAACCTGAAACTACATGAAAACATCAACCGGTGTTAGAAAAGTGTGTGTGTGTGTGTGTGTGTGTGTGTGTGCAGCGAATGCTTTACCTTGTTGTATGGATCTGTCCATTTCTCTCTCTCACACACACACACACACACACTTTCATTCACACACTCTACATCATCATATGTGTCTGTATTGTGGCCTCAGGCCTGCCTGTGTGTGTGTCTGTGTGTGTGTGTGTCTGTGTGTGACTAATTGCACGTCCCGTGTTTGAGGGGCTCCTGTGGTACACACACGTTTGGTAACAAAAGAAGCCCCCATCCGACCGCACCCCACACTTCCGCAAGCAAAGACCCCTCCGGGTCTCTTAATGACTGTGTGTGTGTGTGTGTGTGTGTGTGTGTTGAGGCTGCAGCACGTGTCCCTCCAGCACAAGGCCCTGACCATGACCCTCACACACACACACACACACACACACACACCCAACTGTGCTCCATTCAGAACACTTACAGGACGCAGGAACACAAAGCCGGAGCTCCACGAGCGCTGGACGAATTATACGCAGGTGTCACTATAGAAACTCACATATTTACAGTAAATTCAGACCTTTGGTACTGTGTAGTTTCATCTGACCAGAGCAACATATGAAATATTAATTTTATTTCCTGGAAGAAAAAAAATAAAAAATACATTTATAAATATATTTTATTTATTTATTTTATTTTTTCTTAATTTTCTTTTCCTGGTGTATATATATATATATATATATATATATATATATATATATATATATATATATATATATATAAATTTATTTTTTTATTTTTAAAGATTTACATACAGTACATACATTTACTGATATATATTTACATATAATTACTGATTATTATTTTACTTTAATATTTTTAAGGATTTACTTAAATTCAGAACTATTTAGGATTTATTTAATTTTATTATGTTTTTAATTTTACATTATTTCTAATGATTTAATATTTATATTTCTAAGAATTACTTTATTTTAATTGATTTGTATTTATTTTTTATTTATTTATTACTCTATTTATTTATCCACTGAACATTCTCAGAAATATGTGACAGTACAGCTGTTTTATGTTGTCTTTATCTCTGTCTGTCTGTCTGCAGGTTGTCTGTCTAACCTTCCACCCAACGCTAAGAAGATCTGTAACTCGTATGAGGAGAGGAGGAAACAGGCGACAGCCATCGTCCTGCTGGGCGTGATCGGGGCTGAGTTTGGAGCAGAGATCGAACCCCCCAAACTCCCGTCACGTGCTCGTACCAGCACTCAGGCGCCCGAGGGCTTCGGTCTGACCAGCGGCGGATCCAACTATTCTCTGGCCCGTCACACCTGTGAGTACAAACATCACACACACACATCAGCAACCACTAATGAACAGTTGTGTTTTTATTAACTAACATTAACAAAGATTAATAAATACAGTAACAAAAGTATTTAGTTAATATTAGATGTAACCTAATGGGACTTTACAGTTTAAAGTTCTACCAATGTTGTTTCTGATTGAATTACATCATTTGTAAAGCGTCAGCGACTACACGAGGCCCAGGCTCTCACACACACTTCAGTTCGTTATGATGAGTAATAACGTGTCTTTAATTGCTGTAGACAGAGCAGAGGGCAGGAATGAATTCCTCTCGCTGTGATTTCTGTGTTCACAATAATCACACGCCTGCTCAAAAACACACGCAGCCACTCGACGGGCGCGTCACTCAGACGGCTTTTCTGCTGACTCAGGCTCTTTTTAACGCAGTGATTAACAGATTGGGTCCCTCAGGACGCCTGCAGTACACACTTCATTACTGTAGTGTTGAACTTTGAGAGGGTTTAGTGCCCTGAGCTGGAATGATGATTATAGAGGTCACAGACCAGCAGTTCAGCCAGCTCAGGTTAGAGAAAATAACACACACACACACACACACACACACTTACTGTATATCTCTTTAGACGGTTGGGCTGCGTCTCATTCCACACTGTAGTTCACTGTGATGTGAGTAAATGTAGTCTCAACACCAGTTTGGGCACAAGCAAGATTAAACAACACTATGTTATCGTTAAATGATAAGCATTTTATTTTGTGTGTATTTAGTTTTTTTATTATTATTCTTTTAGTTTTGTTTTATAATGAAATTAGTTGCAGTTTTCATGAGTTGACTGAGTTGACAACACAAGATTTTTGTTTTGTTTTTGTATGTATATACAGTATCTCACAAAAGTGAGTACACCCCTCACATTTTAGCAACTATTTTAGTATATCTTCTCAAGGGACAATACTATATAAATTAAACTTGGATATATTTTAGAGTAGTCAGTGTGCTGCTTGTGTAGCAGTACAGATTTACTGTCCTCTGAAAATAATACAGCCATTATTGTCAAAATAGCTGGCAACAAAAGTGAGTACACCCTAAGTGATAACAGTTGTGTGTTGTTTAACCCCCAGGGGTCTGAGTGATTCTGGGGCCCTTGAGATGTTTTGACATGCCCTGACATTTGTGCTTATTTCAGCTTCATACTTTTGGCCAACAAGTAATTTAGCTGTATTCAGCACAAACTCTGCTACACTGATATGTGAGAAAAATAGATGTACATGTTTGTATTTATCACATTATTTTACCGTAGGCTAAAATATACTTGCTCTGAATCACATCAAATTACCTTACACCAACAGATATTCGCAAACAAGCTACATTAGGCACGAGGCAGTATTTTAGCTGCAGTGTCATAAGCTAACCAATATTAAGTGAAATACAAATAAGTTTAAATATTTGTAAGGGATATTGCAAGGCAATATTTCCCGCAAGCTGACAAAAGCGAGCCAAAACTAGGCATGGAAATCTAGTTTTATATTATCATAGAAAGAGTTATATATAACACTAAACCACTTACCCCGAACTTATATCCTCGTCGGTGGTCAATTTGCTGTTTGAAATGTCATCTCAATCTTCCTCCGAGGAAAAGGTGAATTCTTCTCGCTGTCCAGAATCATCTGAAGGGCCTCTTTACCGGAGTACCGCGCCATCCTCAAAACGCGACCAACGTTCAGTGAATCTGCTGTTTTTCGTGGCATTGACTGATGGGCGTGTCGATGCAGACAGTTCACCTAAACTATTTACCATGTGAACGGCACGGGGGTGTGGCGGTCTCAGCTCATTACAGATAATGAAGTGAGAAGGAAAAAAAGGAACCTCTCCTTGGTTTCTAACGAATTACATAAACTGAGAATATTTGTTTTTGATTTGACTTACTTAATTTAAAAGTAGACATTCTAAGCATTATGTAGACATGTCTCTCGTGTCTGTGTGGCATTTCCGAATTGACTGCACTGAGAGGGAGACATCAGATCGCACATCATGTTTTCTTTATTTTGCGAAAAGCACAATGTTTTGATTTTTTTTGTGAGTGCACACAAATAAAAGTACACACTTAACACTTTAGAATGATGTATAACACTGGTATGTGTGATCAAATTCGGCTGAGTATTTTGAGTCTCTTTCACACTGATAAGAAAAAAAGTGAGGTGGTATCGCCGGCGCGACCGAGTTAACCATGCAAAGCCTACGCACATGTCCTATTCATCATGTTCATCTTTTTGTCCACTTGACAGGACCATACAAATGTGTGTATCTTGTATTAGAGCAGTTAAAATTTGTTGCTTTGAGTACAATTCTCTCATACTGACCACTAGATGTTCAACATGGCACCTCATGGCAAAGAACTCTCTGAGGATTTGAGAAGTAGAATTGTTGCTCTCCACAAAGTTGGCCTAGGCTATAAGAAGATCGATAACACCCTGAAACTGAGTTACAGCACAGTGGCCAGGGTCATACAGAGGTTTTCCAAGATGGGTTACACTCGGAACAGCCCAAAGAAGTTGAGACCTTGTGCTGTGCGTCAGATGCAGAAGCTGGCTTCAAAAAACAGACGCATGAGTGCTGCCAGCATTGCTTTAGAGGTTGCAGAAGCGGAAGGTCAGCTTGTCAGACCATACGCCGCACACTGCAACAAGTCGGTTTGCATTGCCGTCGTCCCAGAAGGAAGCCTCTTCTGAAGCTGGCTCACAAGAAAGCCCGCAAACAGTTTGCTGAAGACAACCTGTCCAAGAGCATGAATTACTGGAACCATGTCCTGTGGTCTGATGAGACTAAGATAAACTTGTTTGGCTCAGATGGTGTCCAGCAAGTGCGGCGACGCCCTGGTGAGGAGTACCAAGAAAATTGTGTCTTGCCTACAGTCAAGCATGGTGGTGGTTTCATAGTCTGGGGCTGCAGACCTGAACCCTATTGAGCACCTGTGAGGCATCCTCAAGCGGAAGGTGGAGAAGCGCCATGTGTCTAACATCCAGCAGCTCCGTGATGTCATTATGGAGGAGTGGAAGAGGATCCCAGCAACAACCGGTGCAGCTCTGGTGAATTCCATGCCCAGAAGGATTAATGCAGTGCTAAATAACAATGGTGCTCACACAAAATATTGACACTTTGGACACAGTTTTGACTTGTTCACTTAGGGTGTACTCACTTTTGTTGCCAGTTATTTAGACAATAATGGCTGTATGTTGACTTATTTTCAGAGGACAGTAAATCTGTACTGCTACACAAGCTCCACATTGTCTACTCTAAAGTATATCCAATTTTCATTTCTATACTATTGTCCCTTGAGAACATATAATAAAATGGTTGCTGAAATGTGAGGGGTGTACTCACTTTGAGATACTGTATATATGTATGTGTGTGTGTGTATATATATAAAATTATAAAAAAATATATCTTCAATTTTGCCTTTGAATATTTTTTAGTGAGTAGTGTGCAGCTGATTTTTATGGTGCATTCTGGGAAGTGATTAGTTCAGTGCACTGAAATATTTTTGACAATCGCACTTTTGACCTCAGGAGTGGATTGAGATACAGCTTTTGTGATAGTGTGGGTATTACGCTGTAGACACTGTGTGTGTGTGTGTCTGTGTTTGAAGTGTTTTCTGTCTTCAAGGTCAGTTTGATGGTCAAAGTGTCTGAGATCTTTAGGAGAATTTGAACCTGTGTGTGTGTGTGTGTGTGTGTGTGTGTGTGTGTGTGTGTGTTTGAGCTCAAAGTGGACACATGAGTCTTACTTCTTTACCTTTATAAAGAAACAAAGCTGTTTGCCTGAGGGCAGTGACAAGGTCAGCTAAGAAAACACACACACAAACACACTTCAGATGTCTCACACACACTCTAGTAGTTCTCAAGCACTTTTCAATTGAAAGGCCAGGCGTGTGTGTGTGTGTGTGTGTGTCTGATAGATTCTTTCAATTAGTCCGTACCCAGGGGCAAAAGAGACTTTGTATCATCCCACCATTTTGAGTAAGTGTGTGTGTGTGTGTTTGTGTTGGTAAGTTTGTACTGTGAATGTCTCGAGGGTCTTGAGGAGCAATTAGACAGTTGCACATTTTAACATATTGAGCAGTTTTCACACACACTTCAGGTGTTTCTGCAGATTTCAGTGCTAGGTTCTAATATCAGTGTGTTTTTATGCACTTGATTAAACTCAGTGTAAGTGAAGGTAATGAGAGTGAGATTTTTATTATTTACTTAAGTAAGTAATTTAATAATATTCACTCAAACTAGACATAATGTTTTGATGTTCTGATTTCACTTTAAGTTTGTATAGCTCTCTCTCTATAAATATATATGTATGTGACCCGTGCTGGCAAAACGAGTCGCAATGAGAAAATTTTCAAAAATGAGTTAGTTATTTTCACAATCTCTATTAAAAAAAAAAAAACCTTCAAAATGATGTATTATTTGTTGGAATCAGAGAACAGAGTCAGCAAAAATTTTGAGAAAAATAGAGTGAAAGTTTTCTGAAGGTTCCAAAATAAAATCACCTAGCAAACACACCTTAAAATCCCTGGTAATAACAGCTAATTTGGCACACACACCTCGTCAAAAACCAAATATCTGTATATAAATATACCAAATATATATATTCAACTTTGTGCTTTGGTCAGTCAGCGCGTGTAAGATCGATTTGTTTACTTCAGGATGAGTTTGAAAATCACATTTCATTGGTTCAGACTCATGCCATAGAGAACTCACTATGAATATTCATAAAGTTGGAATGCTGTGCTTTAAAACGATACCAAACTTGTGATGAGGGGAAGCGCGAGTGGTGAAGAGAGCAGAGAAAAACTGCATTTTTCATGGACAAAGGAAAGGTGCTCCTCTCAGAAAACATACAAATAAAGATAATTTTAGATGTTTAATTGCTATTTGGAGCAATGGGATCACTAGACGAGGGCTTAATTAACTTTTTTTTTTTGCCTATAGCTCGAAATTAACCTGTGCGCATTCCCACTCATTTTGCCAGCACGGGTCATATATATATATAGAGAGAGAGAGTAATGTAACACATTTACTGTAAAACTATGTATATAAAATATCAGATATTATAAAATTGGTATATCCAAATATTTTCATATGTATCTTAATGGTTATTGATCATAACATAAAAATAATTGACAATAAATCAATATACACCAATGTCTATATTGGCAAATTAAATATAGAATATTAAAATTTCATGCAGCATTGCTGAAGTGAAGCACCTCGTATAGTAAATGCAGTAAAAGAAGTGAGCACTGCAGTGGCAGGAAGTGATGTCACATTAATGCAGTGTAGCTCTGGTGTGTGTGTGTGTGTGTTGCTGTAAATCCAGTGTGCTGAAGGCATTCCCTGTTTAGACACCCTTTGTTTCTCTCTGTATCTCTCCATCTGCCGGCTCTCTTTCCAGCTCAACTCTATTGATTTTAACTTCACTTTCGATTTGACCGGAGAGACAGACAGACAGACGGAGAGAGAGAGGAGGGCAGAGGGTCCTGCAGTAATAAGGCCACTGGAAACACAGGCTAACTATAATAGGACCAACATCTTATATGACTGTATGAGTCAGTCGTTTAATATCACGGTGTGTGTGTGTGTGTGTGTGTGTGTGTATGACGGTTTCCAGTAAAACGTTTGTGGGTGTTAGAGCTAATGGCTAGAAGCTGTCTCTCTCTCTCTCTCTCTCTCTCTCTCTCGCTCTCTCTCATCGCACCCTAATTAGCTTCCTGTGGCCCGGCCTCTAATGTGGCATGTTTATTGCTTTAACTAACCACTCATTAGCCCAGCTGATGTTTTGTCAATATTAATTCATCCATTTAAACCAAGTCAAGTCTTAAACAAAGATGTCCGCTCTGAAAAATGGACTAAACCTGTTTGGGACGGCCCAAGCTCCACGACATAGTAAATTTGCAGGTGATTTCCTGTCTTGGCTGTATAGCTTACTTCTTCCTGTCCAGACAGGAAGTGAGGTGTAAGTGTTTCCGTATGGCTCCGAGCATCATTTAATCATAAATCTGGTCCACATCGCAGCTTATTCTGACAAAGTGCCGCCCACTTAGACAGGAAGTGTAAAGACGTTTGAGGGAAGGAAAAGTGGCTCAACAGCTTTTGATTAATTATTAGTGACAAATGTCTGTGTAAATTAATCATGAAACCATCCTTCGATAAGTAATATTAGCATATTTTTCACTATATCTTTATTTATTTATTTTTTTGTGTGTGAAATTTAACCTGGAGATTTTCTCGACAATTTCCTGAACTTAACTAAATTTATTAATTACAGTTGTATAGTCAGCAGTCATTCTAATCAAGTAATCCTGACTAAAGCTCATCGGGAGATTTAATGATCCGAGTTTATTCCTAGACTTTAAGAGCAGTGTTTAAGGTTAAACTTGCACGTCTCTCCACTTCCACGGCCGATGGATTTGTTGCCGCAGTGTTCCAGAATCAAAGGCCGGATTAGTCAGAGCGCGGTGTGTGCTTAGTCTACAAACCGCACTACTCTTAAACCTCCAGGCTCTGCTCCGGAACACACCACTGCAGCGGAGAACAAAGAGCCGAATCCCCGGAGCGCTGGAGGAAGAAGGTGCTGCGGTTCAGGGCACAGGGAGGTTTGATACGTCTGAAATGACAGGCGGGATGAGTCCGGTCACGAGGAGACACCCGGAGTTCAGATCAGTGTGTGTGTGTGTGTTTGTCTGTGTGTGTGTGTATGATAGAGAGAGTTTGACCAACACAAACACACTGCAAGCTGGCGGTACAAACATATACTAGGGCTGGGACAATACATCGATTCTCGATTCGTGATACAAAGAATCTGGAGTGATTCTGATATTTTACATTTACATTTATGCATTTGGCAGACGCTTTTATCCAAAGTAACTTACATTGCATTATACTATACATTTGTATCTGAGTATGTGCAATCCCTGGGATCGAACCCATGACCTTGGCATTGCTAGTGCCATGCTCTAACCACTGAGCTACAGGAAAGCTATTTTCCGGTGTATCGTGTATTTTCCGGTTTATTTTTTAACAGCAGATGGCACTATGTGTTTTAAGAAACAGCCGTACTCTGCTTGCTTCCAGTTCCTTAACACACACCACTTAAACCTAAAATAATCATTCATAAAGTTTGAAAAGGTTGAAGCGAATTACAAGGGTGTTCAGAGTGGGCTGTTTACATTAATCTCACGTCATAAAAGCATTCTGAGCCGAGGTGCAAGTATATTTAACCACTTACAGCAGTGGTTCCCAACCGGTGGGTCGCGGCCCACTAGGGGGCCTCAGTGATCCTCCAGGGGGGGCGCGAGATAACTTAAAATTAATTTAAATATATTAATATAATTCATTAATTTTATTATTAATACGCTACATTAGAAGAGATAAATTAAATAAATAAATAAATAAATAATGCATTTAAAACAAAGCACCACCTCTTTCGTAGCCTACGTATTCTGCAATTGTTTCGGATCATCCCAGGCCGCTTCTCATCGTGCTGCTGTTAAATACAGACTGAGGTGGTTTAAAACGCCCAACTGCTTTATGAACATAGGATACGCAAACTACATCTCTCAGTTAAAGAAAACCAGTGTTGCTAAAAAGGTTTTGATGGATGACGAGTGTAATTCAGGTAAAGACGATTACAGTGACATACAGGAGTCGTACATTAGGCATGCGCGAGTCCGAAATTTTTGATGCGCAAACAAACCGTGCATGTGCGCTCTCGACTCACCGATCACTAATAACATCGTATTTCTGCATGAACACAGTTCAATATATTCGCGTAGTTGCCGAAATTAATGTACTACCGTGAGTGTTTTATAACGGATGCTCGCCGAGCGTGTTTTGGAGAAATTTGTGAGGATCTGTCATGTTTATGTACACATGGACATCAGACGCTCCACAATTGCTTGTTCTGACAGAAGAACTGTTGAAGAAATGACATCGACCCACCTTCAGATCGCTGAGCTTCCACGCATTTAGAAAGTTTTTATTTTTCATTTGTATTTTGGTTTGTTTATTAATTTTGAATGGATCCGTACTAAATGCAGCTCTTTGGTATCTCCCTATGGTCTTGTTTGGTATGGCAGGTTGACTTGTGCTTATTTAAGTTACTGTTTAAAGTTAAAGTTGCATAGTTTAAGTCGAATGTCTGCAATGTCTGCATAAATAGTTTTAAGTCGAATGTCTGCAAAGTATGTTTGAAAAAAAAAAGAATACTGAGGCTTTAAATCTATTTTGAATTTCTTCCTTAAAAAACAATGGGTTTAAAAATGAATAACACTAGAATACAAATGTTTTTGTTAATAAAAATAAATAAATAAATAAAGTAGTGGTGGTGTGGGGGGCCTTGCAGTGTTGATTCATAGAGGAGGTGGGCCTTGACGTAAAAAAGGTTGGGAACCACTGACTTACAGGACTCAGACGAACGCACGAGCCCTCTTCAGCACTCTTCTTCATGAGCATTTGAGTGTGCTGTTAAAAACTAGCCTAGAGCGCCATCTGCTGTTAAAACTAAACTCAGAATCGATTCGAGAGAGAAAATATCAGAATCAATCCAGAATCGTTGTATAGCGAATCGAGAATCAATGTATTTTCCCAGCCCTACTATATACATACTAGGGCTGTCAATAGATTACAATTTTTAATCGTGATTAATCGCACACTTATCATGAAAATAAGAATACACCATTTATCTTATTTAACATGTTCTTTTTGTCATCATTTGCTTTATCCAGCAAAGTAAACTATCGGATTACATTTACATTTATGCATTGGGCAGACGCTTTTATCCAAAGTGACTTACATTGCATTATACTATACATTTGTATCTGAGTATGTGCAATCCCTGGGATCGAACCCACGACCTTGGCATTGCTAGTGCCGTGCTCTAACCACTGAGCTACAGGAAAGGATTGAAGGGTGATTCTCACAAAACTGTATTTTCTGCAAGCTTTTTTCAATGTAAATTTAGATGTTTTTCCGAAAAATGACATTTGGAGACTCCAATAGGACACTAAATAACCAAATGATAGTACAAATAATTCATTATGCACACCAAAAGCACCCATGAAAAAAAAAACATTGCAGAAAAAACAATTTTTCAGAATTCACAGTGTACAGTATGTGTACAGTGCAACAGCAAAGAGCTTGTTTACATTTTAGACAAGTCATGTTGCAATACTAAACAGGACCACATGGGGATGCCAAAAAACCCTTAAACCAACCAGCAGCCTTGATCTGACTGCATTATAACCCTACTACAGCACACGGATCCATACAGAATTACTAAACGCAGCAACATACACATGACAAATCCAGCCATTATCCTGAATGTGTGTGGAAACAACGTGAATGTACAGAATTATGTCATATGAGCATAAATGCAATGTGCGATCAGTGCGTCGAGAGCGCACATACACGGTTCGTTTGCGCATCAATCCAGAACTCGCTCTGTTTGATTGACAGCTCCAGCGATTGTAAAGGGAGCGTTCTTTGACCGCTTTCTATATATAATTTAATCACCGTTTAAATAACAGATTATTTTCATCCTACTAAGAGAAACAATGTGAAGTTGAGCGTTTAGTCCCTGGTGTGATTTACTGACACAGACAAAGATCATCTGACTGTACATGAATCATTAATATCAGATCAGGCATTCGAATTAACACAGTTACTTACATGTTGTTGCATTACTGTCGAGTCCATATCGTAAAAGTCTGTTTGCAAAGCCTGCGCTGAAATGTGATTGATTTACCAAGAATCCATATTCCTAGCATTAGGATCCTTTGAAAGGTAATGTTATTTTCACATGACAGTCCTAATACATACATATGCATTTCTTCTCTATAGCACCAATACATACAACAAAAATGGTGTATCTAGTTTCACTTTTCTATTTGTTTCCATGGGAACATTTAATAAAAATCTTTTACTTCTTTAAAGTTGAATCAGGTGTTGGAAATGCTTCCAGCACACATCTGAACAAATACACACACACACACACAGAAGGAATGAAGTTAGTATCTGCTGAAAGCTTCGGCTGGAATCTGTCTGCATCAATTACCTCACCTCATTGTTCTCCGTTGCCGCGGTAATTACCAAGCGACCTGTTGCCGTTGCCACAGGCCCGAGAGCAGACGCAGATAAATCCAGGCGCACGGCAGATAATTGTGTCTGTGATTATTAAGCAGTTGATCTATAACAAACAACATGAACATTGATCAGATCAGCTGATGTGCGACAGATTTAGTGTGTGTTCTCTCGTACACAAAACATGCATTATACACAAGATAAATGTGTTTAAATGTTTTTGCATGCAAAACACACAATCACAGCTTTCTTTTTTTTTCCCAACGAGTAGCATAGTTCAACTTTATGCAAATGAGCAGTGACGCATGATGATCTGCGAGTAGAAGCATCTACTACACAAGCTCCAGCGCTTTAATAGCTGTCAGTGTGAATGCCGCTTTAGTGTGTGTGTGTGTGTGTGTGCGCCAGGTCACATGTGGTGACCTCTGCCCCCTCACCCTCCCACACATATTGACAGTTGCCATGGATACAGCATGTGTGGTTGTTGTTGACTAATAGAGGCCTGCAACCGAGTGAACAAACCCCTCGTTAGAGCTCAACTGATGGACACAAACACAATACAATACAATATACACTAGAAAGAGTCTCTTCTGCTCACCAGAGCTGCATTTATTTGATCAAAAATACAGTAAAAATAGTGAAATATTATTACAATTTAAAATAACTGTTATCTATGTGAATATATAGTAAAATATAATTTATATCCTGTGATCAAAGCTGAATTTTCAGCATCATTACTCCAGATATCATTACACTCTTTCAATATATATATATATATATATATATATATATATATATATATATATACACACACTCACACACATACATACATAAAACATTAAACTTGATTTCTGGGGTTAAATATAAAATTCGACACCTACATGAATGTGTTCTCAGACTTGTATGCGTGTGAGAACATGATGTGTGTTGTGACTGAAGCTACATTAGCTGAGCATCAATATTGCCGCCTACGGACAGTCCTGATAACGTCTCCAGTCAATATGGATATTAATAACCTTCTTTCTGTCTCTCTCGCAGGTAAAGCCTTGACGTTCCTCCTTCTGCAGCCGCCCAGTCCCAAACTGCCCCCCCACAGCACCATCCGCCGCACAGCGATCGATCTGATTGGCCGAGGGTTTACGGTGTGGGAGCCATATATGGACGTGTCGGCTGTTCTCATGGGCCTGCTGGAGCTCTGCGCCGACGCCGAGAAACAGCTGTCCAAGTGAGACTCGCAGTAACACTCAGAGAATGTTGGTACATTAGAGCTTTCAGGATCCGAATCACAGAATCCAGTTCAAAAAATGGAATCTCTTCAAAGCTCTTCACTACAACCCGCCAAAATAAAAGTTCGAAACTAAACATTACAAAAATATTAATAATAGTAATAATAACAATAATATTATTAAAACCTTATTTTTTAATGAATATCATACAGTTTTTCTTCCATGTTTTATTTTAACACTAAACCTCTGTTGTGCAGCACTTTATTTGCCAAAAAATAAAAGTTGTTCATTTTAATTTGATTACATTTTAAAAGATTAATTAAATTCTTAGCGTTTTATGCCTTCGTTTGATTACCACCATTTTTGATAATAAATTTGTATTAAAATCATAAATCCAAAATCTGGGAAAAAAAAAAAAAAATCATAGGGCCTTATTATTGTAAATAATAATAATGATAAATTATTAAATTAAGTTTTTTTTATTCAATTGATTAGACATGCTTTTTGATTATTAAAATATTAATTTAACCATTAAAATTGATTTATTTATGGAATTTATAGGGCCCTTAAAAATATATAAAAAATATATTTCTTAATTGTATTATAAGTTATTATTATATTTATGAGATAAAATGTTATATAGTGTTATAACATATTAGTATAAATATTACATAATATATCAGTGTTGTCAAATACTATAAAAGTAAATATAACGAATTATATATATATATATATATATATATATATATATATTATTCGTTTTAAAATATATTACTTAAATGTATTATAAATATATTTTACATTTTTACTGTAATTTTTTTAAAACTATTAAATTTATTTTTTTTAAACTTTTAATGAATTGTTCTTAAATTTTCATGATTTCAATTAATTAGACATGCTTTTTAAATTATTAAAATTTAATGTAACCATTAAAATGGAATTTAAAAAAATTTAAACTAAGGAAAAAAACCGAACCCAGAAAAATTTAAACTGATAAAGCTGAATTTTTTAAAATCTTTTAATAAAGTATTGAATCGTATAATTTTCATGATTTCAATTAATTAGACATGCTTTTTAAATTACTCAAATTTATTGTAAGCATTAAAACGGAATTTTAAAAAATTAAAATAGAAAAAAACTGAACCCAGAAAAATTTAAACGGGAAAAAAATGGAATTTGCTAAAAAATAAAATGGATTTTAGGGAAAACTACCATGTATTTCATAGGACCCTAAAAATGTTATTTTTCTTATACTTTTAATAAATTGTTCTTAAAGTTTCATAATTTCAACTAATTAGACATGCTTTTTGATTACTAAAATTTTATGCAACCATTGAAATGTAATTTAAAACATTTAAAATGGAAAAAAAACTGAATCCAGAAAAATTGAAATGGAAAATAAAATGGAATTTGCTAAAAATTCTTAAGCATCAACTGTTATCGGTTACGAGACTCAACTTACAATCATTTTAGCTGCATCTGAAATCCTTCACAGCTGCTTGGACGGTTTCTTCAGACTTTCCTCGCCCCGGTGTTTTCCTACGCCGGCCCCCTTGACAGATGAGAGGCAGGCTTTAATCCGATTGGAGCCCATTAATATGATGTAATGATGTCTCGGCCTCAGGATGGTGGAGACCTCGAACCGTAAGAGGAAACCCATACGTCTGGGCCTTAACCTCCGCACCGAAACTCCCGCAAACGAGGTTAACGTCCAGCCTGAACCCCCCCAGCCCATGCTCACCTCGTTAAGACGAAACCTGATCCTAAAAAAATTTATTATGAGTACAAATATGTCTGCGTGTAGTGCGTGCTAATGCCGTTAGAGCAAAATGGCGCTCATTTTTCAGTCGTGATTACGGCCAGAAGTGAACGTACGGCCTAGACGAGAAGAAATGAGACGGATATATATGTCTTGGTTTCTTTCTCTTCACCGGGAGGATGATGATGTTTCTTCTTTGACCCCCAGACTGAAACAGAGCAACGTTATCTGCTTTTTAAATGGCAAATCCATTTAGCAGCACTGGAAGACCTTTAGTATGAGAGAGAGACGAAAAGTGAGGCGTTGGACGGCTTTTTCCGTTTAGCAGCTTCAGTCTACTGTACGTCACTCATGGAGCTTATTTATAGCAGAGGATGATATTTATTAATGTGACCAGGTGAATATTTTAGGGAATCTGTACAAGTGCAGTTAAAAATAAGATGGTTTGAATTAGAAGAACAGAGACAACAAATGTAATGTGCTGCCTAAATGAGTTATATAATCTTAATTAACTTCATGTGAAATGTAGCTACTTTTAAACATATCAAATATTCAATTGATTGTAGTAAGAAATGTGTGTACAGTATTATATATATATATATATATATATATTATAATAAATGTATTTATTTATTTATGCATTTTAATATATATTAAAATAAAATAAATACATTTATATAAATGTATATTTACACAAATGTATATATGTATATATTTACAGTAAGTATAACACATATTTGTTATATATATATAAAATATATTAAATGTATGATAAAAATATATATATATATATATATACATAAACTATATATATATATTATTATTTTATATTAGTTGTCAAATTGAATTAATCGTGATTAATCACATCTAACATAAGTATAACGCATTATATATAATATTTGTTATATTATATATTTATTTTAAAATATATTACTTAAACTTATTATATTCTAATATTCTAATATTTATTCTAATATTTATATTATTATATTCTAATATTTATTTTTTAATATATATATAAAAATGTATTTATATTTTTAAAATGTATGAAATATTTTATATTTTTTATATTTTATATATTATAATTTATTTTATATGCTGTCAAATCGAATTACTCATGATTAATCTCATCTAACATAAAAGTATGTATAACGCAATATATATAATATTTGTTATATATTTATTTATTCATTTATTTTTAAAATATTACTTAAATGCATTATAAATATATTTGTGTGTATATAATATATTTGTGCTGCCACATTGAATTAACTGCGATTAATCACATCTAACAAAAGTTTGTAAATATACATAATGTGTGTGTGTGTGTATATATATATACATATATAGACTTGTATGTTAGATGTGATTAATTTTATTTGACGGCACTAATATGTATAATTTATTAATTTATTTATTTTAATATATATTAAAATAAATAAATGTGTATATACATTTTATGTACCTAAATATGTTATAAATATTATATGTGTGTGTGTGTTTATCTGCTGCTTTATCTTTTTACACAGGAAAAAATTTAAAAAAATTTTTATCATTTATAGAAAATACAGATTTTTATCAGTAACTACAACCTGAGTCATCATAACCTCCTCAGGTTGAATCAACTTTTTCTAAAGGTCCAAGAACCTTCTCTGACTTTAGTTGAAAAGGAAAAACATTCTAGTACACTAGTGTTGTGTATTATTGTTGTTTATAGATGTGATTTATCTCAGTCACTCAACACAGGACAAGATCCTCCAGTGTCCTGGTCTCTCATGTTCTCTCTCTCTCTCTCTCCCCTGACGGCTCATATTTTATGCTGTCCGCTCCTGAGATCAAAGTGATTGATCAGATATTGGCGGAGCGAGAGCTCTCGGCTTTACAGACTCGTTCATTAGCTCATTTACACTCTCAGTTACTTCGTGCCAGAGTTACACACATCTCCAGTGTTAAAGCTGCTTTGAATCTCTAGTTTGTAAAGCTGCAGGTGACTCGTGTGAAGAACTGAACTAGACAGAATCACTCACAACTGAGCTTGAAATGGCTTTTAGCATTCACTTTGATTCTCTGAATATAATTTGGACAGATGTAAACAGATAAATCATATTACTGTCAGTTCTCTGTGAAAAGACATTTGAATTTGCTATATATTATATTGTGTATTTCCCTTTTTAAGCAGTTTGTGTGTTGTTGTCAAACTCTCATTTGTCAGAAATCTGTTGAATCGTAAGAAACATCCTGAAAGCTCACAGAAACCGTGAAGATTTGCGGATTTTCATGACTGGCGTTGTTTGAGTTTCGAGGAGCAGATAAATCGTTCTTTGTTCTTTCGTTCAGTGCATTTCAGAGCAGAAGTCTGAACGTCAAGAGGAGCTTTAGTACATTTAAAGCACATCACATGAGATCAGCCGCGTTAAGATCAGCTGTGTTTCTCCGGAAACCTGCGCCATGCTCACGAGCGAGGAATTAAAACGGAAGACGAGATCTCGCTGCCTTTGAACAGAAGTTATCGACACATTCGCTGGATTGAGTTTCAGCACGAGAAACGGGGCGATTTTAGGAATAATCCCCTTTCAGTGAAGAGATCTGAGCGCTTTCTCACGATGGGACGCACACGCTGTCCTTCTCTTACCCAGATCTCTCTTCTGCCTCCATCATTTCAAACTCAAGCGTGGTTGTGTGCTTGTGCTTCGGCTGCACTTTGAGAGATCACAGTGACAGAAACACTGGACACTATTGTTTTACTTTTACTGTATTTAAGATACTGGATAGAAATATCTATTATAGACACAGTTTAAAACATGACAAATTCTTAGAAATGTAACCTTTGTATTCATTTTGGATTCATACGTTAAATTGTATTCCTTATTACTTCGTCACAAACCTTTATTGTTTGTTTGTTTAAGAATACACATATAACTTTAACCTTTTAAAGAGTTTTTTTTCCCCTTTAGATGCATAAAAGTATATATTATAATATAATATATTTTTAAAAACTTCTCTGGATGCATAAAAGTATATAATATAATATAATAATAATATATTTAAAAAAACTCATGGATGTATAAAAGAATATAATATATTTTTAAAAAACTTCTCTAGATGTATAAAAGTATATAATATAATATAATAATATATTTTTTTAAAACTTCAACCTTTTGAAGATATTTTTTCTCTGGATGCATAAAAGTATATAATATAATATTAAATAAATAATAAATAAATTATATTCCTTATTACTTTGGCACAAACGTTTATTCTTTTTTTAAGATTACAAATATAATAAAATATTTAATTTAATATGATGCATTAATATCTATTAATTTTATCTATTTCTATTAATATCTATTCATCTGGATGCATACAAGTGTATATATAATATACAAATATAATTTAATATAATATAATTAAAAAATATTTTTTGCTGGATGCATAACGTATATATAATATAATTATTTTATTTATTTATTTTTAAATTCAACCTTTTAAAGAGTGGTTTTCTTAGGATTTCTACCAATTTTTTTTTTTTTTTTTTTTTTTTACTTTTTCTTTTATTTAAATAAAAACATGCTCACCGTAGAAATGTTCACTGTTTATCTGAATAAATTGTTTTTTTAAATATAAATTTTTTATATATATATAAATTCATAGATCAGTAAAAGTAATATTTTTTTTCATAAATATAACATTTTGTATTTTTTATATATCATGGAAACATTTGTTTTTCCTTGAATAAGTTGCCTCTCATGACTTAAGCTAAATAAAACATTTATTTTGCTTTTTTATTCTGTAATTTTTTTCATGCATAACCGGGTTAGTTCATTCTCTCTCTCTCTCTGGTGATGTGTGTTGGAGCGAGCCGGCGGTCAGCAGGGTTTCGGCTCTGTCGCGTGTTTTAGCCACGCGTGTCACCGAGAACATTAAAGTCCCAGCACACACTTTGATCACATCATGCGCGAGTCGCTCTGTGTGTCCTGATGCATATTCACACACACACGGGGTGATTTGTTAACATGGGGCCTCTTACAGATGTAGATCAGTGTGTGTGTGTGCTGTGATGTGTGTGAGTGACTCCATTGACCCCAGGCTCACATTATAATGTGTGTCTAATGGTTTGACTCTATATTTGTGTGTTTAGCATCTCAATGGGTCTTCCTCTGAGCCCCGCTGCTGACTCCGCCCGCTCGGCCCGTCACGCCCTCTCACTGATCGCCACCGCGCGCCCGCCCGCCTTCATCACCACCATCGCAAGAGAGGTAGGAATAAACATTTGTGTGTGTGTGAGAGAGAGAGTGTGTGTGTGTGTGAGAGTGTGTGTGTGAGAGAGAGAGAGTGTGAGTGTATGTGTGCATGTGAGTGTGTGTGAGAGAGAGAGAGTGTGTGTGTGTGTGTGTGAGAGTGAGTGTGAGAGTGAGTGTGAGTCTGTGTGTGTATGTGTGCATGTGAGAGTGAGTGTGTGTTTGTGTGTGAGAGTGAGTGTGTATGTGAGAGTGTGCGTGTGTATGTGAGAGAGAGTGTGAGTGTGTGTGTGTGTGTGTGTGTGTGAGAGAGTGAGTGTGTGTGTGTATGTGTACATGTGAGAGTGAGTGTGCGTGTTTGTGTGAGAGAGTGAGTGTGTATGAGAGTGTGTGTGTGTGTATGTGAGAGTGTGAGTTTGTGTGTGTGTGAGAGAGAGAGTGTGAGTGTGAGAGAGTGAGTGTGTATGTGTTCATGTGAGAGTGAGTGTGTGCGTGTGTGAGTATGATTGTGTGTGTGAGTGTGTGAGAGAGTGTGCTTGTGTGTGTTTGTGTATGAGTGTGAGTATGATTGTGTGAGTGTGAGAGAGTGTGAGTGTGTGCATGTGAGAGAGTGTGTGTGTGTGAGAGTGAGTGTGCGTGTGAGAGAGAGAGTGTGTGTGTATGAGTATGATTGTGTGTGAGTATCTGTAAGTGTGTATGAGTGTGTATTTATGATTGTGTGTGTGAGTATCTGTGAGAGTGTCTGTATGAGTGTTTGTGAGTATTTATGATTGTGTGTGATTATTGGTGAGTATTTGTGCGTGTATGTGAGAGAGTGAGTGTGTGCGTGAGAGTGAGTGTGTGTGTGAGAGTGTGTGTGTGTGTGTGTGTGTGTGAGAGTGTGTGTGTGTGTGAGTATCTGTGTGTGTGTATGAGTGTTTGTGAGTATTTATGATTGTGTGTGTGTGAGATTATTTGTGAATATTTGTGTGTGTGTGTCTGTGTCTCAGTATATATGCGTGTGAGAGAGAGTTTGTGTGTGTGTGTGAGTGAGTATCTGTGAGTGTGTGTGTGTGTGGGGGGGGGTCCAGTATTTTTTGGTCCCAATGAGGAAAACAGCTTATAAATCATACTAAGTGATTTTTTTTTTTTTAAATGTAGAGTTAGAAGATAGAATATACAGTTTGTTCAGTATAAAAATCATTGTGACCCCATAAAACATGAAAACCCAAAATATGTTTGTTTGTGTGTGTGTGTGTGTGTGTGTGCAGGTTCACAGACACACAGCGATGCAGTCCCAGGGTTCTCAGTCTCAGCAGAACGTTCACACCACGACTCTCGCTCGGGCCAAAACCGAAATCCTGCGAGTCATCGAGATTCTCATCGAAAAAATGCCGTCAGATGTGGTGGACCTGCTGGTGGAGGTACTGACACACACTCACACACACTCACACACACTACAGTCAGTCTTCACCTCATGAGTCTGAATGAGCATTCTCACACTGAAGTCATGTGACTCACAACAGGCCCAGTGGCAGTTAGTTGTCTAGTTGATGCATGTCACTGATGCAGACGTGAACGTGTGTCCTGCAGGTGATGGACATCATCATGTACTGTATTGAAGGGTCTCTGGTGAAGAAGAAAGGCCTGTCCGAGTGTTTCCCGGCCATCTGCAGGTCAGTGTGTGACGTGTGTTCATCGACATGCAGTAAAACTAACATTAATATCATCCAGTGCTGCTTTTGCATCATTTATATACTATTACAGGTTTTGAATTGGCTTTTATTTTTATAGTTTCAGTTAATTTTCGTTACATTTCTTGTCGTTTTTATTAGTTTTTGTTTTTAAAAAATATTTCTAAATTTAAGTTTTAGTTCATTATATTTTTTCCTGTCTTTGATTACCTGTTTATTTAAAACTTAAAATTCAACATCAGAGACTGAATATTGTTTTTATATTTCTACTATCATGTAAAGCAGTGAATATGACAGTTAATGTCC
This sequence comes from Hypophthalmichthys molitrix, assembly GCA_037950675.1. Lineage (NCBI taxonomy): Eukaryota > Metazoa > Chordata > Actinopteri > Cypriniformes > Xenocyprididae > Hypophthalmichthys > Hypophthalmichthys molitrix. Next base: position 1,510,188 of record CM075512.1, on the reverse strand, counting down.
AGATTGAGTAATTAAAGTTAATTCAGTAATTAGTAGAGGTGATTTTTGTGTTGTAGCTTCACCAGCAGCAGTTTTATTAATTGGACACTGATAACTTATAAACTGATGACGGGTCAAACGAGCAGCTCATTGATTTTAAAAGGTCAGAGGTCAAACCTCAGGTGACAGCGATTGATGCTTATTTGATGGATTAAATCCTTATATAGGGCTGAAACCAATTTGCATATTACAGTTATAATGTATATGAAGTATGCAACATTAACTTTTATGAACATTAGTATACTAATGTACTAATTTAGCATGTTATTCAATCATCTCAGAAATAAATTATTATTTTGTGTTTTTGATTAGAATTTTTTATAACAAAAATAATTTTTAATGAAATAATTAGAAATTCATTTTGGAGAAAAACAAATTAAAATGAATTTTTATTAATAACTGTTAATTATTAACAGTTAATTTTAATATATTATAATGGTATCATAATTAACAGTAATAATTTAATAATTAACAGTAATAATTAATTTTGTGGGGAAAATGAGTTAATGAAAATGATGTAGACAATGATGAATTATTTAAAATTAATTATAAATTAATTTTGTGAGAATAATGAGTTATTTAAAAATTATTATAATATTAATTTTGAAAAAAAAGTTACTTAAAATTATTTATAAATTATTTTGTAGAAAAATGAGTTATTTAAAATGATTTATAAATTAATTTTGTGGGGAAAATAATGATTTATTTAAAATGATTTATAAATAAATTTAGTAGAAAACCTAATGAGATAATTACAATTATTTATAAATTAATTTTGTAGAGAAATTACGAGTTATTTAAAATTATTTATAAATTAATTTTGTAGGAAAATTATGAGTTGTTTAGAATTATATTAATTTTGTAGAAAGATAATTAGTTAATTAAAATGATTTATAAATTAATTTTGTAGAGAAATTGAGATATTTAAAATTATTTATAAATTAATTTTTTAGAAAAATTTAAATTAATTTTGTAAAAAACAAAATAAAGAGCCAAAAACGGGATGATTAAATCCGTGGTTGATGAACCGCTCTGGAATGAACTGTGCTCATCTGCAGATGTTTTCCTGCTCTGAGCGCAGCTGTGAGTCGGTATGCAGCTTGTTTTCTCTCAGATATTTTCAATCTCTCTCTCTGCAGGTTTTATATGGTGGCGTATTGCGATCGCAGTTATCGTATCGCTGTCGGCGCCCGTCAGGGTTCAGTGGCCCTTTATGACGTTCGCACTGGAAAATGCCAGGTAAGCAGACGCTCTCTGTGTTGAGTATGGATGTGCGGCGGTCGGGTGGTGTTCACCTGCCGTGCAGGTGTCTGTTGGAGGGCAGAGGGCAGGTGTGAGCGGGCACAGGTGCATGATGGGAAACGCTGCCCTGCAGAGCTGGAGATTGTGCGATCGATCCGGTCCAGCATCATGAGCACGAGCCCAGGTGACCGTGATGTCACAGCTGGGGTCACATGATGAGCCTGAGCTGTGTGTGTGTGCGTGCGTGTGTGTCAGTCCTACTGAGAAACACACTGACTCTGGGTTGAGTTGATAAGACAGACATCTGTACACACACACACACACACACTGTCAATCAAAACTGTGGACAGACTTCCACAAATATTTTTCTTGATATTAAAATCTTTTCTAAAAAATGAATTTATACTAATGTAATTTAGTCATCATCATTACTCCAGTTTTCAGTGTCACATGATCCTTCAGAAATCATTCTAATATGATGATTTAATTCTCAAGAAACATTTATGATTATTATGCTCTTCTGCTTTACTGTCACTTTTGATCAATGTAATGCATCCCTGCAAAATTAAAGTATTCATTTTTAAAAAACAAGCCTTACTGACCCCAAACTTTTTAAAATTACTGTCTATCTATCTATATATATATAATATTACTTATATTATATTTTTTCATTTCACGTTTTTATCACTACATCATTCCCAGACTTCCATTTGTATTATTTCAAAGTTTGTATCACTGAACTATTATTCTAACAGGACAAAAATAATAAAAATGTAAAAATATTTATAAATAAAATATTATAAAATATTTATACATATTTTTAAAGAACTATTTTTTCTAATAAATTAATTTTTGAATCATTTTAACATTATTTTTCTACAAAATTAATTTATAAATAATTTTAATCAATTTATTATTGTTCTATTAATTAATTTATAAATCATTTTAAAGAACTATTTTTTAATAAATTAATTTATAAATAATTTAACATTATTTTTCTACAACTTTAATTTAAAAATAATTTTAATTAACTTATTATTTTCCTATAAATTAATTTATAAATCATTTTAAGGAACTAATTTTCCTAATAAATTAATTTGTAAATAATTTAATTTCTACCAACTTAATTTATAAATAATTGAAATTGAATCTTGTAGAAATACTATTTAATTTATTTTTATTTATTTTTTAAAAAACAGAATCATAATTTATTTCCGAGGTAACCCAATGGCATGCTAAATTAGTATTAGTATTTTTTCCCACAAAATTAAAGAATAATTTTAATTTACTCAGTAGTAACACACATAAATAATTAATTCATTTTAATTTATTTTTCTTATTTTCGTCCTTTTAAAAAAAGTTTGACCAATCTTTCGAGTGATAGTGTGTGTGAGTGTGTGTGTGTGTGTGTGTTGTAGTGTGTGTGAGTGTTTGAGACAGTTAGATTCGGCCTCACAGCTGAATTGATTGAAGGATTGATTTTAGGCTGTTTACAGTTCTGAAGATCAAATCTCTCTGAAATCGTCGTCTGGGGACCCTGGCGATCAGATCATATGTGCATCCCATAATGCTCTCAACACGGATGATCACTGATCACATGATCTTCATCAGAATTTGAAACACAAACACTGATATGAAGACAGTTACGTCCTCCAGTGTGTGTGTGTGTGTGTGTGTGTGTGTGTGTGTGTGTGTGTGTCCGGTCGGTCCGCACAGCCATCTGTCCCTCCTTTGATCTGTGAAGTGGACAGCCGCACTACAGACGTCTGCTGCATTTACTAATTAAACACAGTGTGTGTGTTTTGTCCGAATCTCCTGATGCAGCACATTTTCCCATCAGCTTCTCTTGTGTTGGTCGATATGCTGTTCATACATGTAGTCTCATCATATAGTCTGGTTCACACTGCAGCGTATTCTGGTTCGCCCACTTAAACAGGAAGTGACCGTTTGAACCTTCCGCAATTAATTCAGCCTGAACCGTTTAGCGCACAGACTCCATTCAGACTTTGTTTTGTCGATCATTACAGTCTTAACCCTGTAAAGCCTGACATAGGAAGTAAGAGTCAGGATAAAATGTAATTATTTGAAATTAACAGTTGCTAACATTACTTATCAAATACATTAGGATATCTTTATTATCCAGCTGTGTGTGTGTGACGTTGTCTTCATGGGTTTTAAAGCATAAATAGCTTATTTTTATAAAAAGAAACCATTGCGAACGTGTGTTTTGCCGTCTGGTGGAGTTTTGGATGAGGCGTCGAGATCCGACAGGCCAATATTCCTGCTGTCAGATTTCCATTACACACGGGGGTCAGGTGACGCGGTTTTCATTGCGTTTCATCTTTAATTGTAAGAGATGACTTTAGTTGTGTGCTCTCATAAAGGCGCGTGTCTTTAATCCAATCGCTCCATTATGAGGGCAGACGGGGGCGTTTCTCGTGACAGGTAGGACGGATTATTGCGTTACACCGTCTGTTTGTCATTCCCAGAGATGAGCTGATGTTCATTTCAGCATGTGATTGGATCAAACACACATTTACTGGCGATTAAACAGACGTCTGTGAGCAGATTCCTACATTTAGAGCTGTGCCTGTGTTTATTTGTTGGTGTCTGGTGTTCAGGTTTAGGGTCTGAAAATTGTCTGTTCAAACTGAGTTCAGTCATGATGCTGTTGTAATGAATACATAATTGTAGAAATTACTGTGACATATATAAACTGTGCCTGTTTTTATTTCCGCAGCATATTCACGGGCATAAAGGACCCATAACAGCGGTTTCCTTCGCACCGGACGGACGTTACCTGGCCACATACTCCAACGCTGACAGCCACATCTCCTTCTGGCAGGTAAAGACCCCTGACCTCTGACCCCTGACCTCTAGCTTGAAGAAGTTACTTGTGTCATTTAGAAACTTAGAATGGCTATATTTAAATATAAATATATACATTTAATATGTAAATGTATATTTAAATATAAATATGCAAATGTAATTCATATAAATTTATATATATATTAATTACATTTACATATTTATATGTATATGTGTTTGTTTATAACTAATACCAGTTAAAGTTTTTATATTTGCATTTCTTTCAAAACATAATAATTAAAAATATAATGATTAATTATTAATTATAATGAAATTATCATTAATTTAAAAGAGCATAAAAGGCAGGACCCCCAAACTATATATACTCTCTAATATATTTATATTTTTATATTGTTTATATTTATATTATCAGTGCTTTGGCATGAAATTCAACAATTTATACACTAATTAATTCTGCTTGAATTGAGAGAGCGAGAGAGAGATAATCACACGAGACTGCAGAAAACAGACAAAAACCTGAACAAATATGACAAATCTGAACATGAGATGATACCATGTAAGATAAGTGAAACACACACACACACACACAGGAAGCTATAGAGTCAGTCAGTCTACAAACCCTCAAAACACACGACACACACACACACTCAGTCGCGGGCTGCGTGTTCCTCTAGTGCTCCAGAGAGGGGTAGGGCTACAGCGGTGTCAGACGGCCAGTCGCCCTCATCCCCAGCCTGGGCAACCGAGAGGCGGCAGCCCCGGACGCCTGCGGACCCTGGAGGACTCGAGAATTCATTAGCACACGCACACGATTCAGACGGCCTGGTTTACCCTTACAGTAATGATACCATTAGCCTGGAAGACATTCTTACACACACACACACACGGGAAGAGAAGACGACTCGTTTCTGAAAGACCTGCTCAAGACAGACACGCTCACGAGACGTCGTCTATATTCACATCACACTGCAGGACACTGCTTGACATTTCATGTCAGATACAAACATAAAATAGCTTACTCTTATAGTTCATTCAAGTCTGAATTCTTATATTTTTAACTCTTTCCTGTCATTGACGGAATCCATGAAAGAGTACAGAATCTCGGATCAAAACACAGGCGAAGAAGAAACCGCGATAGAAGCATTGCTGACGCACATGTCAATTATTAACACGATCATCAGACATTGAACAGCATGAAACTGCCTGAAGTTACTGAATGAAATATCGAACCCATGAAGAGGAAACGACTGAAGCTAGAATGAAATGTTTGTGAAAATGATCAAAAATGCTGGCGGGGAAAGATTTAATATTTACATGTTTTTGTTTATATATTAGTGCTGTCAAAATTAGCGTGTTAACGAGTGTGATTCATTCTTTTAGTTTAACGCATTAAAAATATTTAACGCAATTAATGCAGCATCCATTTTTATATATAATTTGTCTTGTGTTACATTATATGATCGCTCTTATTCACACAAATGCTTTTAAACCATTCAAGCACCACAAGACAAACGAGAACATGCTGTCTGTGAATGTCCGTCTGTCTGTCCGTCCATCCATCTGTCTATCTATCTATCTATCTATCTGTCTGTCTGTCAATCCATCTATCTATCGTTCTATCTATCGTTCTGTCTGTCCATCAATCTGTCTATCCATCCATCCGTCTGTCTCTGTAGATCCATCCGTCCATCCATCTATCTATCTATCTATCTATCTGTCTATCTGTCTGTCTGTCTGTCTGTCCGTCCGTCCATCCATCCATCTCTGTAGATCCATCCGTCCATCCATCTATCTGTCTATCTATCTATCCATCCATCCATCCGTCTGTCTCTGTAGATCCATCCGTCCATCCATCCATCTATCTGTCTGTCTGTCAATCCATCTATCCATCCATCTGTCTCTGTAGATCCATCCGTCAATCCATCTATCTGTCTGTCCATCCATCCATCCATCTGTCTGTCCATCCATCCATCTCTGTAGATCCATCCGTCCATCCATCTATGTATCTATCCATCCATCCGTCTGTCTCTGTAGATCCATCCGTCCATCTATCTATCTATCTGTCTGTCTGTCAATCCATCTATCCATCTATCTGTCTGTCCATCCATCCATCCATCTGTCTGTCCATCCATCCATCTCTGTAGATCCATCCGTCCATCCATCTATCTATGTATCTATCCATCCATCCATCCGTCTGTCTCTGTAGATCCATCCGTCCATCTATCTATCTGTCTATCTGTCTGTCTGTCAATCCATGTATCTATCGTTCTGTCTGTCGATCAATCTGTCTATCCATCCATCCATCCATCTGTCTCTGTAGATCCATCCGTCAATCCATCTATCCATCTATCTGTCTGTCCATCCATCCATCCATCTGTCTGTCCATCCATCCATCTCTGTAGATCCATCCGTCCATCCATCTATGTATCTATCCATCCATCCGTCTGTCTCTGTAGATCCATCCGTCCATCTATCTATCTATCTGTCTGTCTGTCAATCCATCTATCCATCTATCTGTCCGTCCATCCATCCATCCATCTGTCTGTCCATCCATCCATCTCTGTAGATCCATCCGTCCATCCATCTATCTATGTATCTATCCATCCATCCATCCGTCTGTCTCTGTAGATCCATCCGTCCATCTATCTATCTGTCTATCTGTCTGTCTGTCAATCCATGTATCTATCGTTCTGTCTGTCGATCAATCTGTCTATCTATCCATCCATCCGTCTGTCTCTGTAGATCCATCCATCCATCCATCTATCTATCGTTCTGTCTGTCTGTCGATCAGTCTATCTATCCATCCATCTTATCTATCGTTATATTTATCAATCCATCTGTCTATCTATCCATCTGTCTGTCTATCTATCTATCTAGCAAGGCCTTTTAAACATTTTTTAAGCTTTCAAGGAAGTTGACATTTAATTTTTGTCTTGACCATTTTTGCTTTTCTGTTTAAAAAAAAAAAAAGTTATTTGAAAACTGTTTTTATTCTATCTTACATTCACAGCTGAATTCCAGGTTTGCACCCTTTTTCCTGTTTTCAAGTTCAGGAGCCGATATGAAATGTAGAAGGTGTTTTCAGATCAGTTCTGATGATCACAGCAGTGAGTGTTCGTCCTGGGCTCTCCGACATTCAGGAACGCTCTTCTCTCTGTGTGTTTCAGATGAACACGTCTCTGTTAGGAAGCATCGGGATGTTGAATTCTGCTCCTCAGCTCCGCTGCATCAAAACCTATCAGGTTCCTCCGGTCCAGCCGGCGTCGCCCGGATCTCAGAACGCCCTCAAACTCGCCCGGCTCATCTGGACCTCCAACCGCAACGTCATCCTCATGGCCCACGATGGCAGGGAGCATCGCTTCATGGTCTGAGGGGTCAAGGGTCGCCGTGACCTTTAACCCGCCGGCTTCCGAGCTGAGCTGTTTCCTAGCGTTTACACTCTCCACACCCGTCGGTGTTTGTTTTCATTCCTCTTTTTATTTATAGTGTTTTTTTGACTATTTATGGAGATGATAAAGGACTGCAGGTCACTGAGATGTTTTTTTTCGCGTTTTTGCGCTTGAAGGTCAAGCGAGGTTTTGTTCAGACAGGCTGATATCATTTTTTTTCTATTGTTTGATTTACACAAAATCACTCACAGTTGATTCACTGAAACTACTCTATCATTCCAGCTGCATGCAAACGTGCAGATTTCTAAAAACACACAGACTCGCTCTCAAACACACATTTCACTCATGCTCCTTTTCACTTGTTATTGTCTGAAGATCCCGTCCGAAACACCTCGCTGACGACACTGAGAAATTACATTATTTATAATCAAAGAATCATCATTCGTACTGGATGACTAGAATCATATCGTGATATCGTGTATCATAGGAATTATTTTCAGGAATGGTTTTTATTTGAGCTCGTGGTGTAGTTGTGAAATGTTTCGATTTGCTTTCGTCTGTTTGTGTTTGTGCGAGTCGCTGGTTAGTGTGACATCATAGGCACGGAAACACACGTGTAAAAACAGTCGTGTTCGCTTCTTTCCCACCGCTGCACGCCGTCCGCTGTAATCCACAGAGCGAGTGATAGAGGAATATATTATAGAGACGTCTTTAATCTTTACAACAGCATCTCAAGAAAACACTGTTTGCTGAAAATATTTGGTGTTTCATCCCAAAATCAGAAGAAAATATATATATATTTGTGTAAGGAACTATTTTAGGACTATTAAAGTCATTTCCAGGTTCAAATTCTCATATATAATGTCATTCTCAAACTGTAATGCAGTAAAAAACATTTAAAAAAATAAATAAATAAAATTAATTCTGAATTACACAGCATAAATATATATATGTAATATAATTTATAAAATGTTTATTGTTTTTATTTCCTCTCTCACTTCTGTACGATGTACTTTGGCACGAATTGTTGTGTAAATGGAAATAAATAAAAATGCTTTATCTATAGATTAGATGTGAAACGCTCAAGACTTGTAGTTTTAGACCAAATATGACAATTAAACACATGCATTATACTGAATTAAAACATCAACTTTAACATAATTTATTTAAATATTATTTTTTCTAAAAATAATCATAGTCGTAATTAACATAATGATTAAGTTTGTTTGTGTGAATATGCAATTAAATCTTAATGGTCCTATATTTTGTTTATTTCTTGTATTTGTCTTGTGATTTTGGGGTGTATCTGACCTGGATGTGCTGGTGACGGGTCATTATTAGAGCAGAATCAGTTCAGGCATGTCGACGCTTTTCACACATCTGAGAGAGAAAATAAAAACACTTTCCCCTCGATGCTTCTGTCAGAGAAATCATAGTTTATTGCCATCCTGAAACATGAGTTATAAAGACTTCAGTAGAGAGAGAGACTGTCTGAAAGTGAGTTTTTAAAGATTTCTGAGGTCAGAATAACATCTGCATGATGGTCTGAAACTTCTGACACTGGATGCATATCAGGACTCAATCTGGAAGAGAGTGTGTGTGTGTGTGTGTGTGTGTGTGTGTGTGTGAGGTTGTTTCTATGATGTGGCTTCTATGTGTCTGTTCAGACTAATGGAAAAGTCCTTGAACGTTCCGTGAACTAACGCAAAATTCTAATCATAGGATGATTGATTTTTTTTCCCTGCATATATTAGTTATTTCCTCTCTCTGTGCGATGTTCGCGCTTTCTGTCACGGGCGACTTTGACGCGGCTCGTTGTGTAAATGGAAATAAATAAAAATGCTTTATCTATAGATTATAGATGTGAAACGCTCAAGACTTGTAGTTCCAGACCTTCAAACCCACAGGTGTGTGTGTGAGTGTGTGAGTGTGTGTGATTCAACATTCACAATATCAGGCTGTGCTTTAATGCTGTTACTGGATAAAAATCTTCTGTAATTGTGTTAATAAAGGTAAATGTGAGAATCATCAGTTTATGTTTGTTTCATTCACACAAGCAACACTGAACACATATCTGTCGATCTGGGGTTTCAAGGCTTGTTTGCACAAAGAGAAATACTGCAATTTACCAGCATCACATGAGAGAGTCCCACTGTATTCATATCGGACATTCAGTACAAATGAACTCTTGCGGTCATACACAACTGCTCTATACACAGAAAATCAATATTTTACATTTTTATGACACAGTATGGTCATATATATATATGTGTGTGTGTTGCTTCTTTTATTTATTTATTTATTTATTGCAGATATCAACAGCTCAGTCAAACATTGGTCACATTTTTAAAAATTGCATTGTTTTTTTATTTAGCTGATATCAGCAGTACAAAGTCAAACATTTCGTATTTGTTTACATTTTGTTACTGTAATTGTTTTTATTTATTTATTTTTTTTGTAGGTATCAGCAGCTCAAAGTCAAATATTTTATCCCAATTTCTTTCACATTTTATTGTTTTTATTTGTTTATTTTTCACAAATATCAACAGCTCAGTCAAACATTTTATTGAAATTTTATTTTGATGCCCTTATTTTATTTAGCATATTTTGTATTGTTTTTAATTTATTTATTGATTCATTTTGCTTTTTTTTTTTTGCAAATATCAACAGCTCAAAGTCAAAATTTTATTTTTTAAATTTTGTTTTTATTTAGGCATTTTGCTTTTTTGCAGATATCAACAGATCAAAAAGAAACATGTTATCACAGTTTTAATTTGTTTTTGTATTTTATTTATATATTTAGCTATTTTTGCAGACATCAAAAAACATTTTATTGCAGTTTTTATTTTATTGCTATTGTTCATAATTTATTGTTTATTTTGCTATTTTCTGAGGATATCAACAGTTTTGCAGATATCAAAGCAGCTTTTAATATTTTTATTCATAAATTTATTTTAATATTATTTGCTCATATCAACAGCTCAAGGTCTGGTTTGCTGGTTTGAAACATTCAAAAGTTTGACTTATTTTATTAGTCAGTGGATATTTCAGACAATCAGAAAAACAGGACAAAAAATAGTCCAATATTGGCACAGCAGGTGAAGGAGTCCATAGGGACGCATGGTTTTGATTTTAAGGCTTGTTTTGTCCATCGTTTGCACTCGATGCGAACAGACCTTCAGCTCTAATAGAGAGCATCAGTTTACTTCAGTCTCAGACAAACGCTCTCCTGCAGCTCCTGTCCAGCGTAATGTGGTTTTCTGGGACTGAATAAATACGATTTTATTTTCAAGCCTTTTTGTGGAGATTTTATTCCTCTCAGGGTCACGAGAAACCAGTTACGCTCTGAACGGCAGTTCATAGATTTACTAAACGACAGTAAGAACAGATGCACGTCCTCAGAAATGCTTTCAGTTTGAAATATTATGCCCGTTATCAGCGCTGCGAGAGAATTCATCATTTTAAGTGTGAAAATACAAGCTCACGCCGAAGCTCTGAGCGTCTGTGAGCGCAGCGGAGGAGAAATGAAGATCAGGCAATTCAGACTTCATCTGAGCGGCTAATTAACACACGTGATTGATGGTGATGATGATGATGATGACAGCGCACAGCCGATCAGCTAAACTCTGTCAGTGACATTTGAATTCCCTGATATTCTAAAGTAGTTCATGATAATCAGTGAAATTTCAGTGCCTATAAGAAAATCATCATACCTCTTTGAAATAGTTACTTTATTTGTCATGCAGCCTGAAATTGAAACCCATTCCAAAAAGAAAAAAATTTCCAGCTTTATTTACAAATTTTGCCTTACAACAAAAAAAGAAAAGGCAACAATTATAAAAATAAAATAAAATAAATAAAAACTAGAATAACAAGGTTGGAAAAGTCATCAGTCCCCTGATTTAATACTCCGTAGAGCCACCTTTTGCTTTAATTACAGCCATTAATTTTTTTGGATATGTCTGTACTAGCTTTGCACACCTAGATTGGAGAATATTTGCCCGTTCTTCCTTGCAGAATTGCTCAAGTTCAGTCTGTGGTGAGCAGCAATGGACTGCTCTCTTCAAGTCCATATATTTTCTATAGGATTTAAGTCAGGGCTCTGACGTGGCCACTCAAGGACATTCACCTTCCTATCCTTAAAGCATTAGTTCACTTCAGAATTAAAATTTCCTGATAATTTACTCACCTCCATGTCATCCAAGATGTTTGTCTTTGTTTCATCATTTGAAAAGAAATGAAGGTTTTTGAGGAAAACATTCCAGGATTTTCTCCATATAGTGGACTTCACTGGGGTTCAACGGGTTGAAGGTCCAAATGTCAGTTTCAGTGCAGCTTCAAAGAGCTCTACATGATCCCAGACGAGGAATAAGAGTCTTATCTAGAGAAACCATCTGACATTTTCTAAAAAAAATAAACATTTATATACTTTTCAATCACTGCTCTGTGATGCTCCACACATTACGTAATCATGTTGGAAAGGTCATACGTGACGTAGGCAGAAGTATCACGGTAGGGCGAAAAACTCCATCTCATTTTCTCCTCCAACTTCAAAATCGTCCGACATTGTTGGTTTACCTGTATTTTGTAAAGGGCGTTTGACTTAGTCTTTACACGTTCACTTTGTAAACACTAGATCGGTACTTCCGCCTACGTCACGCGTGACCTTTCCAACATGATTACGTAATGCGTGGAGCATCACAGAGCAGTGCAAGATGAGCATTTGTGGTTAAAAAGTATATAATTTTTATTGTTTTTTAGAAAATGTCCGATGGTTTCTCTAGATAAGACTCTTATTCCTCGTCTGGGATCATGTAGAGCTCTTTGAAGCTGCACTGAAACTGACATTTGGACCTTCAACCCGTTGAACCCCAGTGAAGTCCACTATATGGAGAAAAATCCTGGAATGTTTTCCTCAAAAACTTTCATTTCTTTTCCACTGAAGAAACAAAGACATGAACATCTCGGATGACATGGAGGTGAGTAAATTATCAGGAAATTTTAATTCTGAAGTGAACTAATCCTTTAAGTGATTTTAGGCGGTATGTTTAGGATCATTGTCGTGTTGGAAGGTGAATGCTCATCTTCAGTTTGTCTCCCACCGGAGAAAATAATGTCAATACCTCACATCTGTTCTGTCCAGTTAATCTGAAGACTCATTAATCTGTGGTTTAATTAACATGTTTGTTTAATTCATGTGGTTTATGTTGCATTTTATTTTTATTTTTACATTCTTTGCAGAAAATTTGAGCACTGATTTGCCCTTGCAAAACTCACTGCCACATTACTAGGGTGATGTCACTGTACAGTGTATCGAGATCTGACCGTCAGGTTCATGTAATCTGTGACCCAGAATGCACTGCAGTCCGTCGCCCCAGCTGAGAGGAAACACACTGGACCGGGAGACTGACGTGACACTAATATGGAGTCCAGGCTGAACTCTGACCTTTGGCTTTGTGTTTCTGCTGCTTTCACTGTACGCCAGCGCTGAGGGGTAAAATCAATCACCGCCCACGGCAACACACACTAATAAAGACTGTGTGTGTGTGTGTGTGAGTGTGTGTTTAATAGGTAAAAGGCTCAATATGCACAAATGCCACACAAACACTGTGTCTGTGCAGATCACATTATATATAAATAATCGTCATTTTGGAAAATCGATTCACAAATCAAGTTTTGTTTTCTTTTAGAGTTGTGGTTTTGCTTAATCTGTAACTCTGATTAGTTTTGAATAAAATAATGTCTATGCCCCATTTTGAGAACTCGCTAAACGTGTGTTCACTCCAGACTCATTAACCTCTCCTCCACCTGTTGATCTAGTTCTGATGAACTGTAGTGTGAGAGAGGCGGGTCGGTTTAGAGACCGCTGACCCAGAGGAGCGTCCCGAGACCATCGGTCCACCTGATTAATGCACCGCCAATCAATTCCACAGCAGCGGATCTGGAGACGGACGGAGGGTGATGGTCAGTGTCCAGAGGGTCCGTTTCAATCGTCCAATCAAAGCCCAAGGTGACGGTGACCTCTGACCTTTGGCGATGCTGCAATGCCTGACGTTCATTTCTCACCCCTTCCCCCCAAACCATTTTACAGTCTACAAACACAGGCGATCGATTCGCACCGCTCTCCTTCACTCCATCTCTCCCTCGTTTTCTGCCCCTTTTTTTGTTGTTCAGGCGCCGTTGGTTCATTTGTCAAGGGGAAGATGCTGTGGTCGTCATAGTGACGGCAGTGATGCTGAAGGTTCCGTCTGCAGTGACTGGTGTTCCGTTGCAGAGGAGGTTTGCATTTAAATTTTGGATGTGTGAGAGTGTTTGTGTGTTTGTGTGTGTGTGTGTGTTTGCATATAAATGAAAAGGTTGCAAACAATGTGTATCTGCTGTCCGAACACAAAGATGTTTCATATATATATATATATATATACATACACACACACATATGCAGTCATACCAAAAATTATTCAGATATTTTTTATATTTTTATATATATTTTTACTAGTGGGTTCAGGACACTATAGTTCATTTATGTAAGTGAGGATAGCACAATAAAGTAAACTGTGACATATTATACCCAAAAATACTTCATACAGTGGACTACCAGTAAAACTGATAAAAATGTGGAACCAAAAATTATTCAGACACTTTGTCCTGACCATGTTTTGCTCAAGTCTTATCTGAAATAATTAAGATTAATTTTTTCTGACACAGTTTAACTCTGAGATCTCTTATATTTTATTACCATTTTTTTTAATTATAGTGAATAAACTGAATTAATGAATGAAATGTTATATATATATATACACACATATATGTGTGTGTGTGAGAGAGAGAGAGAGAGAGAGAGAGAGAGAGAGAGAGGGAGAGTGTGTGTGCGCGCATGTTATACCGGAATATCAGATTCAGTGTGTGTTTTTATTTTTGTATGTAATTATTAAATATAACAAGAAATAAATGTGTGTGTGTGTATATATATTATATATATATATATATAAAACTGTACATATACAGAATATGTAAAATATATGTATATTTTATTTTAATAAAACAAACTGTTAATGTTTTTGTGACTTATAGTCTAGTAAGGAAACTGTACAAGAAAAGTCTGTATTTTTATTAAATGTTTATTTTTTCCCACTCAGACTCAAATTTGACTTTATTGGCATAGTAAGAACTTTTTTAAATTAAATTAAAAGGAAATCAACTTGTTTTATTAGATATTATTAGAGTTCTTAGATATTTTGAGAAATATTTATGTTTAATTTTTTTAAAGTCAGCGGGTCCAGTGTGGTTTAGGACCAAACGGTTCTTCAAAATATCTTCTTTTATGTTTCGCAGAAGAAGGAAAGTCATTTGAAACAACATGAGGGTGAGTGAATGATGACAGAATGATCGGATAAATGATCAGGATAAATCAAACATGACATGTTATACTTCATTTAGAAGTATTTTTTATCATTATTATATATTTGTATAAGTATTGTTGTATTATCTCAATTTATTTATAAAGCACAATTAAAAACAACCACAGTTGACTAATGTGCTGTACAATGTTAAGTCATAGGCTTTAGTGAAGAGATGCGTTTTTAACTTTGATTTAAAAATATGTAATGTTGGTGCCGTTCTAAAATGGGTCGGTAAACTGTTCCAAAGTTTAGGTGCGGCTATGGCAAAAGCTTGATCACCCCTGGATTTTAACTTTGACTTTGGAACAACTCTGGTTGGCCCAGAAGAGTTCTCACTGGATGGTGTTCACAACAAGTCAGGAAGATAAGAGGAAGTGAGGCCATTTAAACATTAAAAACAAGCAGAAGCACTTTAAAATCAATTCTAAAGCGGACTGGGAGCCAATGTAAAAAAATTAAAACAGGAGTAACATGTTCGCGTTTGCAAACACCAGTCTTGCAGCTGCGGTTTGGACTAATTGTAATCTAGATAGTGAATAATTGTTTATTCCCAGATACAGGGAGTAACAATAGTCAATTCTAGAAGAAATAAAAGCATGAATCAGCACTGGAAAGGCAAATAAAGTTGAGTATCGTCTGCATAGCAATGATAGTACAAGCCATGCTTTTTCAAAAACAGAGCCTAAAGGAAGCATATTTAGAGAAAACAATAAAGGGCCCAAAATAGAGCCTTGGGGGACCCCACAGGTCAGGAGCCCGAATGGCAATCGCCTATATTGATCGAGAAGCTCATATTAATTGAGAGAATGCATAGAAAATATATTTGTGCTTTTATAAATTCATTTGTCACATTGCAGGATTATTTAAGTGAAATACAAGCAGCCTGAAAATGATGAATCAAAATATTCATATATGCATATAGTTGATAACAGAGCTTGTCATTGCTGTTTTTCCTATGAATATTCAAATGAGTTTGAGCGGTCATGTAGTTTAACCAGACTTTAGTTAAGGAGGAATGCTGATATGTCCAGCAGATGTTTGTGAAGGTTTTTTGTCTTTTCTCTTTGATGCAGTGGTCAGTGCGGCGGGGGCTCAGGGGGCACATGGAGAACAGGCTTTATGACTGGCAGATGTCGCTCGGAGCTTTAAAGCAGTCTGTAATCCTATTTGCCCACTGAAAGGATCTTTAACGACCTGAGTGCCCCTGCAAAATAGTAAAAGTCACCGAGGCGACAGCTTGGCGTTTTAAAACCTGCCATTACCAACACTTTGACGAAAGGTTAAAGAGAACTGGATCTCTCAAACTGTCTGCCCTGAAGAGCCCTTTTATTTATTTATCATCAGCATCCTTAACAAAACTGATAAAATAATGAATATTTTAATAGATACATTTCACTGTAGAATTATATATATTTAATTTAATTCATTTTATTTTTTATATATATATATATATATATATATATATATATAATTAATTTTTTAATGACATTATTGAGGATCAAATGTATGTACATTTGTATGGCTCATTTTTATAAATTCCATATAGTCTTGTGGACTATATGTAAACATCAACATTTTGTAAAATAGCTTATTTAGGACAGTGCTAAATAAAAAAATTCAATTTTTATGTACTTATTATACAGAGTTTAGTTATATTAAATATATTAAATAGTTTTATTCATATAAATATAATATAAAAAAACAAAATGCAATTTGATTTTTTTAAAATGATAAACATTTTACAGATTCTGCAAGGTATATATATATAAACACATCTTTATACATTTTTTTTAAATATGTACATTAATAAAAACTTATAAAAATGTGTATATGTATATATATATATATGTGTGTGTGTATGTATGTATATATATATATATATAATATGCATTTTGTTTTTAATCATGTGAAATATATTACATACAATATATTTCTGTATAATATATTATATTTTATTATTTTAAAAAAATCTGTTAATCAATTTGTGACTTATAATCTGACTTAATACTTTCTATTAAGTAATTTTTTCCCACTCAGACTCATTGTACTTTATTGGCATAATAAAAACTAGCTTTGCATTGCCTAAGCATTAATATATAACATATATTAATCTCTCACTGTATGTTGCCATGACTCATCATAAAATGTTTTATTTGCATTATGGGGGATCATTTGATTTTCGTGATACAGTGATGGTTAGGTCAGAGGTCGTGACCCCAGGGATCAAGATTTGTGGTGCACTGGTGAGGGTAAACAAGAGGGCTTTCACAAAGATTAAAACACAAACTGACCAGCAGCTTTATGTGTGTGTGTGTGTGTGTGTGTGTGTGTGTGATTCACAGTGCACTCGTGTGTTTTCAGGTAAATGCTTATATGAAGTGTATGTTGAAATATAGCCGAGATGTTGTTTAGAGACTGAGAGCAGGAGGCGGAGCTGAACAGTTTAGTTTGTGCCTCCTCTGTTAGGGGCGTGACCTCCACACGTGGGGTCGCATTTAATTAGCATACAGGCCCTGCCCCTAACATACTTCAGCCAGGGCCACCCACAACTGTGTGTGTGTGTGTGTGTGTGTGTGTGTGAGAGAGAGGTTAGGGATGCAGTGATATGTACAGGCTGATAATGATAGCTACTATTTATTTATGTGTTATTGGCCAATAAGCAAAATAATACCTAATATATGTATATATATATATTTTTTTTGTTATATTAATTTTAATATTTCCAATTTTTCTTAAACATAAAATGTATACTATATATATATATACACACACACACACAATTTTCTGTTGTGACACACAGTGTGTTTCTTTGTTTTAATCTGTTAACAACAAGAGGTCAATGAAGTGACCTTTCTTCTACTTCCTCTGTCCAGTCAGAGGTCAAAGGCCACAGTTGAGAGGTCAGAAGATCTCAGATGGGGGTGGGGTGAATTAAAACGTTGCCCCTCCCCCTATTTAGGTCTAACCTCTAAATGAACTGCACTCGTAATCCCATCATGCCCGTGTGAAGAGCGCAGGGGTCAGCGGCGTCCAGCGGTCGAGCCGCACTTATTTAGGCATCATTGCTGGAGAAGGTTTTCTGGTTAACACTGAGTGTGTGTGTGTGTGTGTGTGTGTGCGCACTACTTTTGAGTCATATTGGAATTCACTCTATTATCGTGACACAGCGTGTAAAACTCATCAATCACATTAATGTGCAAAATATTATTCATCGTTTTCCAGCCTGACTGCTGAACATGCAAATGGGTGTAATTACTTACTGCATATTTAAATCATGACAGCCATTTATCTCAAAGTCAAACTCTGTGGCATAAACTGCATTTTAATGGCCTGCGCTCTGAATATGAGGCTTGAAATTCAAAGGAGCAAAAGCCACTAATGAAGATCTGGATGTTCAGGAGCGTCTGCTTGAGACAGATTGAACGCTGGGCTGCTGTAGTTTGTGGTCGGGAGTCGTGCAGATTGAGTTCAGTTTCCCATCAAATTCATTCATAAGTGCAGTTTTCTTTCCTGGTATTGAATGTTGAAGTGTTTGTACGTTTTTTTTTTTTCAGTAGACTTCACGTCACAGATGTGAACCATGATTATTTGAAATTGCTAGTTAGTAGCAGGTGTGATTAGAAAGCACTCGTTCTAGAAAACATTTAAGTGGACAAGAATTTCAATACGCCTCTCAAATCAAGATCCCGTTGTGAATATTTTTGAAGTGGTATTTTTGCTTTTCATTTTCTCTATAGGCATTTTCAGTCATTGCAGCAATTATTTTGATTTATTTATTTTGATTATTTATTAATTTTTGTAGTGTCTGAAAATAATTAGATGTGCTAAATGATAGACGGCAGAAATAGCTGCAATATTTTCATTTTGAGACAAATTGGAAATATTTAAGTTATTAAGAATATTATTAATAATAATTGTACTAATAATATATATCATATTCTGATTGATATATATATATATATATATACATACACGGAAGAGGATTAAGGCTAAGCAATAATAAAAAAAAATAAAACCATGTCGAGATTAAAGTCATTGTAATGCGAGATTAAACTCATTAAATTTCTAGAAAAAAGTCAAAATAAAATGTCAAGAATAAACATTAAATTTTGAGAATAAAGTCATTTCGAGAAAAACTCGTTAAAATTCTAGAAAAAAGTCAAAATAAAATGTCGAGAATAAACATTAAATTTTTAGAATAAAGTAATTTCGAGAAAAATTCGTTAAAATTCTAGAAAAAAGTCAAAATAAAATGCCGAGAATAAACATTAAATTTTTAGAATAAAATCATTTCGAGAAAAACTCGTTAAAATTCTAGAAAAAAGTCCAAATAAAATGCCGAGAATAAACATTAAATTTTTAGAATAAAGTCATTTAGAGAAAAACTCGTTAAAATTCTAGAAAAAAGTCAAAATAAAATGTCGAGAATAAACAAAATGTCAAGAATAAACAACATTTTTAGAATAAAGTCTACGAGAAAAACTCGTTAAATTTCGTGAAAAAAGTCAAAATAAAATGTAGAGAATAAACTCATTAAATTTTGAAAATAAAGTTGTTTTGTTTCGAGAAAAAACTTGTTAAAATTCTAGAAAAAAGTCAAAATAAAATGTTGAGAATAAACATTACATTGAGAATAAAGTCATGTTTTGAGAAAAACTCGTTAAATTTCGAGATAAAAGTCAAAATAAAATGTTGAGAATAAACTCATTAAATTTTGAAAATAAAGTTGCTTTGTTTCGAGAAAAAACTTGTTAAATTTAAAGAAAAAATGTTGAAATAAAATGTTGAGAATAAAGTCATTGTGTTTCGAGAAAAAAGTCGAAATAAAATGTGATAAAATAAAATAAAAATACTCTCTCTCTCTCTCTCTCTATATATATATAAATGAATACTTAATAGAATTTAAAATTAAAATAAGTAGATTATACCTCACAATATATAATTGTATATATAAATTTATATAGTATTTATTATTTTTTTCCACTCGCAGATGTTGAGGTTATGAAAGCATGTACTAGCCTGTACAGGTGAGCTCAAAGCTAACAGATATGGCCTAGTTTTGATTTCAGTGTCTCTTAGATGCTCATTCATGTTTCTGGACTCAGACGGAGGCGACAGAGTCACAAGCACCGGCGTCTTTCCCTGCGAGGCGTTCAGGATCGTCTTCTCTTTAAAGCTGCACTTAAGTCTGAAAAATGCACTTCCTTTATAAGGCGAGCGAGGCAGACAGCAGGCTTCTCTCTCAGTGAATTATTTATCCAGGTATCAAGCGGACAGCTGCCACAGATCGCCCGGCCAACAGGAAACAACAGGAAATAGGGATCCTAATTGTTGTCTATTACACTTTGGCTGGGCTAATGGCGGTGTGGACCTCTCTCTCTCTCTCTCTCTCTCTCTGTCTGTCTGAGCAGTCTAAGAGTGCTAATGCTACGCTGGCAATTATCTCCCCTCAACAACCGCACAGGCGCTCAGTTAGAGCATCATATCAGACCCTCTTCCAAATGTCTCAGATCTGCATGTTACAGTGTCATTAGTCCGTCTGTCTGAAAGGGAAGTGTTATTTTCCCCTTGTGATGGTCTGTTAATGGCGTCTGCTTGTGCGTTTGCGTTCAGGGGGTTTGATTCTGTCACAGAAGCTGATGAGTTTCTCTTCTTCTGAGTTATTATATGAATATTTCACAAACCTCATCATGTGTGTAGCGCAGTCCAGTGTGTGTGTGACGCCTTCTTCCAGCGCAGTATGGCATGTGGCGTCGCCGTGTCGATCGATCTCGTGTGTGTTTGTGCCGAGAGGGCTGAAGTATCTGGTTCCTGTTCAGACGCTCTCGCAGCGCAGATGCAGTAAACTGCAGATACAGGAAAAACTTCAGACCAAAATACTGGAATCTAAACATGAGCATACACACTCACACACACTTTCTCTCTCTCACACACACACACACACACACACACACACACACACACACACACACACACTCACTCACACTCACTCTCTCTCACACACATACACACACACACACACTCCCTCTCACACACACTCTCTTTCACACTCTCATACACACACTTGGTTTCAAATCATCTTAACATTGGTCAAAAGTGTGTTTGTGTTGTGTTTGTCATACATCATGCACTGCATATAAATTATGTCAGATCATGTGTCATGTCACTCAAAGCTTGGATGAATTTTCATCTAATCAAGACTTAAGTGGTACATGCAAAACTCACTGCCACAATGCTAACAGTGGTTGTCAAGATGTTGCTATGTGGTTGCTAGGGTGTTTTGGGTCTAAAGAAGTCTAGGTGTCCAACCTAAAGTTTCTTTGATATATGAGGTGAGGGGTTTGTTCAAATTACACCAGTTTTGTAAAATTGCATATAAACCTTTAGAATGTTTTTCCTTTTCTTTCAGTACTTCTCCTTCTCTCCTATCGGGTCTTTACTGGAGTAGGACAGTGTGTGTGTGTGTGTGTGTGTGTATTAGTGGATTGGTCTTGGTTTTGCTGAGGTGGCAAAGTGCCGTTTAGTCATTTGTCCATGTCAGCACAAGAAGCTAAAATAACTAAGACTGTTACAAACAAGCACACAAACACACATTTTGCCCAATATTAAAAAGTTTTAAAGCAATTAGAACCAATTTTTACAAATACAGTACCTATATGTGCTTGTCCTACAGTATGTCTTTTTCATATTTTATACATTTGGGAACAATGCATTTAGCGCTCGTTTTAAAGGGGACATATAATGAAAATCTGACTTTTTTTCCGTGTTTAAGTACTATAATCGGGTCCCGGTGCATCTACCAACCCAGAAAATGTGAAAAAAGACAACCCAGTAACTTTTTTTTGGCAAGCCTTTCTCTATATATTATAATATTACCACCCCTTAATCTGCATGTTTCCACCCACGGTGCCGCCATTTTGTTTTTGCAAATGACAACACCATGGCAAAAGTTTGAGCAAAGCATGCTAACTGTTCTGTCGTTGGCAGACGAACACTATTTAGAGTCTCGTTAGCTTGGATAGCCTGTAAATTGACCCTGACAAGCGCGATTGCTAAGAAAAAATTGTTTCTGTCCAAGCGATATTTTGGGAAAAAATATTAGACCATTAACAGCATTTGATAGCAATCATAAACATTAGCCGGGTGTGTATGGCTCTGTTTGGCAAACAGGTACACTATGTATAGTGGGCGTCCATATAGGTTTTGCACAAAAGATTAACATGACTAGTCAATGAGTTGAATCAACTCCACAGCAACTACATAAATTTATCCACTAACCATTCAGAAACGTCTAAAAGTTGTAACTTCTTCCTGAGTCTCTCCATCAGTGTCGACTCCGGTTTGAACAATGTAAGGCTGAACACCGTTACTGACAATCCTCATTTTGTCTGCGTGAGATTCTCCAGCTTTGTTGTTGTCGAGCGACCGAAGCGTGAGCTGTTAAAGCTCCGCCCTCTTCTGGAAAGGGGGCCGGGAGCAGCATCTCATTTGCATTTAAAGGGACACACACAAAAACGGCGTGTTTTTGCTCACACCCAAATAGGGGCAAATTTGACAAGCTATAATAAATGATCTGTGGGGTATTTTGAGCTGAAACTTCACAGACACATTCTGCAGACACCAGAGACTTAGTCCACACGGAGATGCGTTTCTGTGTATACGCACAAATTTGTATCGTTTCGTCCACACGGATCCGGCGTTTTCGGAAGGTGAAACCGCTACTTTTTAAAACCGGGTCCCAGAGTGGACAAATCTGAAAACGCCGCCTTTGCGTTTTCGTGTGTACAGCCAATCCATATATTTTGTGAAATGATGATGTCATCACCCCATGTGTCGACCCTAGTCAGACACCGCTAACAGCACAAAACAGCAACAACAACAACAATAGCGTACTACATGCTTGTGTTCGTGCCACAGAATCTACCGCGCCTGAAGCTTTATTAAAATAAAACTTTATTCCTAAGCTTTACTAAAGTTTGTATACAGCGCGCAAGGTTTATGCGCATGCTTCAAGTCTTATTCTTTGTTTTTAGTGTATCTCTATTGCAGAATTACAGTGCCACACACTGCTCTGGCATGTATACTACATCGTTTTGAGTGGTTTCGTGTGTACGCAGATATTTCTTGATACGAGGAAAAAAAAAGATTGGATAGGGTAAGCTGTGGCTTTGTGTGGACGTAGCCTTATATTACATCTTGTGAAAAGGGGCATAGTAGATACCCTTTAAAATGACATTTGTTATGACATCCCTTTCAAACAATACAATGCTCATGATATCTAATCATACTACACACACTCATACTATATAGAACATACTTTTTTAGCAGATGTGAAGTATTTACTTATTTAAAATAAGCACCTACTCAAGAGAGTATGCCATTTCGGACACAACCACTCTGTCTGATCCGCACTGGTCTGATCAATAAAGCCGCTCATGTTCTGATTGGTCACTCTGTTAGCATTCATGTACCAAAATCAAAGACAGTTTGGTGTGAAGATCAGAAGTGATCATTAAGTGAGGAATTATTGATGGGCTGTTGAATTATTGAGAATTTAACGCACAACTGAATGTAATGCAGCCAAACATTTTTCAGGTTTTTGTAGGCCTAGACTACCTAAACTGCTCTTGTGTAAAACTTTCATACAACAAAGAAAAAAGAGGCTGCGTCTCACTGGAAAAGAAAAGTATCTCACTATACTAGAAAGTAACTCGATGACTGATTAATATTCCTCATGTGTTTTGAGTGTTAAATTAAAGCTCTGAGGAGCATCTCTCTTCACAAAAGACATTCAAACATGTAAAAGGAGGGATTTTCTCTTGAAATCAATTCCAAACATTTAAAAGGTTTTTCTCTTTTCTTCCGTGAGAGTTTTGTAGCTTTTATCAGTCGAGTGGAGTAAAAGTTCAAGAGCGCGGTGTTTTAACCACCGTTTAACGGCTCGCCTCGTTAAAACGCAACATGCGTCGCCTCAGTCTTCACATCTGTTCTCATCTTAAGCTCACTTAAAGCTTTTATTCCTGAGAAATTGAAATGTATCTTTAAACGTACCAACAGGCGATTTCTTTTCGACAGGCTCCGTTCGCGTGAGAACACAGTAGAATCGGATTCACCTGCGCGCGCCCCTGGCTGTTACCGTGGCAACTCCCGCGGAACTCCTGAGGAGGACTCGCGGATTGGCCGGTGTATCAGCTATGGGTGAATGATTTTTGTTGATAAACGCTTCAGATCAGATTCTGTGTGAAGATTAAGATTACTCTTACAAAAAGTTACCTTTAATTACCTTTAATTATGCCAAAAAGCCGTTTTAATGTTTCCGTAAATTCGTAATAAGCATGTGATCTCATTCAAGGTAGTTTCAAAACATTCTGTTTTCTTTTTTTCACAAAGGACCCTTTTCAGGGACTGTGATGTCGCGTTTTTAACGGTCATCAAAGTTTTTATATTTTCTTTTTTTTTTTAATGTATGTACATTTATAACACTATACTATAGTATTACCTTTTCATCAAATTACAAAAAACTAGTTCTGCTGTGAGGGTGTTTCTGTGGGAGTGACGGTAAGGTTGACATTTTGAAGTTGTGAAAACACTGTTGTTGAGTTTTTCTTTTGCTATTTGAGAAAATGGGGACACAAAAAAATATATTTAGCCTAATGTATTCTCTCATTCACCGCCAACTATGACAACTTCCGCTTCGAGAAACCCGGACATGTGAAAAGGGCCTAGTAACAACGATGGTATTTTGGCACAGTTTACCATGGTAAATTTATAATGTAGTATATTTCCTTTATGACTGTTTTTGGCAGATTCTCATAGGTTATGTGTCTACCATTTTTACTATAAGTTATTAATTCAACTTTTTATGTTCACACTTAGAACTGTTTATTTCTAGTGCACTATTTTCATGTTCACTAGGTTTTTCTTGGTTTTAAAGAACATTTTCATAATTTTGTCCCTCACGTTTAGTCAGAAACACATACTGTGTTACTTTCTATAAAAATCTTTTTCCATATTCATATTTTATACACTCAAAACTACTGGGTTGTTTCAACCCATGTTTGGGTCAAATATGGACAAACCCAACTGCTGGTTTAAATTTTTAAATTACATTTTTAAACCTAAAGGTTCACTCTAAAAAATGGTGGGTTGGAAATGGACAAACCCAGAAATTGGGTTGTTTTAACCCAACAGTTGGGTTAAATGTTTGCCCAACCTGCTGGTTAGTTTTATTTAACTCAACTATTGTTTAAAAATTACTGTATTGCTCGCTTAAAGTGAACACAAAATATGTTGCAAATTAACATGTATTAATATGTTTAATAAATGAACATTTAAGTTTAATGAATAATAATTAAACAATAAACATTTATTAATAAATGTTCACCTTTTGATTATTATTGTTGCCTCTAGTAATTAGTAATCTGGTTTTTAATTTCCAACATATTTTGGGTTCATTTTAAGCCAGACATATAGTAATTTTTAAACAATAGTTGTGTTAAATAAAACTACCCGGCACGTTGGGCAAACGTTTAACCCAACCGCTGGGTTAAAACAACTCAATCGCTGGGTTTGTCCATTTTCAACCCAACTTGGGTTGTTTTTAACCCAGCATTTTTTAGAGTGTACATTTTTCTTTTGAATATCCATGAAAAAGCAAGCTAAACTTCATCTTTGTCCTCTGGTTTTAGTCTTTGACCGAGGAACACACTCTGGCCA
Organism: Hypophthalmichthys molitrix; assembly: GCA_037950675.1. Taxonomy (NCBI): domain Eukaryota; kingdom Metazoa; phylum Chordata; class Actinopteri; order Cypriniformes; family Xenocyprididae; genus Hypophthalmichthys; species Hypophthalmichthys molitrix. Next base: position 1,484,573 of record CM075512.1, on the reverse strand, counting down.
TATGGTAAAGCGTTTGTAAAATGATTCACAGCACACAGCGTTTAACGCTCTTGAGAGAGTAGATTCCTAAAATACTAAACAGCGAACTGAGTTGTTTTGATAAATATTTGATGTCTCATTTATCAATGAGTTAGCAGGTGATTTATTCAATACCACAAGTGATATTGAATAAACACTCCGACAGGCGTTTATCGATGAACCGCTTCAAAAAAAACACGCATGCAGAATTGAACTGAATTGACTTCAGCCTCACATAAAAGACGGACGAACTTACAATATCAACAGCAGAAGAGAATGAATCTTGTTTTATTTTTCTCTCTCTCTGAGTGTGTGTGTGTGTGTGTGAGGAATCCTCTGTGCCTGCATTATTTGAGTCCATTAAAGCTCTTCTACCTTCCCAAGGATTTGATTTCTGTCCCATAACCAGCGACTGTGACTGGGCATCGAGTCGGCTCTTTAAGACCAGACCACCAGATCGATGGCGCTAGCTTTACCAGGGCGCTAACAGCCTCCGCAGTGTCTCCGTTAGATCCACAGGTTTGCACAGGGAAACAAGGGCCGACTCTGACCCCGGTAGAGGGTCCTTAAGGGCCCTCCTGAAGAGAGGAGGAGCGAGGGGGAAGGAAATTGCTAGTTGCTTATGAGTGAGTACACGTGATTATTATGGAGTTGTGAGTGTGTGAATGAACGGCCGTCAGTGTGTGTGTGTGTGGCGGGGTGTGACTGGCCAGTAAATTGAGATGGTTAATCTCAGATGAGGAGAGTGTATTGGTCCTTCAGACAGACATGTGAGGGCCACTCCACACGGCTGCCCATTTAAGAGCCCGCTTACAAGAGCCCGTCCGTGCGTGTCTTTGAAGAGCTCGACCTTATGTCTGCAATTCACCCCTTTTACACACACACACACAATTCTGTCTGCACTGCAGCGTTTCATTTCTGAATTTTCCCAAATGATGCAATGGAAACGATGCACTCTTCTCAAGAGAAAAATATCATTAATAGGCTTCAGCAGCATCAATTAATCAGGCTTTACAAAAACTACTTTAAATAATGGCATGGTGCCCTGTTTCTAAGTCAGGGGTTTTTAAACTGGGGTCCGGGGACTCCCTGGGGGCCACAAGTAAGTGCTGAGGGGTCCGTGGATGTGTTTAGAGAAAAAAAGTGTAAAAATAAATACAATAGATTAAAATTAATAAATAATAAAAAGAAGATTAAATGAATAAAAGACAATTTAAACAAATATGATATAAATAAAATAACAAGTATTAGATTAAAATAAAACTTTTATATTAATAAATGATTAAAATTAATTATAAAATTAAGTAAGTAGATTAAAAACAATAAATAAAACATTGAAATAAATAAATAAGTGATTAAATATTTGATATAAATAAATATTGGATTTAAAAGATATAATAAAATAAATAAAAAGATTAAAATTAATGATGAAATTAAATTAAAATATAAAATAGATTAAAAATAAATAATAAAAAGATTAAATAAATCAAAAACAGATTAAACAAATTGAATATACAAAACAAGTATTAGATTAAAATAAAACTTTTATATTAATGAATGAAACATAAAAATATATCAAAATGAATTATAAAAGTTAAATGAAAAAATAAGTAAATTAAAATTAATAAATAAAAAGATTAAAATAAATAAAAAACTTTGATATAAATAAATATTAGATTTAAAAAATAAATTCATAAATAAATAAAAAAAAAACAATAAAAAGATTAAATGAATAATAAAATATAATGGAAAAAATAAATAGATTAAATCAAATATTAAAATAAACCTCTCTCTCTCTCTCTATGTATATATATATATATATATATATATATATATACAGTACTATAGTAAGTAGGAAAAAAACTGAATAAACTAAATTTTTTCCAAAATATTTATTTTTCACAGTATGAGTTCTTTATGCATAAAAATGTATTGCTGCCTTTTAAATTTTAGATCATATATGAGGGTCTGTGACATCTAAAAGAGTGAAAGCCCCTGATATAAGTCATATAATAATCTTCACTATTCATCAATCAATATCCATCAATCAATAATGTGGAACATTGTTTTTTTTAATGTGTGGAAATTAATGATCTTAGAAACCTGGGAATATCAGTGAGTCTTAAACTTATTTGCTGGTCTAAAAAGTTGCATTACAGTAACTTTTATCACGGGGTGTTGTTAATATCAAAACAAATTTTAAACATATAATATATTCAGGATGTCCTAATAGAGCTAAAGCTCTCTTGTAGGGTTTGTGTTAGTCTGTGATGATTATAATTAGCTTTATATAAAGCACAAGTTTATCCTAAGTCCTCATTCAGTCAGTGTGTTGTGTTTGTCTATATGTAACCTTGTTGCGGTCTAGTTTTGGGACTAGTTCTGTAGTGTTTATTGATTTGCCAGTGTGGTTATGCAGCTACAGGAGGAATATGATTTAATAAAACATCTCTCCCCTCATTCTCATGAACAATTAATTCACATGAACTAGTCAAAGAAACAAGATATGTGTGCATAAACAGACACACACACACTGGCAGCAGGAAGGAGAATGCCATCACACACAGATGTGGTTTACTGAGTAATACATATAAAAATGCTTTTAAATGAAACATGAAACGTCAGCAGAGAACCTGTGCTTCACTCTGTCTGTCTGTCATCAGTGAGAGCGAATGTGAGCGAGATGGTCAGAACGAGACAGACCCAACTGTCTTCCTGTTTCTCTGTGCTGTGCTCTTAATGCTGCATGTTTAATTAGCAGAGGGAGTGTGAGAAAAAGTGGGCAGACAGTCTGTGTGTGTGTGTGTGTGTGTGTGTGTGTGTGTGTGTGTGGCTGGAGTCTCCATTAGTGAGCAGTCAGACCTGTTGTCTCCTACATTACTGCTAATGGAGGCTCTGCTGACAGGAAAGGTGGTTTCCTTTCATGCAAAAGGGCGTCACCAGTGTGTGTGTGTGTGTGTGTGTGTGTGGAGATACGCAGGACTGGGCCGTTTATCAGTTTATTAACTACATTTATTTTAAATTTAATCAATTGTAAAGTGCTTTATTGGCATGATTTGTTTTGCTCACAGTATTGGCACAGCATCAACAACAACATTAAAACATGACAAAAACAACAGTGACAGAAATATATAAAATAATAACTTGATTTGATGATGTTTGTCCATTCTAAAGTTGTCAGGATGTTGCTATTGTAGGGTTATTATCGTTAACTGAAACCATAAAAAAAAAATTTAATTACTATTGTTACTTATTATTATATAAAACAAAGATATTATGTATTATTCTTATATAATAATTGCAATATTAATAATAGTCATAATAATATTAATGTATTAATATCATTATTGTTGTTGGTTATTATTCAAATAATAAATACATTCCAGATATTGCTTAGGTTTATTCTTATAATAATAATAACTATAATTGTGTTATTATTATTATTATTAAAATAATGAATGAATGAATAAATAAAGTAATAAATACATTCCAGGTATTGTTATGGTTTATTCTTATAATGGTAATAATATAATATTTTTGTTGTTGTTGTTAAAATAATAAATGTTAAAATAATAAATACATTTCAGATATTGCTATGGTTTATTTTTTAATAATATTAACTATAGTCTTATTTTTTTATTTTTTTTAAAAGAATGAATAAATAAAGTAATAAATACATTCCAGATATTGCTAAGGTTTATTCTTAAAATAATCATAACTATATTATTATTATTATTATTATTATTATTAAAAGAATGAATGAATGAATGAATGAATAAAGTAATAAATGCATTCCAGATATTGTAATAGTTCATTCTTATAATAGTAATAATAATATTAACTATTATTTTTGTTTTTGCTGTTAAAATAATAAATATTTAAAATAATAAATAATTTCCAGATTTTGCTATGGTTTATTTTTTAATAATAATAACTATAGTCTTATTATTTTTTATTAAAAGAATGAATAAATAAATAATAAAATAATAATATCAATAATGACAATAACTATTATTGTTGTTGTTTTTGTTAAAAAAATATCTAAAATATAATTACATTCCAGATATTGTGGTTTATTCTTATAATAATACTAATAATAAATCATTTCATCCTCTTAATAGTAAATAAATTTAATAAATATGTAAAGCTATAATCTTTGTACACAACTGAATTCAGAATCACATGCTAGAGTAGTACTTTTCCTATTTTTGTCATATTAATATAGCAGAAATAGTAAGAGTAGTGAGTATTACTATGATTCAAAATTCAGCAACTATTTGCTCTTAGGCAGTTAGTCGGGCAGCTCTGGTTGGGGTCCTGAGGGGGAGATGGTCTTTGGAAACAACAGACCGGGATCAAGTGGTGCTGTCATTTCTCATTGCATCAGTGTGTGTGTGTGTGTGTGTGTGTGTGTGTGTGTGTGAGACACTTTTGAGCTACAGCTGCTATCAGTCACATCACATTTCTGTGCTCCAGTAGTCATGGGCACACATGACCTTGAGTGCACCCTGTCTCACACACTGTCCGTCTCTCTCTCACACACAGACGCCGGCTCTGTCTGTCTCTTCTGAGCTGTCTCTGGTCCTCCTTGACCCGGTGTAAGGTTGAGTCCATTTACTGCATGTCACCATCAGTCGGCGTCTTGGCTTAAAAATGGAGCGCTCCGACCATGAGCTGTGAGTATTAGCCGATCAATATGCATCACACACACACACACACACACACACACACAGATGAAGGATATTATTAACACATCTTTAAACCTGTGAACCACAGACAGCCTCAAGGGTGTCTATGTACAGAAACAGAACAAGTGTTTCTTTTGAGATACTGTAAAATATACAACCCTCCCAAAACAGATCTGTTCTAAACCCCTAGTGAGACCCCTACCTAGACAGCATCTATACAAATATGCATATTGAATAGTAATCCAATTATTTAACACCATATATGTGTGTGTCAGTGTTATTTTCATATTGATATGATTCATTGTATTTATTCATATTTTGAATTGGCTTTCATTTTTATACCTTCATTTTTAATTTTAGTTTAGGTTTTAGTAATTTTGTCATGTGATTTTTCTCACATTTATAAGTTTTTTATGTATTTCAATGTAGCTTTATTTTTCTTTCAATTTTAGTAAATTTAGTGCTGAAATTTAAAAAATAAAGTTTGTCTATCTATCTATCCATCTATTCATCAATCAATCAGTCTATCTATCCATCCATCCATTCATCTATCCATCTGTCCATCCGTCTATCCATCCATCCATCAATCCTTCCATCCATCCATCATCTATCCCTACATCCATCCATCCTTCCATCCTTCTCATCTATCAATCTATCATCCTTCCATCCCTCCATCTTCCATCCATCCGTCCATTCTTCCATCCATCCATCTATTATCCTTCCATCTGTCCATCCCTCCATCCATCCATCCATATCTCCATCCATCTATCATCCTTCCATCTGTCATCCATCCATCCATTCATCTATCCATCCCTCCATCCATCCATCCTTCCATCCATCCATCCATCTGTCCCTCATCTATCCATCTATCATCCTTCCATCCATCCATCCATCCATCCTTCCATCTGTCCATCCATCCATCTATCATCCTTCCATCCATCCATCCATTTATTCATCCATCCCTCCATCCATCCCTACATCCATCCATCCATCCTTCCATCCATCCATCTGTCCCTCATCTATCCATCTATCATCCTTCCATCCATCCATCTATCATCCTTCCATCTGTCTATCCATCCATCCATCCATCATCCTTCCATCTGTCCATCCATTCATCTATCCATCCTTCCATTCATCCATCCATCCCTCCATCCATTCATTCATCAATCCTTCCATCCATCTATCATCCTTCCATCTGTCCATCCATCCATCCATCCATCTATCATCCTTCCATCTCTCCATCCATCTATCCATCCTTCCATTCATCCATCCATCCATCTGTCCATCCTTCCATCCATCCATCCATCCGTCCATCTTTCCATCTCTCCATCCATCTATCCATTCTTCCATTCATCCATCCATCATCAATCCATCTATCCATTCATCCATCCATCCATATTTCTGTCTGTCTGTTTTTCTGTCTATTTACTATCTCAAATAAAAAGCACTATTTGTGTAACACAGAGTTGCACCCTATGAAGTGTTAAAAATTACTTATGAGGTTCATTTCAATTAGGATATAGGCAGCACATGCAGCTCACTAGAGCAGATCTAGTGTGTGTGTGTGTGTGTGATGTTGACCTGCCTCTAATGGCTCAGATGATAGATCAGTTGTGTGCTGATGATAATTAATTCTCTCTGTGTGTTTTCAGGAGGGGTCGGCGCTGACGGTCTGTCAGTCAGATGGTTCTCAGGAGAGTCTTTTGTTTTGAATAGGGGGAAAATCTGAGCTGCGGAGAAGAGATTCCCAGCCCGATCAATTCCCTCTAACTACACTATTGATTAGCTGCAGTAACATTTTTCATTTATTAATTATGAGGAATATGTACTTGGAAGTGTCTCTCTCTCTCCTGATAGGGTCATCAGCCATGAGCTGATATCATTTGGTGCTTGTATGAATGTGTTATAGACATATTGTCGTCATTAAGGACACACTGACACGTCTTTGTCTCTGAAATATGACACTGCACCTTCTATACTTCTCTTTCTGACAAGGGAGGATTTATTTTTAGGTTTCAGATGATTAAATGCTGCTTTTAATGGTGTTTCAGTGGCAGAACATATAGTACAAAGGTAATTTACACATAAAAACATCCTAATGTCACTGAATTAGATGGCAAAATATTAACATGTGTGTCATTTACTGTAAACGAAGATGCATAAATACACTTTTTAATGGCAAACATTTGACAAAAAGTACATACATCCATTTAAAATCATCTGTCTATCTATCTATCTATCTATCTATCTATCTATCTATCTATCCCTTCATCCCTCTGTCTTTCTATCTATCTATCTATCATCTATCTATCCCTCCATCTAATCATCCATCATCCCTCTATCCATCTAATCATCCATCCATCTATCCCTCCATCCATCCATTCTTCCATCCACCTAATCATCGCTCCAACCATCCATCCATCTTTGTCATCTATCTATCCATCCATCCATCTAATCATCCTTCCATCTATCCCTCTATCCATCTATCTATCCATCTAACCATCCATCCATCTATCCCTCCTCCATCTAACCATCCATCTATCTGTCTAATCATCCATCCATCTATCCCTCCATCCATCCATCTTTGTCATCTATCTATCCATCCATCCATCTAATCATCCTTCCATCTATCCCTCTATCCATCTAATCATCCATCTATCTGTCTAATCATCCATCCATCCATCCACCTAATCATCGCTCAATCTATCCATCCATCCTTCCTCCCTCTCTCCCTCCCTCCATCTAATCATGCATCCATCTAATCATCCATCTATCCATCTATCATCTAATCATCCATCGATCTATCCTTTCGTCCATCCACCTAATCAACGCTCAATCTATACATCCATCCTTCCTCCCTCTCTCCATCCATCTATCCATCTAATCATGCATCCATCTAATCATCCATCCATCTATCCCTCTATCCATCATCTATCATCTAATGATCCCTCCATCTATCCATCCATCCCTTTCTCCATCCATCCATCAATCATCAATCCATCTATCCATCCATCCCTTCCTTCATCCATCCATCATCCATCCATCCATCTATCCATCCATCCATCCATCCATCCATCTCTTCCTCCATCCCTTCCTCCATCCCTCCATCCATCAATCCATCTATCATCCATTCATCTAATCATCCATCATCTATCCCTCTATCCATCTATCATCTAATGATCCCTCCATGTATCCATCCATCCATCTAATCATCGCTCCATCTATCCATCCATCCATCCATCCATCTAATGATCCCTCCATCCATCCATCCATCCCTTCCTCCATCCATCAATCCATCCATCCCTTCCTCCATCCATCCATCCATCTAATCATCCATCCATCTATCCCTCTATCCATCCATCTATCATCTAATGATCCCTCCATCTATCCATCCATCCATCCCTTCCTACATCCATCCATCTATCTATCCATCCATCTATCCATCCATCCATCTAATCATCCATCCATCTATTCCTCTATCCATCCATCTATCATCTAATGATCCCATCTATCTATCCAGTAATCTGTGACTTTCCTCAGGAAGAATACAGCTGTGAGTGTGATCACGTACCATTCCCAAGGAAGATAATCTCCCTCTAACCGGAGAACAACGGCTCGCCTTTGACCAACAGATCTCACGCTTGAAAGATATAAAACCTCACAAAGGTACGTCCACACCTCTGCAAAGTTACACAACAAAACACCTACACATCCCTCAGAAAGACACTGAAGTGTGGAGTGAAGGCACTGGTTTCTGGAAAAGGAAACAGCCACTGTCATAGTTAAGTTAGTAGCATCACTACTGTTAGTTAGTTACTGCCCATCACTGCCGGCCACAGAGAGATAAAGAGAGCGAGACAGCAGAGGCCAGCGCTATAACCTTGCCAGAAAGAGTGTTAGGCCTCTAAAAATATCCCTGATTACTGGTGCAGCCCTGCAGCTCCAGAGACCCAATGAAAGTATTGATGAGTGAATCCCAGCCTAAGAGAACATGGAAACAACCGCTGGCCAGCGGCCATAGTAAACCTATTGATCCAGAGCCCGGCCTATCTCTCTATGACAGCCTATTCCCACCTCACACACATTACTGTATCGGCTGCTCGTGTGTGTGTGAGAGAGAGAGATTTCTCTCGCTCTCTTTCCCCACTCGTTCACTTCCTACGCGAGTGTTTGAATGTTTTGTGGCCTGATTTTGCAGCCTCGTTTCAATCAGTACTCGGCTGTGTTTGGTGTACTGTGTGCTGTGCTGTATAATGCCTTAATTTTTTTAAATGGAATATGAAACAGTGTGCACTATGCTGTACATATACATATATACACTATACATATATATACAGCAATCAACTTTATAAATATTAACATTAAATATACATATACGATTTGCTATTAGCTGTCGACTCAGGAAAATGTGCTGTTTTGGTTCTTTTGGATCTAAGCGCGGCTTTTGACACTATCGATCACTGTAATCTATCGAAATGTTTAGAGCTGTATGTTGGTATTAAGGGAACTGCCTTAAATTGGTTCTCATCATACCTTAAGGGGAGATCTTTTTCTGTAGCTATTGAAAACTATTCTTCTTTCTCTGCTTAGTGCACATGTGGTGTACCACAGGGCTCTGTCTTAGGCCCTGTCTTATTTTCCTTCCATCTTCTTCCTTTAGCCAAGATCTTTCGTAAGCATCACATTTTATATCATCTTTATGCAGATGATATACAGCTTTACCTTCCAGATGACAACATATCTCTTCAATCACTGTTTGATTGTTTGAGTGATGTTAAAAGTTGGATGGTGGATAATTTTTTCCAATTAAATGACTCTGAGATGGAAATGTTGGTTTTTGGACGGCCTGAAGGTGTTAATATCCTCTAAGGATCCCTTAGTCTTGTGACTAACTCTGTTGGTACTCATGCAGGGGATCTGGGGGTCATTTTTGACCTGAAACATTAATTTAGTTCAGCATTTTTTCAGCTTAGGCTGATAAAATAAAATCTTCAATTCCTTATAGGGATCTGGAAACTATTATTCATGCATTTATTTCAACAAGACTGGACTACTGCAACTCATTGTATTTAGGGATTGGTCAGTCTTGTTTATCTCGCCTTCATCTGGTCCAAAATACTGCGACCAATGACGTGCTTGAAACTCAAGGGGGATCTTGCATTTTCAGATTCGGTGGCTGCATTTATTTGGTCAAAAATACAGTAAAAATTGTGAAATATTATTTAATTTTAAATAACTGTTTACTATGTGAATATATAGTAAAATGTAATTTATTCCTGTGATCAAAGCTGAATTTTCAGCATCATTACTCCAGTCTTCAGTGTCACATGATCCTTCAGAAATCATATCATTCTAATATGATGATTTGCTGCTCAAAAAAAATTTCAGATTAGTATCAATGTTTAAAACCTTTAAAAATGGTAATGATTGTGGAATCTATGATACAGTTTTTCAGGGTTCTTTGATGAACAGAAACTTTGAACAATTAAAAATAGAATCTTTTGTAACATTATAAATGATTTTTCCCATCAATTTAATGCATCCTTTCTGAATAAAAGTATCAATTTATTTAAAAAAAAAAAAAAAAAATTCTTTGGAACCATTTCAATCAAGTGAATCAATTCACTAAAAATGATTTAGACTATCCAGTGCTTCATATCAGAGAGTGGAGATTTTACGTGAGCATATTTGATAATCACCTTCATCATTCCCAGCATGCCTTTATAACAACGAGGGAGAGAAATAGTCAAACTGTTCTTGAAACACTTTGAGCGAACAACATACCCAGTAAAAACTGTACAGCCGGTCCTCAAGAACATAAACTCTCCTGGATTTATTACACCTCAAAAATTACCGTTCGAATGACTTCAGACTCCCAAAGTTATTGATCGATCAGCACGTGATCTGTGATCAACAGCCAGAGAAATGCCACACGGAGCAGAAGGGATTATGGGATGCTCTACAGCTGACTGAGGCATGATGGGAAAGAATAACACCCACATACACACACATACATCTGAGCAGTATTGATTATCTCCCAGGCTGTTTTACTCACACACACACACACACACCGTCACAGTATGAAGTGATTCAAGTTCTTTTCCACATAAAAAAAACAAAAACATTATGAATAATTCTGCTTAGTGACCAGCAGCAAGTGTGAACTTGAAAATGTGTGTATTTAAGTTATGCATGTATAAATTAGAAGTCTTAGTTTGTTTCATTTAAACTGATTACTCAAGTATTTATAACAACGTAGAAAAACATTGTTGTGTGTTTTTATGTTGTCATTGTTTTTTGTTATTATTATTATTATTTAATACGTCTATACAGTCGTGGTCAAAATTATTGGCACACACCCTTGGTAAATATGAACAAAAGAATCCTGTAAAAAAAAAAAAAAAAAAAAAAATGTATATATATATATATATATATATATATATATATATATATATATGTATATATATATATCATGAGATTTCCCCACCCATTTAATTTTTTTTTTTTCCACTTCAATGAAAGGATCAATTTTTGTGAATTTTTGAATAAAAGATCAAAAGGATTAACAATGCAGATTTATTTTCACAGGCTTCTTTGTTCATATTTACCAAGGGTGCCCATAATTCTGACCAGGACTGTGCAGTTTTAGTTTATTCAGTTATTTTTTAATAAGTACTTAAACTTAGATTTTAAATCAGTTATTTTATTTCAAGTAATTTATGGTTTTAGTTAACAGTATTTAGTTAATGTTTCACACAGCAACCTTTCCTCAGACAATCATGTGTCAGTTTGTGATGTTTTCCAGCGGCTCACACTCATCATGACTCACCTCTCCTGCCTCCCTCAGCAAGACAGAAATTACCCTGAAACTGATTCTACGATCAATAACAACATACCCACCAATCAAGCGGGCCGACCCGGGGTTGAGAGCCAATCAGCAGCTCAACACACCTCCTGTTTCAAGAGTCTGAGGAAACGGAAAACAACAAACAGGACGTTTACAGGTGAGAAGAGAGACTTTATACGGGTTTATACAGCCACAGATCATCATTCTTACAGTTGAAGAGACTGTGGGTGTAAATATTGTCATCTGACAAAGATTTGAAAGACATTTGATTTTGATAAGATTCTAGATATAAAAGTACATAAATTAGACATAAAAACAGATCTATAGCAGGCAGTACATATTATATATGTGTATGTATATATACATATACTCACTGATAATAATATGAAAAATGTCATATATGCACAAATATGTGACATTTTATGTCAGTGAAAACCATATTTAATATTTAGTGGTGCTTGCTATTGTTACGTAACACAGACTCACAACGACGTAGAATTGAATATGAGAGTTTTATTGAACATGGCAGGTGAGTATGGTAGTCAAAGCAGGAATGCAATAATGAATGATAATACAGACAGTTCTTTGTTTTGCAGATGGTTGAAGGAGGTCGTGGATACGAGCAGCCGAGCACACACTTTGGCTAGGTGAGTAGAGAGTTGTTGGAGTCTGGAGGAGAAGACGAATGAGACACAGAGGATCAGGAGAGACGATAGAGGAATAACGTATAAACAATCCAGAGGTAAGTGTAGCAGGGAAGTGAATCCTTCTCAAAACGAGACCAGACGAAGTTCCAGAGTGATGTGTGTGCTTAATGCTGCTTGTGTGATGAGGTGATGAAGATCAGGTGTGGGTGAGCAGGTGAGATGAAGGAGGGATGATGGGAAATGGAGTTCAGGGAAGGTGAGAGAGATATATTTATTATTTTATTAGGTGTATTTTACATGTATTGCCTGCCATATATCAGATTTCTGTGTGGAGTAGATTGGATGTGCTAAAGCTTTATGACTGAAAATAGATTAGAAATTAATGTAAAATATTATATTGTGAAATTAAAGCCTACAGAAGTTTTCTAACAATTCTAAAACAATTTTAAATCTAATTATTTGTACAAACAAATACCAAATATATAGGTATATATATATATATATATATATATATATATATATATATATATATTCTACACAGTTGTAAAAAGTGTATATGTATAAGTGTGTGTGTATATAAATATATATGAATTTAGGTAAATTGGGACACTTTTTTGCTATTGAGATGACAGGAAAAAATGTCATTCTAAATGAACCCATATGAGTGTGTGTGTGTGTATATATATATATATATTTACAGGGCTTGACATTGACATTTTGCTATTAACAAAGTTACTGGCCACAATTTTGACATCGATACAATGGGGAAAAACTGCCATATAGATATTTTTAATATTATCTCATAATTTGGCAGCAGGTATATTAGGCTGCTGTCACTTTAAGACCTGACTCACAGATCCATTATACTGTTACACAAGCGTTTTCTTTCTCAACTGTTTACGTTCACTTAAAACACAACTGTGTTTATGTGAATACTCGCCAAGACCGGCATTTTGACATTATTTTGTGTGTATTTACCTGTTTAAGCACCACAAGCAGCGAAAAAGAACTCAAAATAGTACTGAGAGGCGGATTTATGTGGCGTACTTTGGGTGTGAGCACAAAATCTGCGGGAATGAGTAAAATTAAGCGCAGTAATCACAATACCACACTGAAATATTTCAGTATTGATATGTATTGAAAAATCAATATAGTTTATTGTTTCAGATGCCTTTTTAAAAGACTACATTCGAAAAATTCAACCTGCCAAAGGGACTACGTTAAACGCCACTGCCGAAATACACACGCATTTGGCGGGTGTTAATGTCAAGCCATATATATATATATATATATATATATATATATATATATATATATATATATATATTTATATACACACACACACACACACACACAAACTATAGAATAACTATTGACGCTATTAACAACAGCAATGATGCACCCATAGCTGATGTGTGTCTTATTTTGGTGTCATTTACAGAAATGACGTGAGAATGAGGCGCGAGAAACAAGAACCCACTGTCAAAAATGAAAGTGGATGTCTCTGACTGACCATGTGCAAAAGGTCACGCTTGTTCCCGTGGAGACAGGCCTTTAGAATTCAGCTGTCAATCACAGCTGTTGCTACTGGAGACGTAAGAGCAAAACACATCTAGAAACACAGAAGAAAGACACACTATAGTGAAGAAATGGCAAGTTCTGGAGAGGTTGTGGTTATTTAATTCTCTTCTATATCAACATCAACGTAAAGTTGGCCCAAAAATCATTTCGAAAAAGCCTAAAAAATTAAAAAAAGGACACTTGTATTGTATGAAGTATTTATTCTCACTGTTTCTGAATCTGCAGCAGCAGAGTCTCTGTTTGACTTTGTCTCAGTTTCGTCCTGTAAAGAATAACGAGTTTCCTTTATGTCCACTCGGTGTATCAGAGGTCTGATGGTCTTTCTCGTTTTCCTCGTAAGTGAATTCACCTTATTAGTGGCCGATCTCAGGAAATATGATTTGCTCTCTTGAACACGCCGCGATATTTCAGGCCGGATCGGGCAGGTGGCTGTCAGACGGCGAAACTTGGCGATAGTTTCCCGTAAAATATGGCCCTCTTCACCGCACACCCCAACGCAACCCCAAACAAGCCTGGCACGCGCGGAGCAGCGAGGGGTTAATGAAACGCTGCTCCTTCTTTAATTGAAAAAAGAGAGCGAGGCGGCCGCGGTCGTGTTCCGCGCTCCGTTATTGCCGCTAATAAGCCGGCTCTCTGAGATGAACGGTTCACCTGCGTGGAGGTTAATGAAGATCCCCACGTGCTGCGCTCACTCTGGACATGAAGGTTAACCATTTCCCCCGCTACCTCTGCCCTGCACCCCCGCTCATTCATCTCGGGAAGGACAGAACAGGACAAGATAAAGATGGACGTGAACACAAACCTTCTACTGTGGGTGAGTGGATTCTAGAACCGGCCGTCTATCTCCCATGTTATTATTGGTGCTCTTCGCGTGGCGGTCAATTGTTTATTTTTTTAATTATTATTATTTTAATTAAATGAATGTTTTTTAATATTTTGTATTTTTAGGGAACTTAATGGTAGGCCTATGCAGTAGTTATAATCCATTTATTTACTTTTTGAGCATAGACCTGAAAATGAAATTTACAACTTAAACTGTCATAAATCTTGAATGCTTTGGGCCTTATTTTAACGATCTAAGCTCATGGTCTGAAACACACGGCGCAGCTGCACTTAGGGCGTGTCCAAATCCACTTTTGCTAGTTTAACGCTGGAAAAAAATGGTTGGCGTGCCAGGCACATGGTCTAAAAGTGTTGTACCTAGTCTCTTAATGAGTCATGGGTGTTTTTGGGGCGTAACGTGCAATAAACCAATCAGAGTCTCATCTCCCATTCCCTTTAAAAGCCAGTTGCACTTGCACCATGGTGGATTTGTTATTTACATGGCGGATGTTGCAGTCGGAAAGACTGAATCCTTTTCTTTTTAATATTTGGCATGTTTGTGTGCTGCTGCGCGTCGCTGTGTGTGTAATAAGCGCGCGTTGTGCACCCTCATATAGGCGCATATTACTAACACACCCTTTAAATAACAAAAAAATAATAATTAGCCCAGGTTTCAGTTGGTAAATGGTGCAGTCGTTTTCAGTTGCCACAAAATAGCAACGTGCCAACAATGCACCTGAGCACACCTCGTTTTCAGACCAGCACGCCCATGGGCGAACAGATGGGCCGAGTGCATTTGCTATTTAAACAACGTGGTGCTGGACGTGAAAATGATAACTGTGCTGGGCTGAAACTAGCAAAAAACACTTGCGTCGCGTCTGGTGACGCATTGTGCCGGGTGTATGATTGGGCCATTTGGATCACTGACTTAAGTTTGGTCCTTTTTTTTTTTTTTTTTTTAAAGAAGACACTTGGCAAATTATTGCTGTAGTGAAAAAAAAATTTAATAAGTAAACTTAAAAAACATTTTTTTTTTTTTAGTATATTGTTATGGAAAATTTTTATATGAAATATGTATTTTCCAAAACATGTTTTACTCTAAAATTGCATGAAAATCAAAGCCATAAATCTAAACAAGTTGTGTTTCAGATTTTGAGCTTGATATCTCAAAAACAAAAAAGGAAGATGTCAGTAAGATTTTGTGTGGGCGCAGAACCAAAGGTTTCCACTAGAAGAAATTAGTTTCCCATTAGTTTCCAGTGTGCTCATTTTTGACCTCAAACATTACAAGTGTGACTTTTTTTTTCAGGACCATTACCCTTGTCGAATCATGTCAATGAATTTGTGTGTGTGTTCACATAGAAAGTGCCAAAATCTTTACCAAGTTTCGTACCATTCTGATGAAGTAAAAAATTTTAAATTTTTCAGTCAAAAATGACGAAGAGCAACAGTGCGTTAAAGTAGCCTATGAAACGAGTAAACTTTCTGAATCATTTACACTATGGTAGACTGCTTCCACATTTGGTTTGACTGTTTGGCCCCACCCTCATTTGAAGAGAACTGAGCCATTTCTGTTTCTCTCCATTTCTGTCACATGATGGAGTTTGTGTTCCTTGCAACGCTATCTCATGACCAATTCATGTGTATTCTACGAGGTGGCTAATCCCCAGTGATGGGTAGGTTTAGGGGCGGGGTTAGGGGTAGGTCATTCGTATGAATTCATACAAATTTGGCAACTCGTAAAATACATACAATTTAGATTTTTATACAAATTCATACGAGTGAGATCATAGGAGTGAGGTTGTACAAGTGAGGTCGTACAAATTCATACGAATTAGCCACCTTATAAAATACATACGAATTGCTGTGAGATCGTGTTGGTTCCTTGCCATTGTCACCTTTGGGGTTTAAAAGACAGTAATATTATCAATGCACTCACAATCAGATGAGAACTGAACTTGAACTGAATAACGGCACTATTGTCTTCTGTAGAGATGCTTTATAACTGAATCCACTGGCAAGTTGTGCAACATCGACACTATTATTGGATTGAACTGACTTGAGATGAATAACATCTTCTATAAAGCTGCTTATAGCTGAATTAAACTCCTAATTGATTAACTTTACAGTTATCAAGCTGAACTGAATCAATATTTAACTGAATTGAGCCGAGTATAATGAATGAATGCCACTATAGCTGCTTATAGCGGAATTTGAATTTGTCTCATATTTGATGAAGTATACATCGTTGATCGTTATTTTCCTTACTTGACCTTTGTGAATTGGTTCATTTGAATGGTTTGAATGAACAGATCAAATAACCAAGATGGCCGCAGAGTGAACTGACTTTTGTCTTAAAGGTATAGTAAGTGATTTCTGAGAAACACTGTTGATAATTGAAATCACCAAAATAAACACGCCCCTACCCAATAGGATCACACCCCCATCTTTATAGTTCCGCCCCCAAATTCACAAACACACTGTGCAACACAGGCACCTCCCCCATCATGAGTGAACACGCCCCTTACTGCTGATTGACTCACTCTCTCTCCTCCCCCATCATGAGTGGGCACGCCCCCCTACTGCTGATTGGCTTACTCTCTCCTCCCTCATGAGTGGACACGCCCCATACTGCTGATTGGCTCACTCTCTCCTCCTCCATCATGATTGGACACACCCCCTACTGCTGATTGGCTCACTCTCCTCCCCCATCATGAGTGGACACGCCCCCTACTGCTGATTGGCTCACTCTCCTTCATCATGAGTGGACACGCCCCCTATTGCTGATTGGCTCACTCTCCTTCATCATGAGTGGACACGTCCCCTACTACTGACTGGCTTACTCTCTCCTCCCCCTCATGAGTGGACACGCCCCTTACTGCTGATTGGCTACGAGTGTGTTTTGGTGCTCAGTCTGATCCACTTTAAACCACATTTCTCAGAAATCACTTACTGCACCTTTAACTACTTTAAATTATGAATAGCTTATATTTTTGCTTAAGTTCGGTTTACAGAAATGTCCAGAAACATCATATTCTATAGATATTCAGTACAGATCTCTTTCTCTGACCATTGATTGGCCTATATTGTGGTCAGCTCCCAAATCTCTGATGATGGTATGCCAAAAATCTTTCATTTTTCCCCATTATTCATTGGCACTGCAGTCGAATGAAATGATTTTCTTCAGCTCAAGACTTGAGTGACAGCCAAAAGAACAATCATGTTTTAGTTGGAAAAAAATGAGGAAAACACATTTATTAATTAATTCCATTGGAATGGCCTGAGCTTGTTTGGATGATATTGACACTCCCATTTAGTTTTACTCATCTAAAACGTTGATTTGATGGTGAGAGAGATAAGGTACTAATATCACACCATCCCATCTACTGGCATCATTTATTCATGGCCAGAAATGCACTCGAGACATTAGTAATTACGATCGCAGGCCGTGCTTTATTTTCTGGTGTATAAAACCACTCCAAGGAGGAAACACTTCCTCATTAGCCGCTCGCTCTATTTCCTCCGGTGGATTCTGCACACGATCATTTATTCATGCAGAAACCCCCATCATCTCCTCATCAGCGCGTCCCAAAAGCCGCGGGCCGCAGGACACACACCTTAAAACACTTCAGGGGAAGCGCAGAGGTGATGAAGATGATGAGGAGGTGACAGAGAGATGGAGGGTGTGAAAACCACTCAGATGGACACGAGGGAAGCCCGGCACTTCAGTGACACTATTGAAATGATAATGGAGAGGAGAATAGAGTTCATGAACTGACCTGAGACTGCTGTGTTCGTCTTAAATGAATAGATCACCTGAAATGAGCGTTATCGTCTTCAGCGACTCACTCGCATGTCGCATGGTCCAGAAGAGTTTTATCTGTGAAATTTACATAATTAAAGCAGGCACTTTTTATCTGAAGTGGCTTACAAATGAGGAACAGCACCAGCAGTAACAGGTTCTACATGTTTTTCATTCATTTTTCCGGCGTTCGTACTGTTTACGGAGACTACTGTGCGGTAGAACTTTATGACCAGAACAAGCTCCAAACTGGGAACTAGTTTGACCAACTTGCAGTTAACCAAGGGGTAATCAATGTTATTTTTCCAATTCAAAGTACACCAATCTACCTTTTTATGTAACAATCTTTAAAAATTAGGACCACTCTTCAAGAAAAACATTAGTGTCTTAACTTTTAAGACTAGTCTAAGTGGTTTATGCAACCGGCCCCTGGTCTGGACTTTAAGTCAACTTTACAGTCAAAAGTTTTATTCTGTGGTTAGATATGGATTTTTTATTGTTATTTTATTATTATTATTATTATTACAGTCTAGATATTGTTTTACAGTATAATGTGTTGTACTGTATATTATTTATTTCCTAATTTATTTATTCTGTGAGATTGCATGAAGGATTATTTTTTATTTTATTATTTTAGTTTTTTAGTATTTCATTTGTTGTTTATTATTCTAGTTTGTATTTTTTTTTTTTTTTTTTATTCTGTGAGATTCCATGTAAGATGTGGATTATTTTTTATTTTATTTTCATTATTATTATTTTAGTTTATATTGAGTTATATTTTATTTTTTATTGTTTTAATTTATATATTTATGTATTTATATTTATTTTTGCGATTTTATTTCTTTATTAACATTGTGTTTATTTATTCTGTGAGATTGCATGAAGGATTTTCTTTTATTTTTCTTTTATTATTATTTTAGTTTAGTTTATATTATGAGTTATATTTGGTTTGTTTATTCTTGCTATTTTATTACTTTATTAACATTATTATAGTTTGTGTTTGTTTATTTATTCTGTGAGACTGCATGTAAGATGTGGATTATTTTTTATTTTATATTCTTTTTTATTATTATAGTTTGTTATTTGTTGTTATTTATTTGTTTACTCTGAGACTGCATGTAGGATGTGGATAATTTTAGATTTACATTATTATTATAGTTTATATTATAATATATATTTATTTATTAGTTATTTTCCTTCTGGTGTATGTTTGTGTTATGAATGTTCTGGCTGCTGTGCAATGAGTCCAAAGCGAATTTCCCTTAGCAGGACGATAAACTCAATGCATGGCGAATTACTTCTGTTTAGGTTTCTAAATCTCTCAGAGACTCGTATCATTATCCACCTGCGTTTCCTGATGTGAGGACAGACAGAAACAGCCGGCATGTACAGTGATGTACAGCACACTATCAGAAGTGTTCAGGGGCTCTGGGCAGATCCTGAACACTATCCTGCAGTTCCTCAGAGAGGAGGGAGAAACTAACAGGTTTTTATCTGACACACTGTGATATGACCTCATCTGGGATGAGCTTCTCAATTAAACATGAATGGAAGTGTGAGATTCCCCCAGTGTCTGGAAATGTGTTTGCACTGTATTCATCTCACTTATTCTTTCAATTGTTTGTGTGTTTGTGTTTGTAGGTTAACATTCACCCAGCCAAATCAACAGAGAGGATCAGACCTGAATAACAATGAGGATCAGCTCTTCACATTTTAATTTCTTCTCTAGATCGGCAGAGAGCTCAACGAGAACTTTCGGCATAGGCGATCAGCTCAACTAAGGACAATTTCCTAAAGCAACAGAGAGGGTCCATTGCTTTGGCTGACATCAGCAAGAAAACAGCAATCAGATAACTGAGATCTGGAATGCTGGGTAATTTTTTTTTATTTGCAGTTTCAGCTCCCTAAACTCAACCTCTGAGTCTTCAGATCAAATCAAAGTCATATATTCTTAATACTCCTAAGGCCTGTTCACACCAAGAATGATAACTTATTAACTAAAACTCATTAACTAAACTTCACACCACAACCACACTGAAAAAATAACTCTTGATTTACTTGATGAAATCCTCGTAACAATTTGCACATTTTAAGTAAATTTTACTGCTACTGCTCAGTACAACTTATCTGTTATTATCAAGTAAAATCTACTTACTATTGAACTTAACAACATTCATAAAGAAATTAAGTAAATATTACTTAATTATATTTAATTTCACATATAGAATTAAGTAAAATCTACTTAACAAAGTTAAGTAAACTTAACAAAATTAATTTTTACTCATATAACATTGAATTAAACCATGCTTTTAAAGTGTATGCTTTATTTAGAAACATCTAAGTTAATGATACAATAGATATCATGTAGACACCATATCTGCTTAATAGAAGTGATGCGGCACTCACCCGAATTCAATACTTGGAACACAATACACAATGACGGTGACATTTGATAGATCATTTTTGAGTGTGATTGTGTTATTTTGAGTAGAAAATTAACTCCAGATGTCACAAAATCACAGGTTACTAAACATAACAACAAAAGCAATGATAAAACAGTGTAAATACAGCTGGAAAACAGCAAAAAAAAAAATCAACCTTATTAATTATTCATGCCCCAGTGCATGATGGGAACACCAGTATCAGAAAAGTTGAGTACACAGAAATTACATTTGTTTTTCTGTAGTATTTACTTCACCACAGAATCATTTTTATCAGTGTAGGATGCACCACTTTTTCCAGAACAAGTACGATACCGATACTTTCATTTTTGGTACTTGCCGATACTGACTACTGATACTTGTATTTTCATTGCATTTGTAATTTTTTAAAAATAAATTGGATAGGGAAATCAAAAGAATATAAATCATATTAGTTATTCCGGTATCGGTACATCCCTAATAATAACTATACCGATAACGACTCAGAGGACCGATATCATTGCTTTTTTTACCAATTGAAATTGTACGAATTCATACAAATTAGCCACCAAAACGGTTATGAATTGCCATGAACAAGTACGATACCGATACTTTCATTTTTGGTACTTGCCGATACTGATTACCGATACTTGTATTTTCATTGCATTTGTAATTTTAAAAAATATATATTGGATAGGGAAATCAAAAGAATATAAATCATAATAGTTATTACAGTATCTGTATCGGTACATCGCTAATCATAACTATACCAATAATGACACAGAGGACTGATATCGTTGAAATCACCTTTTTAGAGCTTTTTTTACTAATTAAAATTGTACAAATTCATATGAATTAGCCACCAAAACGGTTATAAATTGCCATGAGATTGTGTTGGGCGTGGATCTTTTGACCTCAGAAAATCTGCTCTTGTGTCATTCCAACTTGGATTTGATCCTGCAACCTCTTATTTTGCACCCTTGATAGTAACTAGAATGCTACCAACCCTCACCACACTGGAATTGTACATTACTTTGCTATTGTTCCATTGCAAAAGCAGTATCGTGTCAGGTCAACACACACACGACTCATTATCTCTTCCTCTGTTCAAGCCTGGACTAAAATCTCTCCTTCTCACGTTTGGTAACGAGTCTTGAATAAATATATGACTGTTAGGTGCGTTTGCTCTGTCATGCCGGAGAGGAGCTCACATTAACCAGGATAGTTAATAAGAAACCAGAGAATTAGATTACAGAATCAGGAAAGACGCTCCCTTAAACGCAGGTTTATCAGCATTACTGACACACATCTCGCTTCTTAACAAATGTAACTTGAGTTATTATCTGTAAAGTCTCGGTGTCTGTCTGATGTTGATACACAGGTTAAGTGCCAAGGATAGAGAGGAAGAAGAATGTTTTAAGGATTAATCACTCCGGGAGGAATAAGTTCTGTCCCAAATGATTCACTATACACTATCAGCCATGTAGTGTATGAATCTTATAAGGTTATTTTGTCATTCAGAACTGGAGACTAATCGCCCCTCCCCCTCTGCTAGAAAATTAAAGCTGCGACAGTTGAGTGCACTAATAAATCTTGGACAAGTACGATCACAGCGAACATTTACATCTGCGTTCTGATCCAAAGAGAGCCGTTGTCATGTATAGATATGAAACCGCTGAGTGAGGTCATATGAATTCGTACGAATTAGCCACCTCATAAAATACGTACAAATTGCCGTGAGATCAGGCTGTCCTGGTCCTGTATTGTTAATGTCAGTGGATAACGTGGTTGTGATTTCTCCAAGTTGTTCTCCTGTTTGTTGTGTTTATTATTAGGTATCTCTTTCATCGTGCGCTTCTTTACAGCCACCAACCATGATAGAACACAGGACCTAAACAAGGACTCAACAATGGAGAAGCTGTGCTCTGTATATCAAGATGGACGGAGGATCGAGGAGTATGTTGAAGAGTTTGTGGAATTCTGCCATTTCACATCCTGTACTGAAAGGAGCGGATTAGACACTAACCTGTGGCCATACATTCCAGTGGGAGATTCAAGTTTCACCCTGGAGCAGTATCTGGATTTGGTACTGAGATGATGCACTTCACCTTACACGGTTGGTGAGGTGGAGGATGAAAATACCACCACCCTTCTGTCACAGCCTCCCCAGCTCATTCCAGCCCTCCTGGTACTGACCATCTTCACCCCAGAACCTGTCTCAAAATTCCTCCCAGAAGTTACCGAGTCCTTTTATGAGTTTGTTCCAGAGTGCGCTCAAGTCCAGGTGCCTGCTCTTCAGTCCCTTCCAGTCAGAGAATTCACTGTAGAACTCGCTCCAGATAACAGCCAAGAGTCTGCTCCCGAGTGCTTTCCAGTGTCCGCTTCAGCCCCAGAGCTCAGCCCAGAGAGCATTGCACTGTCCATCATGGCTGTTGTGTTGTGTGTCTGGACCACGCACACTTCAGCTCCAGCCCATGAACACATTCCAGAGTCCGCTCCAGAGCCAGCTCCAGAGTTCGCTCCAGCCCATGAGCCCTCTTCAGAGTCTGCTCCAGCTGATAAGCCCGCTCCAGAGTCTGCTCCAGCCCATGAGTCCGCTCCAGCTCATGAGCCCGCTCCAGCTCATGAGCCCACTACAGCCCATGCGCCCACTCCAGAGTCCGCTCCAGCCCATGAGCCCACTCCAGAGGCTTCTCCAGAGTCCCCTTCTGCCCATGAGCTCGCTCCAGAGTCTGCTTCAGAGCCAGCTCCAGAGTCTGCTTCAGAGCCAGCTCCAGAGTCCACTCCAGCCCATGAGCCCGCTCCAGAGTCTGCTCCAGCCCATGAGTCCGCTTCAGCTCATGAGCCCACTCTAGAGTCCGCTCCAGCCCATGAGCCCGCTCCAGAGTCTTCTTCAGCTCATGAGCCTGCTCCAGATTCTGCTCCAGCCCATGAGTCCGCTTCAGCTCATGAGCCTGCTCCAGAGTCTGCTCCAGCCCATGAGTCTGCTTCAGCTCATGAGCCCACTCCAGAGTCCGCTCCAGCCCATGAGCCCGCTCCAGAGTCCGCTCCAGCCCATGAGCCCGCTCCAGAGTCCGCTCCAGCCCATGAGCCCACTCCAGAGTCTGTTCCAGCCCATGAGTCCGCTCCAGCTCCTGAGCCCACTCCAGAGGACTCTCGAGCCCATGAGCCCACTCCAGAGTCCGCTCCAGCCCATGAGTCCGCTTCAGAGTCTGCTCCAGAGTCCACTCCAGCCCATGAGCCCACTCCAGAGTCCGTTCCAGAGTCTGCTCCAGCCCAAGAGTCCGCTCCAGCTCATGAGCCCTCTCCAGAGGACTCTCCAGCCCATGAGCCCATTCCAGAGTCTGTTCCAGCCCATGAGTCCACTCCAGCTCCTGAGCCCACTCCAGAGGACTCTCAAGCCCATGAGCCCCCTCCAGAGTCCGCTCCAGCCCATGAGTCCGCTTCAGAGTCTGCTCCAGAGTCCACTCCAGCCCATGAGCCCACTCCAGAGTCCGTTCCAGAGTCTGCTCCAGCCCATGAGTCCGCTTCAGCTCCTGAGCCCACTCCAGCCCATGAGCCCACTCCAGAGTCTGCTCCAGAGTCCACTCCAGCCCATGAGTCCACTCCAGCTCATGAGCCCTCTCCAGAGTCCACTCCGGTTCACAACCCCATAGGGGGCTGTATGTCTCCGGCTGTAGTGGCCGAGACAAGCTCCCAAGTCAAGGCCACGGAGGCCGATCCTCCATGGCTCCCTTTACTGCCGGCACCTCCCTGGTCTCCTATACAGCCGGTACTGTCCTGGAGGCTACCTAGCCTGCCCTCATCATCCTGGTCACCTGCCTATCACCTGCCACGACTCTCGGACACGCCCCCTCCCCGCTTTGACTTTCTTTGGAGCGAGGTTGAGTCTTCTGGGAGGGGGAAGTGATGTCAGGGTTATATTCTGTTATTGTTTCAATTGTGTTCATTTTCTGATTGATCGTTCTGTTTAAAGTGTTTCATTGGTTCATCTAATTCACCTGTCCCTCATTAATTAACTCATCAGCTCCGTTGTTTGCCCTCATTTATTAAAGCCCTCTTTCAGTTTGTTCCTGGTTCTATATTGTTAATGTCTGTGGGTAACGTGGTTGTGATTTCTCCTGTTTGTTGTGTTTAATATTAGATTGTCTAGAGTATCTCCTTCATCGTGCGCTTCTTTACAGTCACCAACTGTGACACTTCCTGCATTAAAAATGTAATTTGTTTCAAATGCATTTAGCAACAAATATTAAGAGAGATCAGTGTTTTATGGGTGGAGATCGTCTCTGAATGAGGTCTCGACCTGTTAATCATGTTTCTCAGCTCAGACCGTGTTGTTTAATTTATATTTCAGCTGCTAATTGCTACGCAGAAGATTGCAATTACCGCCTCTGACATCTACTGTCTACCTGTCAAATATTAGACAGGAACAAATCAATATTTTATCATTTCTCCATATTACTCCGTGACAGGTCAAAAGCATTACAGAAATAGTTCACTGTGAAAAAAAGCTTCTTTTGTAAAATATCTTCTTTTGTGTTTAGCAGAAGAAAGAAAGAAAGTCATACAGTTTTCATTTTTGGGTGAATTATTCCTTTCAAAAGAGCATGATGTTGCTTTGCTTTTACAGTCATTTACAGTATATGGCATTCCTGGATATTAATTACATCACCATAAACAGTATGAAGCGATTAGGATCTTAAATTCATCATTTGTTAGAGTGTTTAATGTTTCTACAGTGGCAGAATGCTGCTACAGACCATCGTTATTCTCACGTTATCTCAGTGTTATCTTAACGTTATCTTAATGTTGCCAACTGTTTATCTGTGGGCTAATCGTGTAAGTGCATGTTGCATCATTAAATTGATTTGTTTCTTGTGCTTGATGAATGAAACTACACAGAGAAAAGAAAAAGCTTAGATCATCTGATGTTAAATGTTTGAGTTCATATTGAGATTACTGAAATCTCTTCTGAAACTCTAGAGGAGACACAAGTGAGAGAAGCCAGAGAATTCTGTCTAATGCATGATTTTTCTTTCCTACAGGCATTTTCTTATAAAGAAGTATTTGTGATTGTCATGAGAAATAGATAAATTTGTCCCGAGCTGCACACTGAGAGGTTTCATGTGTGGAAGGTTGATCATTTGCCTTCATGTTTTCTTCTGTTGGCGTGTCTCTCTGTGTTTGTCAAAGGTCTGAATGTGGTGTCATTTTTGCTGCCATTGTTTCCGAGCGTGTTTTCATGTTATCAGTGAAGTCCTTAACATGAGGACAGCAGCAGATCTTATCGGCCTGGAGACTCTTACACACACAGACACACAGAAGCAACGCAAGAATGTGATAAGACATAAAACACACAGAGCGGCTGAATGAATCATCTATTAGTGATTGTACACACACACACACACACACATAGATAAATAACAGTCTTTGTCCGGCTGGATGTGTCTGTGTCATCAGAGGTTATAAAAGATCATCAGCACATCAGTTTTCACACAAAACTAACATTTGTCCAGGAACATTAACAAGTTAATTTTAGAGAGTTGTGAGCTACTTTCACACTGCACTCATGTGCTCCATGGCATAAACTCATGTGGCTGCTTTAGTAATTTCCCTCATTTTGGACTTTTTTTTTTTTTGCTTTAGAATACCACCCTTCGGATTTAGAGTAGATGTTTCTCTTATGGCAGCAATGAAGTCCTAATTTATTCACCATCATATGGAAGCCCATTTCTGCTGCCTCAAAATTGAGATAAAAAGTATTAATTATGACCAAAAGATGAAATGATGACAAGTCATTAAAAGAAAAAGTTTAATGTCAAAAAAAAAAGTTGTAGCAAAATTTAGATAAGTCATAATTATGACAAAAAAGTCAATTATGTAACATGTCGAAATTGACAAAAAACATTTGTGACAAAAAGTTGAATATTGACAAGCTGAATTTGAGATAAAAAGTCATAATTATGAAATAAGTCGAAATTGAGATAAAAACGTTTGCCATAAAAAGTGAAAATTGAGATAAAGTCTTAATTATCCCATAAAAGGATGAAATTGACATAAAAGTCATAATTATTATATAAAAAGTAGAGGTGCACCAATATATCGGCCAATAATCGGTATCCGCCGATAACATTTTCATTATCGGCAATCATAAATCTTTGTTCACTGTTGAAGGGGTTTATGGGTAAAAAGATCCACTGTCATGTGTGTGAGTGTATGTGCGTGTGTGTCACATGTCAGTGTGATGCATGAGTTCATGGCCAGCAGGTTAGATGAGCTTTTACACTGGAGAGAGACAGAGATCATCTCACACTTGATGGTTGTTCTGTGTGGATTATGAATGTCAAACCTTAAATCTCAGCTACAGAAAACTACCGGTAGATCAACATCTGTCACAACATTCCATTAAAACATACTAATCTACTACATAACAGTTATATTAATATTAAGTATATTATTATTTGTTATAATACCAGTCAAAACTTTATATTCATCGAAGAATCCTGAAAACAGTAAATGTATGACGGTTTCCACAAATATCTGAAGCAGCACAACTGTTCAACATTGATAGTAATCGGAAATGTTTCTTGAGCAGCAAATCATAACATTAGACTGATTTCTGAAGGATCATGTGACACTGAAGACTGGAGTAATGGTGCTGAAAATTCAGCTTTGATCACAGGAATAAATTACACTTTACTATATACTCACAAAGAAACAGTTGTTTTACATTGTAATAATATTTCACTATTTTTACTGTATTTTTGATCAAATAAATGCAGCCTTGGTGAGCAGAAGAGACTCAAACCTTAAAAAATATTTTCAATCACAACCGTTTGAACTGTAATGTGTTTATACACACACACCAGTGTAAACTGACCTTAAAGTCTGATCATGTGAGCCAGTAATACTGTACTTTTACTCCAGATTGTCAAACTATTCAACTGAAGTCCATCACTGAGCCATTATCCCTCGCTCCGTCCACACTGTCATTTCTCTTCCTCTGACAGCAGCACAAAGCTGAGCTGAGATGGATGAGTCTTTAGTGAGTGTTTAGCCACTGTAAACTCTTTCACACACACACTGTTTCTGTCCTGTGATGAATGAGTGTCGCTGTGATTGACGCTGGTCATCTTCTGCACGTGGAAATTAATTCCATGAAACTCCAATCAGATGAGTCTCTCTGGTCAGTCTGTTGCTTAGCAACCGTATCCTTCACTGGCCTGGCCATCTCTCTCACACACACACACACACCCACTGACCTCTGAGCCATACATCAAAAACACAGTGGCCGTCTCCTCATATAATGTCCCCATTCATCTGACCCGCGCTTTAGCCGTATAGTTCTGCTCATTTCCACCTCAACATCTTGCCTGCAGACTCGTGAACTTCCTCGCTCTTTTTCTCTTTCCTACACTGACCACATAAACATCAAATACACACACTTTCCTCATTCTTTACTGACAATAAACAGTTGTGGTAGCATATTATATTATAAGGAATAATTGACGACGGGCCGTTGAATTATTAGAAGATAATGCACACCCAAGGTGGTAATGCGGTCCCGAAGCGGAGTGGACGTTACACCACCTTATACTGCTTATACTGTGGTTAGCACACCTCAAGACACTGTTCAGATGTTGTATTTCAAGACTTTTGTCTGTTTTTTGTCCTTAAAACACTCTTGTGTGTGGGACTAATTTCTTACGCATCTCATCCCACGCCTCCGCTGCTAATTCCAAAATGTCATTTCAGAGCTAGTAATGCAGGCTTGAGCCATTGATAGCAGACTAATGCAGTTATTAATGCAGTTATTAGAAAGAGAGAGAGAGAGAGATATTAAGGGTGTGAATTACCTGAGTCTGTGCGACTCACAATAGTGTTCGGCAACAGCGTCTCTATTAATAGTGAAACTGTAAGTTTATCTGCTTCAAGAACAGCGCCATCATTTCCTCGCTGGTGAGAAATGTCATGTAGCTTTTAAGTTGCTCTGACAACATGCTTCTGTGCGAGTGTGTGTTCATACTGTATGTGTGTGTGTTTGAGCAGGAGAGAGTAAATGCTGTCCTTACATTATAAAACGTAATTTTATGGCAAAAAACAAGAAAATAATTTGTCGTTTTTATGCTATTGTTTACCATATTTATTTGCTTGGTCAGTGTCGTTGTGGGTTTTGGTTCTTTTGCTGTTTTCGGCTGTAAGGACCTTTGAACTACTAGAACTGCAATGTGGTCAAGACCTGCTAGAACTACTTTAGCCGTGCGTTTCCCTGAAAATAATTGCACATCTTAGAAAGTTGGTCAACCAATCAGATTCGTGCATTATATTATATTATATTATATTATAAAATGGTTAGTTCCTGTCCTTGATTCTGATTTGGTCAATATGATTGTCTATGACCGCTTCACCCAACGGTTCTGTGAATCACTATACAACACCCTTAGCAACCACTCTTAGCAACGTAAACTGTTTGTTCTCAATATTGTTCATTGAAGCTTACTGTATTATGTAGAAGAGTGTTGTGAGAAAGAGATCGAGTGAGCGAGTTTATTACCTGCATTCAGATTTAGCATTTTCCTTCAGGTCAGTCCTATGTTCATAATAAAAAATCTGTTTTCCGATGTATTATCTTGTCCTTTTAACAGTTAAGGGGTTTTCCCGTGACTGACAGCGCTAGTCAAAGCATTTGTCAGTTGTGTCTTGTTCCGTGTTTACAACAATTCAGTCTTTTCAATGTAAAAGTCTTTGCTACTGACTGACACACTCATAAACAGTCTTTACCGCCATCTAATGGCGTAATAATGTAACTTCTGTTGCTGTTCACGGTCAGGGACTATTTATTCCGGCGGAAGTAAGGCTTTAGTTTACTTCATGAAAGTTGCATTTATACATATTTTTGGGTTTAATATTTGTATTGAAGCAAAGCCTCTTGTGCCTTATTGCTCACATTTATATTATATTATATTATATTATATTATATTATATTGCAGGAGGTTCCGAACCGTATGAAAGCTTGTTTCCGCCACTGAATAAAACATTTCTGACTTTTTTTCCCTCACAATTGCAAGTTTACATCTCGAAATTCTGACTTTTTTCTCCGAATTGTGTTATAAATTCGCAATTATGTGTTATAAAGTCAAAATTGTGAGAAATTAACTTGCAATTCTGAGAAAAAAAGTCAGTCTTTTTTTCCTCAGAATTGGACTTTATAACTCACAATTGCAAGTTTATATCTCACATCTGAGAAAAGAAGTCAAAATTGCGAGTTTATATCTCACAAATCTGAGAAAAGAAGTCAAAATTGCGAGTTTATATCTCAAAATTGCGAGAATTGTGAGAAAAAAGTCACAATGATCTTTTTTATTTAGTGGCGGAAACAAGCTTCCTTACAACAAGGTTAACTAAAATTAATACCATAAAAAAACGCATTAAACTTATTTTATTTCAGTTAGTTGCCAAGGCATTACTCATTTTCATTTAGTTTAACTTGATGCACTAAAATAACTAAAACTGAAATAAAACTTAATAAAAACTATATAGACATATTTAATATAAAATAATAATGTAAATGTTGGTCGTCTAGTGTTAATGTTGTGATGTCAAATCACAATTACTTCTGAATTAATTGTTTTAGTTAAGTTCTAATCAACTAAACCTGTTATTGATGACCATTAAAATGACCACTGTGCAATATTTTACAATATATGGTGCAGATATGTGACTTACATATGATTTCTTTGTTATGTGATGGATTTTAAAAAATATGATAGATGTATAATCATGTGTTTTGCATGTTTTGTCTGCCATATGTTAGATTTCACATGGAGTCGTTCTCAACAGAAGACGTTTGTACCGTGCAGTAAGATACAGTAGTTATCATGCAGTTATCTGACTTATGTTTGTTTTTGCAAATGTTCTTTATGTACGATATTTGATTTTGTGGCTGTGTTTTGCTCTTTCTGGATAATAACTCTCTCTCTGCTCCAGAAAGTCGTTTAGTTTAAACTCGACTGCAATCCATTTCATTTTGTGCTCCACTAAAACTGATCTTTAATTCTCCCTGCAGCTACTGCAATTGATGAGTTTTTCATAATTATTCCCTTTGCAGCTTTTTAACTTTTCATGAGAGAAGGAGCAATTTCGCAGCTTTTATTGTGTTCTGTAGAGAAGTGAGATATAAGATATTGATATTTGTGTGTTTTATATCCTGCGCTGCCTCTAATGTTTGATATAAAAGTGCATTACACATTCAGCGTGCTTACAAAAGGCCTGATTCATCACCCGTGTTCACTAATAGCTTCGTGTAGTTAAACTTTACAGATTTTAGTCTGTTTCTTTAGCAACAAAAGTTAGCAAAAAGATTTCAATGCATGCATTATTTAAAGTATTGAGAAAGCGAGAGAGGTAGAAATACTGTTACGGTGCTTGTGTAGCACTATAGTGATGGTTGACATAGTTGCTGCCTATGAAGGGTGTTTCAGATCAGATGGTTCCTCATTACAAAACATCCAAAGGTTTCAGCAGGTTTAAGTCGCTGCTAACAATCCTGGTTGTGTCCGGATGCTTTGAGAGAAAACTATTGCAGGAGATTTTGATGTTCAGATTTCTAGTAATTTCCATAAATACATCACAAATGTCACTGTATTTTTATGACTCAGGTCATGGTTCAAGTCATACTTAGAAGGGAGAAGTTATTATGTGAGTTTAGGCGACCATAAGTCCTAGTGGACATCCGGAGTGCCCCAAGGCTCAATTCTAGTACCGCTCTTGTTCAACCTGTATATGCTGCTACTGAGCCAAATAATGAGAACCAAATTCCAAGTTACTTACAACCTGTAACAAAATGACATTATATGAGATTATACACAGTCCCAAACTATCCATTAGTCTGAGTGAGTGACCTTTATTTTGTGTTGGGATTACAGTAATCTCTGCACATATTAACATTAAACATTACTGCGCAGACATTGTGGGGGTTTTTGTTGTTATGGTTAAAAATGAATTCACTGCAAAATGCTTTTCTTACTTAGTATTTTTGTCTTGTTTCCAGTCTAAATATCTAAAAAATTCTTAAATCCAGATGCTTTGAATAGATAAGTAACATGACATAAGATAATTTTTATTGTTTTACTGTTTGCATAGTAAAATAAAACCTGTAGCTGTAGTTTGCCTAATAATTTTATCAGATAAATACCTTAACCAATGATATAATGATCATTATATAATTATATAATGAAGTGATTTTTCGCTTAAAAAAAGCAAAATTATCTGCCAATGGGACAAAAACAAGAAACAAGATTATTTTTCTTACCCCATTGGCAGATAATTTTGCTTTTTTTAAGCGAAAAATCACTTCATTATATAATATAATTATATAATGATCATTATATCATTGGTTAAGGTATTTAGCTGACGAAATTATTAGGCAAACTACAGCTACAGGTTTTATTTTACTATGCAAATAAAAAAATGCATAGAAAAACAAAAAACTGACAGGAAAAAGCAACATAACAAGGTTTTCTCTTGTTTTTGCATGTTCATAATTTTTTTGATTTTTGATTGTCACACAATTTCTCATGTTTCATTGCGTTATTATCGCAAATAAAACAATGAACTTCAAGAACCCCTACACAATATACTTACAAAATCTTTTAATAATATTTGAATAAAGGGTGAAGATGTCAATTTTCATAGGATGGACATCACTTTTGGCCACTACTTTGTGTGTGTGTGTGTGTGTGTATATATATATATATATATATATATTGAATAACAATATGATTTCATGTAATAAAAATATTGTGCACTTATGCAGTACACTGAAGTGCAAAGGTCTAAAATAAAAGGCAGAATGTGTTTTGTTATGAGGATATTACAGATTATTGTGTGTGTGTGTGTGTGATCGGGATAATCCGTGTAACCCTTTAGTGACCGCGGAGGCTCCATCGCCTCCGTCTGCTGCAGTGACTTGTTTATTTCTTGGATTTCTCTGAATAGGATCGAGTCTCCTTTAAATATCGCCTGCTGTTTAACGCATGAGACGGGATGTGAGCGGGGATGTTTACAGCTAAGACAGAGATCCGGCATGGCAGCGGCCGGTGCTGATGAGACACGCCGCGGATCCCGGATCTTCATCATCACCATCATCATCTCCGGCGGTTGTAGCATCTGAAGCGATGCAGCTCACATTCATCATGTTCGTTCTGCGTGTGTGAATCGCTGAGATGGTTCGGGTCGTCAGTGTTCTGGGTCTGGTGATGTTCAGCGTCGCTTTGCTCATTTTGTCATTGATCAGTTACGTGTCCATCAAGAAAGACTTCATCTTCACCTCCCCGAAATACGCCAACGCCGGCGGTCCGCGGATGTACATGTTTCACGCAGGGTTTCGGTGAGTTATAACGCAGATTCTTTACAAATGTCATAACGGGGTTGTTTATTTCTGTAAAGGGCAACGTTTCTAATGCGCATGTGCTTTAATCACATTTTTTTGGAAAGGCCTCTTGTCCTTCTGTCATGATGCTCAGAGCGCATGCGCAGTTCAGTCCTGGATCATGAAGATGGACTAACCTACATTCTCATATTTCGCAGAGTAATGATTTCTGAACAGTCAGCTGGCTGCATTCAGATTCTATATACGTCATGCGTTCTATTTTAACAAATATTCTTTATTGGCATCTGGTTTCATAAAGAACATCTACACTTACAAAAAAAGGTTCTATATAGAACTTTAGGGTTCTTGACTTAGTTTTAAAGAACTCTTTATGGCACAAAGGTTCAATATAAGGAGAAATGTCTTAAATGATTGCATAATACTTTCATGTTTATTTAATTTTTTTCTAGTGAAAAAGTATGTTTACTAGCTGTTTAATTTATAAAATTAAAACAAAATGTATTTATTTAAGCCAAATCCATAAAATGAGCCCATGATGGGAACCGCTAAAATGACGGAACGCTTTAAGATTCCATATAGAACCTTTATTTTTAAGAGTGATACAATACTGATACTGAATACACATTTAAAAATAAAGGTTCCATGAAGAACCTTTAACATCCATAGAATGTTTCAAATGCACAAAAGGTTCTTTAGAATATTAAAATGTTCTTTGCATTAAGAAAAAGGTTCTTTTAAGAAAGGTTTTTTGGGTAATGTTGAATGATGACATTTGAAATATAGCATACATGTGAATGTTTTTTGATTAGTGTTATTCTGAACATAACATATTCTGTACATAAACACTGTAAAGTGCAACCAAAGTCCAGTGTTAATGTTGTGGCTGATTGAAACCGAAGGATGGTGCAGCTCGTCTGAGGCCCTGAACGCTGTCCTTGGTCCTGATTTACTCCTCTGGCAGGTTCATTTCCAGTCAGTAATCAGACTCTTCTGGTACAGTCAAGGTTACATAGCAGGAGTCATTTTGATATGCCACTCTTATGTGACCATATGTTATGCATCTTTGCCGGTTTGTCATTTGAACTTCCACCAGGGAATAGAGAAAATGCCAAAATGCGTTTTTAAGTAAAGTTCAAATCAGTTAATAGTGTACCAGAGGCTTAATTTGAATTACTTACCAGTAATAGTAACTGCACATGCCTTAAAGAGGCCACATTGTGCACTTTTACAAAGTCTTAAATGTGTTTTGAGCTCTACTAGAACAGGTTTTCATGCTTGAATGTTGATTATTTTCCTCATATTCTCCATTGTTGCAGCTCCTCTCTTCCCAGTCTGTCAGTAACGCTCTGTTTAGTTCCTGTCTCTATGAAGCCCCTCCTTCTGAAAAGCACAATGTGCTCTGATTGGTCGGCTGGAGCAGTGTGTTGTGATTGGTGTTTGGGAAATGTCCCGCCCCTTACCATAACCGCCAGTTTCAACACACTACTAACTAACTCAACCAGGCCCCACCCCTTTATTCTGCATATTAATTATTTAAATGAGGAATATTGTGACGTATTCGTTCCCGAAAGAAAACTCAAGACTACAATGGAGGTGTTTCAGGGAGTTCAGAAACAGTGACACTAATATAGAGAATAACTCCCGCTGGAGGGACTTAATTAAACCTAAATAGCAAAATATAAAAAAAATACATAATAAACTGACAAAAGCACATAAAAAAATGACTAAAAATTAAACTAAAATTAACATGAAAAACAAAAACATGCTAGAAGCATGCTAGCAATGTGTTAAATCATGCTATAAACATGTTAAAACATGCTAGCAATGTGCTAATTCATGCTAGACACATGCAATGACATGTTAATGATAACATTAAAACGTTATCAATGTGTTAAATCATGCTAGTGATATACTAAATCATGTTACAAGCATGCTAACAATGAATTAAATAATGCTAACAACAAGTTAATTCATGCTAGCAATGTTAAATCATGTTAGAAACATGCTAGCAACATGCTAAATCATGCTAGCAATGTTAAATCATGTTAGAATCATGCTAGCAAACATGATAAATCATGTTGACACATGTTAACACTGCACTAAATATTGCTAGCAACATGTTAAAACATGCTAGCAATGTTAAATAATGCTAGCAAATGTTAAATCGTGCTAGACACATGTTAACATGATAAATCATGCTAGCAACATGTTAAATCATGCTAGCAAATGTTAATGCATGCTAGTAATATGATAAATTATGCAAGCAACATGTTAACAATGTTAAATGCTAGAATCATGCTTGCAACATGCTAAATCATGTTGAAACATGTTAACATTGCATTAAATAATGCTAGCAACATGCTAAATCATGCTAGCAATGTTAAATCATGCTCGCAAATGTGACAAATCATGCTAACAACATGCTAAATCATGCATCTATCCAAAAGTCTAGCTTTTAAAGATATTAATGTAAAACTTAAAACCTATTCAAAAACATATTTAAAGCTGTTGAAACTACTTTAAACTTTCTGGCTAGGCTTTCTCAAGCCAACATCAAGCCAGTTCAGTGTTCACTCTTAAAAATAAAGGTTCCATGAAGATCCTTTAACGTCCATGGAATCTTTCCATTCCACAAAAGGTTTTTTATAGTGTTAAAAGGTTCTATAGAATATTAAAACATTCTTCACACAAAAAAAGGTCACTGAAAGGTTCTTTGAGGAACCAAAATTGGTTCTTCTATGGCATGCATCACTGTGAAAAAGAGTGTATGAAATGATCGAGTTCCTGTTCGCTGTTATATTGGGAGTGACTTGAGTCGGCCTGTAAACCAACACAGCTCTCTGACCTCTGAGGCCGTAACCCAGACTCAAATAACTCTGGTAATGAAACGGAACAAGCTTTAACAAATGAGAGTGAGAAAAAGAGCAGGCATGGAGTCTAAAAGAGGCTGCTTAATTAGAGCGGGCATCGACTGCCCCGGGCGGGAGGTGACTGACAGGAGTCTGGATGGGTCCGATTGATTGGAACCACTTTCAGCAGCTGCCATCAGCGGGACATCGGGATCGGGCCTTCCTGTGAAGTGGAACAGAAACAGTGTTTTCATTTCCTCTGTCTGTCCATCTTCTCGTCAGGTCCCAACTGGCGATGAAGTTTCTGGATCCTGCGTTCACGTCCCTGAATAATGCCCTCAACGAGAACATACAGGAGTCCAGCAACTGGAGGTTTAACAAGAGCGCTTATTTAGAGCAAAGGTGAACGTCACACACACACAGTGCAGAAGATGTATCTGAATAGTTTTTGAATAATCAAGGTAGATGCCATATTTTATTTCAATGCAAATGTAAACAATTACGAGATTTAAACTCAGAATTCCGAGAAAAAAATCAGAATTGCGAGATGTAAACATTCTTAATTATTTTATTTATTTAATTCTTATTTAAAAATTAATAGTCATGGATATTCTTGTTTAAGATCTCTCTTAAAACACTTCTGTCAGCTGTTAATTCTTTTACTGATTCTGTCCACTTTATTCTGATGTTGTTGCATGTGTTTTCCAGTAAAGAGATCGCCCAGTACATCGACGTCCCGCACAACTTCACCCTGACCAAGAGCAGCGTTCGCGTGGGCCAGTTAATGCACTACGACTACTCCAGTCACAAATACGTCTTCTCCATTGGTGAGAACCTCAGGTCTTTGCTTCCGGACTCTTCTCCCGTCCTCAACAAGCGCTACAACACCTGCGCCGTAGTGGGCAACAGCGGGATCCTGACCGGCAGCCGCTGCGGCCCCGAAATCGACAAGTATGACTTTGTCTTCCGCTGCAACTTTGCGCCCACCGAGGTCTTCCGTAGAGACGTGGGCCGCCGGACCAACCTCACCACCTTCAACCCCAGTATTCTAGAGAAATACTACAACAACCTGCTGACCATCCAGGACAGAAACAATTTCTTCTTGAGTCTGAAGAAGCTGGACGGCGCGATCCTGTGGATCCCCGCCTTTTTCTTCCACACGTCTGCCACTGTCACACGCACACTCGTTGATTTCTTCGTAGAGCACAAGGGGCAGCTGAAAGTACAGTTAGCCTGGCCGGGAAACATTATGCAGTATGTGAACAGGTAAGAGCTTTTGTACGTCTGTCTGAACCTGTTTAGGCCTCATTTGAGAACCACACTACTAAAAAATACCATGATATCATTTTTGGTATGGAAGCTTGTTTCTGACATGGAATTATTAAAATTAAAAAAGGTAATTGTGACTTTTTATCTCACAACTCTGTCTTTTTTTCCTCACAATTGCGAGTTTATGTCTCCCAATTCTGACTTTTTTCTCAGTCTGAATTGCAAGGTTTAAACTCAGAATTCTCAGAAGAAAGTCAGAAATGCAAGATGTAAACACAGAATTACAAGAAAGAAAGTCAGAATTGCGAGATTTAATATCAGCATTCAGAGAAAAAAGTCAGAATTGCGAGATGTAAACTCAGAATTCTAAGAAAGTCAGAATTGCGACATTTAAACTCAGAATTCAGAGGATGAAAGTCAGAATTGCGATATGTAAACTTAAAATACAGAAAAAAGTCAGAATTGTGAGATGTAAACTAAGAACTCAGAGAAGAAAGTCAGAATTGCGAGATGTAAGCTCAGAATTATGAGAAGTCAGAATTGCGAGATGTAAACTCAGAATTGCGAGATGAAAACTCAGAATTGCGAGATGAAAACTCAGAATTCCGAGAAAGAAAGTCAGAATTGCGAGATGTAAACTCAGGACTCCGATAAGCAAGTCAGAATTGTGAGATGTGAACTCAGAATTCTGAGAAAGAAAGTCAGAATTGCGAGATGTAAACTCAAAATTCCAAGAAAGTCTGAATTGCGAGATTTAAACTCAGAATTCCGAGAAGAAAGTCCAAATTCCAAGATGTAAACTCAGAATTCCGAGAAGAAAGTCAGACTTGCGAGATGTAAACTCAGAATTCTGAGAAAGAAAGACAGAATTGCAAGATTTAAACTCAGGATTCCGAGAAGTAAGTCAGAATTGTGAGATGTGAACTCAGAATTCTGAGAAAGAAAGTCAGAATTGCGAGATGTAAACTCAAAATTCCAAGAAAGTCTGAATTGCGAGATTTAAACTCAGAATTCCGAGAAGAAAGTCCAAATTCCAAGATGTAAACTCAGAATTCCGAGAAGAAAGTCAGACTTGCGAGATGTAAACTCAGAATTCTGAGAAAGAAAGACAGAATTGCAAGATTTAAACTCAGGATTCCGAGAAGTAAGTCAGAATTGTGAGATGTAAACTCAGAATTGTGAGAAGTCAGAATTGTGAGAAGAAAGTCAGACTTGCGAGATGTAAACTCAGAATTCAGAGAAAGAAAGTCAGAACTGCAAGATGTAAACTCAGAATTCCAAGAAGTTAGAATTGCAAAATGTAAACTCAGGATTCCGAGAAGCAAGTCAGAATTGTGAGATGTGAACTCAGAATTCCGAGAAAGAAAGTCAGAATTGCGAGATGTAAATCAAGGATTCAGAGAAGAAAGTCAGAATTGCAAGATGTAAACTCAGAATTCTGAGAAGAAAGTCAGACTTGCGAGATGTAAACTCAGGATTCCGAGAAAGAAAGTCAGAATTGCGAGATGTAAACCAAGGATTCAGAGAAGAAAGTCAGAATTGCGAGATGTAAACCAAGGATTCAGAGAAGAAAGTCTGAATTGCGAGATTTAAACTCAGAATTCCGAGAAGAAAGTCAGAATTGCGAGATTTAAACTCAGAATTCCGAGAAGAAAGTCAGACTTGCGAGATGTAAACTCAGAATTCTGAGAAAGAAAGTCAGACTTGCGAGATGTAAACTCAGAATTCTGAGAAAGTAAGTCAGAATTCCAAGATGTAAACTCAGAATTCCGAGAAGAAAGTCAGACTTGCGAGATGTAAACTCAGGATTCCGAGAAGCAAGTCAGAATTGTGAGATGTGAACTCAGAATTCCTAGAAAGAAAGTCAGAATTGCAAGATTTAAAATCAGAATTGCAAGAAGAAAGTCACACTCGCTCTATGTAAACATAAAGAGAGAGCGAGTGAGAGGTACTCGTTTTAACCCAGCATTCACAGAACTGAGCTGTTGTCCTGTAATCTTCTGCTATCCCATTAAAGCGAGTCGCTGTGTCCGATTGGACAGATTTAACCCCTGTAAGACGCTCACAAGCTCCACAAGAAGATTAATAGAAATTTGGTTTAACAGTCAGCGACGAATAAGGATCTCTGTGAGTGATCTCTCGTTTTAATTATAATTTTAAAAATATGTATTTTCACAACATTTTGATGTTAGATTTGACAGAGAAATTTTATTAATATTAATAAATTGTATTAATAGTATTCATATTAAGTGAATAATATTAAAATCAATATTAATAATCATTTTAAAACTAGACTTAATCTTTAAAAATAAGTAAATAAATAATAGAAAATGATTCACACACACACACACATCAGCCTGTAGTCCAGTGTTGTTCACTGTTTCTCTGTGGTTCACCAGCGCTGTGACTCTATTAGAGATGGTGGTTGAACTAACCTTGCTCTGAGCGAATGAACCTCTGAACACACACACACACACACTCACACACAGGAGCAGCTGACCTTCATGGATGTGTTGTCACCATTTTCCTGCAGACACATGTGCCACTTTGGGTGAAACACATTAGCTTTCTTACCCGGGGGTTCATAGTAAATGCTGTTCACTGTGCATGCAGTGATTTACCGCCGTTAACTGTGTATGGCAGTATTTCTCTTAATTCACAATTCATTTAAAGCTGAAGTTCTGTGTTGGAAGGTTTGCAGGTGAGATTACAGAGTATTTGTGGTGCTGAAGTGTTCGGACGTACTGAGATCAGCACTTATGGAAAGACTTTGGCGTGGAAAACATTGTTGATGACTGTCGATGGTTTTATCTAAATTACCTAAATATCACATAAACATGAGTCTAAATTACATGTACACTAGTGTTCAAAAGTTTGTGGGCTGCGTTTACTTGATCAAAAATACAGTAAAATATTATTATGAGTTAAAACAGCTGTTTTCTATGTGAATATATAGTAAAGTGTAATTTATTCCTGTGATCAAAGCTGAATTTTCAGCATCATTACTCCAATCTTCAGTGAATGATCCTTCAGAAATTGTTCTAATATGATGATTTGCTGCTCAAGAAACATTACTGATTATTATCAATGTTGAAAACAGTTCATATTTCCATTTTTTTTTTTTTAGGATTATTTCATGAATAGAAAGTCTTTACTGTCACTTTTGATCATTTTAATGCATCCTTGATGAATAAAAGTATTAATTTCTTTTAAAAAGAAAATCTTACTGACCCCAAACCTTTGGACGGTAGTGTATAATGAAGTGCATTTTGACATTTTTTTCAGAGTTATTGATTTTTATTCTGGTTTACAATTTGAAAAATGAATGAATGAATTAGTTAAAAAATGTAATTCATTGGTTGATGAATATAATTGTGATAATATAATAATGTAATTTTATAAAAGACTTTATAATTGATTTACACATTATTGCTGACCATAATGCAAAAAAAAAAAAAAAATCAGTAATTATGAATAAATAAAGCTATATATATTTTTTAATTTTTCAAAATTTAATTTAATATATATATATATATATATATATATATATATATATATATATATATATATATATTAGCTGACATATGTTTGGGGCAGCAGAACATACTATTTTCATAATTATAATATCATAAATGTAATTTTGAAAATATTATTTTGG
This sequence comes from Hypophthalmichthys molitrix, assembly GCA_037950675.1. Lineage (NCBI taxonomy): Eukaryota > Metazoa > Chordata > Actinopteri > Cypriniformes > Xenocyprididae > Hypophthalmichthys > Hypophthalmichthys molitrix. The sequence continues at coordinate 1,443,581 of CM075512.1, read as the reverse complement.
AGTGAAATATGTTCATTTTATGCTAATAAATAAATAATCACAGGTTTTGTCTATGAACAAATAAATAAATAAAGATGTTTTGTATTCATTGAATGCATGATGAATTTAATTTTAAAAATATAGTAATATAATATGTCAGCTAATACACACTTATTGATTTATTTAATCCTATCCTATTTCCAATTTGCAACATCGCAAAATATCCAAAGATAGTTTGTTTAAATCACCACAGAAAAAGAAAAAAAAATTAAAATTCAAAATTTTCACGCCATAATTATTATTATTAATTTTAATAATAATATATATTTTGTAAAGGGCTTTAGAATTGATTTGACCTAATTGTTGACCTAAAAAATCACAGGTTTTGTGAGATTCAGCCAAATACTCTTCAGACCTGCAAATAGAATCTATGTCAGCTAATACACACTTATTGATTTAGTTAATCCTATTTCCAATTTGCAAAATATCCAAAGATAGTTTGTTTAAATCACAATTGGATGTAAAAAACAATGCAAAAAATCGATGTATTTTACAAAATCACGTTTCAGGTGATGTCCTGTTGTTTGTCTGCAGGTACTGGAAAACGAAGCAGCTGTCTCCGAAGCGGCTGAGCACAGGGATCCTCATGTTCACGCTAGCCTCGTCCCTGTGTGATCAGATCCACTTGTACGGATTCTGGCCCTTCGGCTGGGATCCCAACACGGGGAAGGAGCTGCCGTACCACTACTACGACAAGAAGGGCACCAAGTTCACCACCAAGTGGCAAGAGTCGCACCAGCTGCCCACCGAGTTCAAACTGCTCTTCAAGATGCACGCAGACGGCGTCCTGAAACTCAGCCTCTCCCACTGCGCCTAGAGGGCAGAGGTCAGGGTCAAAGGGTCAGCGGTCAGGACTCAGGGTCGTTTGGTTTGGCTAATGGACGTTTGTGGTGATTCGGGGTGGCAACTATCAACATCAAGCTCAGTCACTAATGATCAGTGTTAGTAATGATGAGGAAAGTTGGTACACTTTACAATATTTGTTAACATACGTTAGCTAACAATGAGCAATATATTTTTACAGCATTTATTATGTTTGCTTGACACTTTTCTAATCCGACTTACGATTTTCATTAAACGGGTGATCAAAACTACGAAAAGTCCCACAGACTTCCATTGAGTACGAAGTCAAGACTTTTGTAGAATAATACTTAAACAGTATTTAAACTATCGCTAGCAATGGGACTGTCCTAGGACAGCATTTTAAAACATGCTAGTAACATGCTAATCACGCTAGCAACATGCTAATTCATGCTAGCAACGTGCTAAATCATGCTAGAAACATGCTAGCAATGTGCCAATTCAAGTTAGCAATGTATTAAATTGTTTTTTTAAACATGTTAAATCATGTCAGCAAACATTCTAAATCATGCTAGTAACATGCTAGCAATGTGTTAAATCATGTGCTAAATCATGCTAGGAACATGCTAGCAATGTGCCAATTCAAGTTAGTAATGTATTAAATTGTTTTGTTAAACATGTTAATTCATGTCAGCAAACATTCTAAATCATGCTAGTAACATGCTAACCTCATGTTAAATCATGTTAGCAACATAGTAGTAACACGCTAATCATGCTAACAACATGCTAATCATGCTAGAAACATGTTAGCAACGTGATGTAATCATGTTAGCTAGCAGTGTGTTAAAACATCCTAACAACATGTTAAAAAATGCTATCAACAACATGTAACATGCTAGTCACAGTTATTTTAAACTTTCAGACTTGCCTTTCTCAAGCCAACATCAAAGTTTGTCATCAAACTTTACTCATCTAGTTAACCATTAATCTTAGTTAATAAAAATGATCATATTTATGTTAGTCCACAGTACATTAATTAATGTTAACAGACATTAATATATATATAGATATATTAAAACATGTTAGTAACATGCTAATCATGCTAGCAACATGTTAATCATGTTAGCAATACGCTAACAAAAATGCTAAAACATGCTAACAATGTGCTAAATTATGCTAGCAACGTGCTATATCGTGCTAGAAACATGCTAGCAATGTGCCAATTCAAGTTAGCAGTGTATTAAATCATGTTAGCAACATGTTAAATCATGTCAGCAAACATTCTAAATCATGTTAGCAACAAACCTCAAGTTAAATCATGCTAGCAACATGCTAATCATGCTAACAACATGTTAATCATGCTAGCAGTGTGTTAAATCATGTTAGCAATATAACAGCAACATGCTTTTAATGTTAGAAACATGTTAGCAATGTGCTAGCAATATGTTAATCATGTTAACAACATGCTAAAACGTGTTAGCAGTGTGTTAAAACATGCTAACTTCACGTTAAAACATGCTAGCAACATTCCAAATCATGTTAGCAACATGCCAGCAACGTGTAACATGCTAGTCAAAATTATTTTAAACTTTCAGACCTGGCTTTCTCATCTATTTACCATTAATCTTAGTTAATAAAAATGATCATATTTATGTTAGTCCACAGTACATTAATTAATGTTAACAGACATTAATATATATAGATCGTAACATGCTAATCATGCTAGCAACATGTTAAATCATGTCAGCAAACATTCTAAATCATGTTAACAACATACTAACCTCATGTTAAATCATGTTAGCAATATGATAGCAACATGCTATTCATGCTAGAAACATGTTAGCAATGTGCTAGCAACATGCTAATCATGTTAACAACACGTGAAAAACGTGTTAGCATTGTGTTAAAACATGCTAGCAACATTGCAAATCATGCCAGCAACATGTAACATACTAGTCAACATTATTTTAAACTTTCAGACCTGGCTTTCTCAAGCCAACATCAAAGTTTGTCATCAAACTTTACTCATCTAGTCTAACCATTAATCTTAGTTAATAAAAATTATCATATTTATGTTAGTCCACAGTACATTAATTAATGTTAACAGACAACTTTTGATTTTAATAATGTATTAGTACATTTTGAAAGTAACATTAACTAAGATTAATAATAAATGCTGCAGAAGTATTATTCATAGTTAGTTCATGTTAATGTTAACCAGTTGAACCTTCTTGTAAAGTGTTACCGGAAAGTTCTATCTGCTCAAAGCTTTAATTAATTAAATTTATCAAAAAGCATCATGTTACAATATAACCACACTATAATGCAAATATTACTAAATATAATGCACATCAAAGAAATGCTTTCGTTTAATATCCCTACAAAGGTTTTCTTTGAGTATATATATCTACAGAGCAGAAGATAAGCCGAACTCAAGTACGTCACCACCTAGCAACCAACAACAACACCCTAGCAACCGCTTAGTAACACCCTGGCAACGACCCACAATGGCTACTTTTGCAGGGGCAAACACCACTCAGATTTTCTTCAGAGGAATCTAGTTTTGTATATAGTCACAGGACAAAAGTATGGAAGCTGATTTTCGCAATGGAATAAAATAAAAGTCAGAATTGCGAGATAAAAAGTCGCAATCACCTTTTTTTATTCCATTGTGGAAACAAGCTTCCATAAAATAAAAACACTATGCGTATTTTCTGCATGCCAGGTTAAGGCTGGTCTACTAGGTTATGTTTCTGAATTAATATATAGACACAGTTAAGTCTAATCGAAGTATTTTAATGACCTGTGTCAATCAATCAGATTGCTCCAGTGGGCGGGGCATTCTCAGCGGAGGCTCTGATTGGCCCGTGAGCTGTCAGAGTTCTGCAGAAATATCAATGTTTACTTTGCATATAATTCAGAAATATAGAGGTTATGAATCATGTCATTTTATTTGTGATTGATTCTGTGTTTATGAATGTGTATGTGTTATTAACACACTTATTATTACTGTGTGTGTGTGTGTGTGTGTGTGTATGTTGAAGTCATAATGTGCATGTGGAAACCCAGGTCAGTTTGATGTGTCGTGTCTTTAACATTTATTCCTTTTTTTAAATAGTCATTATATAGATGATAATATATAAACACTACATATGTATTGTTCAAGATTATGCTACATCTTCTGTAAGACGTCATAAAGCTGAAGCGAAAGCAGAGACACAGATTGTAACCTGAACAAAAACATCTTCTGTTTTTATATGAAACTTCATTGATTGCCAACAATGAAGCTTCCATCAGTTTATAATCATTATTTGTATGATTCATTTAATGGTGTTTTATTGCATTGCAGTTATCCAGCATAATTTATACTTATATTGGTCGAATATGTTGGTTATTTAGTCTGATGGTGATCAGTCCATCAACCAGGACATGCAAATTTGTTTTTGCATGACCAAGCGGATTAACAAACAAATTGATTGGCTGAGATGATTAACAGGCGACGTGATTGGCTGAGACAGTGGATACGTTCCAATCCCTGATCATATTACTGAAGATCCATTTGCAAAACGCTGAGCGTCTAAAAAGTTCCGCCGGACCCGGTTGTCAGTTTGATTGATCTGTCTTGCTTATGTGTCTGTTTAACTCTGACAGAAATGTTCTTGAGTCATTTCTTTTTCATGTATGCATATACTGTATAAACATAGAGAAGTGTCAAATCAACATTGACCAAAGAACTTTCCTCGCAAAAGTCTGTCAGCTGACATCTGAAAGTCTCGAGAACGTCTCATTTCTTTTTCCAATGTAAGTTTTAGTTTTGTTTGTGAATTTTTTTTTAAAAAACATGCAAAAGCAAAACATTTGCTGCTTTCATAATACAAAAGTGTTCACATCCAAATTGATTTGTGATATTAGGCTACTGTTTACATGAATATGTTTTGATATCTTGGGTTGTTTTTCTGATCCAGAATCTAAAAGGTGAGAACCTGCCATTGTTTATTGTACAAGATTTAAAAAATATTAATAATAATAATACTTTTATTCATCAAGGACGCATTAAATTTGACCAAAAGTGAGAGTAAAGACATTTATAATGTAATTTCAAATTAATACCGAACTTTCTATTCATCAAAGAATCCTGAAAAATAAAATATATCACAGTGTCCACAAAAATATGACTGTTTTAAACATTGATAATAATCATAAATGTTTCTTAAGCAGCAAATCATCATATTAGAATGATTTCTGAAGGATCATGTGACACTGACGACTGGAGTAATGATGCTGAAAATTCAGCTTTGATCACAGGATATAAATTACACTTTACTATATATTCACATAGAAAACAGCTGTTTTACATTGTAAAAATATATCACATTTTTACTGTATTTTTGATCAAATAAATGCAGAATTGGTGAGCAGAATACACTTCTAATTCAGGAATAAATTGCATTTTACAATATATTCAAATAGAATACAGTTATTTTTGTATTACTGTATTTTTGTTCAAATAAATGCAGCCTATATGAGAAAGAGAGAGTAACAATATCAGAAAAACAACCTGCTGCCGTGTTTATTTCTTCATTGATGTTTTCATGTTGATGTATAGTTTTAGACACTTAAACTTCGCTGGGAATCTTTTCTTTCTTTTCTTCTGTACTCAGATGTTATCTGTTGTGCGGCTGTACATCATTCCTCTCGGTGAGATTCTTTTCAGACAAACCCGAGACTCCCAGAGAATCATTCTGGACTCCTTTTGAATGTTTAATGCAGTTTGTTATTTTGATAATACCGACTTCTTTTGATTGTACCTGTCTTTGTTTCCATGTTCTGAATGTGTTTCGATTGTACGATGCTCCACTGAGTTTCTGATGTGCTCCTGGCACCAGATCTTTACTTTCACAAGAGAAATTTAAAGTGCCCCTATTATGCTATTTTAAAGGTTCACATTCACTTTAATTTTCTGCAGCATCAGCTCTTTTCTCACAGTGCCTGAAACAGTTCAATCAAGGATTCGGTCTCTCTAAACTCCTCCTTTCTGATAGCTGCTCTGCTCTGATTGGTCAGACGGCCCAGTCTGTTGTGATTGGTCAGAATTCAAATGCTCATTATCATATCTGAATCTCAGCTCTTGATTTACAGTGATTCGAACAGTAACGATGACGTCAGTTTTACTGTATCATTCTCATCGAAGTGGAAAACAGCGTCTTCTCGACATGAACAACACGAACCAAACTCTTCCTGTCTCAGATACAACTACAGTGATTGAGGGCGGGGCAACGAGATGCTGTTCAGCCAATAAAGACCATAGGCTGGAATTATGCAAATTAGTTACAAATCTACATAGGTTCCGCAGGAAGTGAGGCTGAATTACTCACGACTCGTTTCAGGCAGTTCAGAATCGATTCTTTCTTTTAGGAGACGGTATTTATATATCATATGCAGACCTTTAATATTCAAGGTAATTTTGAAAAAACATAATAGGGACACTTTAAGCGAAACAAATTCATGGTAGAGAAGCAAATAGTGAGTGTGTGTGAAGTGTTATTTTCTTATTCTTTTAAATGTGGAATCGATTGTAAACGCAGAACTAAGCTCCTGTCGATGTTTTCATGATGATGATGATGATGATGATGATTGTTTCAGAGAATAAACTTCAGTTTCAGACATCAAAGTTGTGTCACATGTGCCAGTTAATATATAACATCAACCAAACCTCTTAAACATGTCATGTAGAGCATTTGAATTATGAATGATTATGACTACTTTAATTTTTAAAATACAGTGTCCAGCATGTAAAATAGATTTATCTGTGGACGCTTCGATTGGTCATCAGAAATATTCCTCAAGCAGTCATTTTTGGCTGTGTTTTGTTTACAGTTGTCATAAATCAGGGTTATACGGTGAGATCTCTGACGACGGTTCAATACTTCACCATTAAAGATCATGTTTAAGAGGAAAATTCCTTTAAAGGTCCTTTTGAACATGATTTAAAACACAAAACGTCAATCAAAAACAACAACACAAGTGAAATGTTATTGATAATCCATGTGCAGAGGAAGAGGAAACATTGATCACCGTTAGAGCAAAAACATCCTTCTTTATGCTCTGATGTTCGTAATGCATACATGAAATTGCTTTGGTGTTAAAATACAGCAACATATATATATTGTTTGTGTTAAATTTTGTTGGTTTTATGTGAAATAAATAGACATGGAGTGTGTTCAGGCCACTGGCTGCATTTGGCTGTAGTGTCTTTTTTGACCTCTGACCTTTGAGCCTAAAAAGAGGGGTCAAAGTTTAAACAGAATGATGTAACAGCCCCTCGGTTTTGTCTCTTTAGATCGTTCACTTACTGTTTACACCAACTTATTGATGTTTTTAAAAGATATTTCTAATGTTGTTGATAAAAAATAGAATTGTGGTTCTAACTTAAAATTTACTGTGTGGTGAATCATCAAAATTCATCATTTTCAAGTAAAAATATGATTTAATATGAGTGAATTCACTTGTCTATCTAATGAAAGTCATTTTAATGTTGTATAGAAATAGTTATTAATCATTATATTGAGCAGCACACAGTCTTTTCTCTTCATAATCACACACAGATCGTACAGTTTCTCTGTCGAAGTGTTAAAGTCGAGGGTTTGTTTAGTAGCATTTCATTTGCACATTTCTGCCGTTTCATGCTTCTCGATTCATAGAAAATCAATTTGGGGAGAAAAAGGGGAAAAGCAGCAAACCGAACCCTTTCCTTTCTCTGTTCTTGAAGATTTCTGCACATTTTCAGACTTCTCTTTAAGTCTCCATAAATTAATACTATAATTGATAACACTTTACATAAGGTTCATTTGTTCACATTAGTTAACATGAACTAACAATGAACTATAATTCTACAGCATTTATTAGTCTTAGTTAATGCTAATTTCAACATTTACTAATACATTATTAAAATAAAAGGTTGCTAACATTATAGTTAATGCACTGTGAACTAACATGAACAAACAATAAACAATATATATATATATATATATAATTAATACATTAATGCCAACAAATGAGACCTTATTGTAATATGTTACCCTATAATACTGCTTTTGATAATAATAATAATAATAATAATAATAATTGTTTAAAAAATATACTTTTGCCGTAAGATATAAGCAATGAAAAGGATTTTGCATTTATCTGTTCTTAAAGTATCTGAATAACGTCTGGATGTAATGAACAGTTTTAATTTTATTTATGCTCTGAGATGAGTTAGTGAATGAATATGATTGGGTTTGTCACCTCACATTATCTGATGACATGAATATGACTGTACAGAAGAGTTTCTGTGGTTCTGAGCAAAAGATAGAAATGCAAACCAGCTTCAGATAATCAATACACACTCTCTTACACACACACACACTCCCTCTCTTACACACACACACACACACACACACACACACACACACAGGCCTGCTGAGAGATCAGGGAAAAGTGCTCAGTATTCCTGCAGTGTCAAAAAAACATAAGAATAGGACAGACGTGTGTGTGTGTGTGTGTGTGTGTGTGTTTATATTGTTTATGACGACACAAATGTGTATACTGACAGTTATACGAGGACAGTTAATTTCAGTAAAACAGTGACTTTAATTCAGATTTATTCAGCATTTTAAATTATTAAACATTTTAACTACACTGTAAGAAGAGATAACCTGTAATTGTTAGCGTAAAAAGCCATTTCTACCCGATTTAACCCATAAAAATGAGTTTTGTTGGTATAAATGTACTGTATTATGTATGTATTTTGACATTCGGTACAAATTAAAATTTTAATGCATAGTTTTTTTGTTGTTGTTGTTTGTCGAATATATATTTTTTCAGTAATACTTTACAATAAGGTTCCATTAGTTAACACTGTTAAAGCATTAACTAATATTAACTATCAATGAGCAATACATTTGTTACAGTATTTATTCATCTTTATAAGTTAATAAAAACACAACTGTTTATTGTTAGTTCATGTTATTTCAGCTCCATTAAATAATATCTACTAGTGTAAATGTTGAAATTAACATCAAAGGATTCAGAAGTATTGTTCATTGTTAGTTCATGTTAACTTATAGTCAACTAATGAAACCTCATTTTCATGTCATATTAGTAACAGCAAGATTTTATAAAGCTGTATAATAGTCGTAAATTTTTTCTTTTTTTAGTTATTATGAAATCATAGAAAAATCAATTTTTTTGCGTTCATTAGTGTATTAGTATATTACACACATATTCCTATTCTATTCTCTTTATTAATTCTAATAGAGGAATCAGTGCTGTTGTCCGTGTGTGTTTGCTGCTCTCTGTCATGAGGTGAAAGTGTCGAGGGTTAAAGGTCACGGAGCCTGAAACACAGCAAGCAAAATACAGCTTTTCAGCGATAGTGACTTAGACATGATGAAGATATCATGTGGAATAATGCAACAGAGATGTTATCTTAGAAACGTGAAGGTATTTTTCTAGAGGAAGAACAATCATTACAGCACTTCCATGTAAACTGCTCACACATGCAAACCAAGAGCAGTTATTAATTAACCCTGAACACTCAAAACAATCAATATGATCATCAGAGAGACACAAACCCTCTCTGCACCATCACACACACACTGTATATATATATATATATATATATATATATATATATATTAAAACAACTATATACTAACTATATATGTATGTATACATTAAAACTCTATATATTAAAATATATATATATATATATATAAATGACCTTTCACTCATATATATCCTTGAAATCCGACAAAAAAAATCACATGTAAAAGGCGTATAACAGAATATTAGACATTATTTAATCACGTCGTGTGAACGTCATATTCTTTAAGGAAGCACGGACAAAAAGTAATATTACGTCAGAATCAGATATTAACCTCGTGTTGTGTTTTACACCTTTTTTCCTATAAACTCAGAATTAAGTCTTTTTAAAATAATGTGTTTCAGTCAGTAGATTCACAACAGAAAAAAATGCTCAACCCTCCTATCCGATACATAGTAAGTCGTAAAAATCAGGAATAAATTATTATTATATGTCTGTGATAAAAGAGAGTTTTAATGCATCACTAATTCAGTCTGATTCCGCCTGTTAAAAACAACATTGAAAATTGAAATAAGGCCGTATTCTGAACACCAATCTCTCATTATATATGCACATTATTCTCATGTGAGATTTGAGTCGTACAAACAGATTTACAAGCAAATGAAACTTCCTAACTTTAGCCGAACTTAATTAGAATAATAAAAAAATCATGTACGAGAAGATCCGAACCGATTGAAGTCGCGCGCACGCGCGCGCGTGTGAACATGTTTCATGTTTTCTGAAAGTCTCGTGACGTGTAAGGACTTTCAAATCTCTAGTTTTAGCTTATAAAAAGTGTTTTTTTTTTTTGTTTTGACAGATCTCCTGACATACTGCATTTCAAGTAAAAAGGTAAATAATACTCAAATAAAGTCATAATTATTTTTATACTTTTATTTTGCATGACAAAAAGGCACAGTTATTATTATTAATAATAAAAAATTAATATATTATGTCACAAAATTCACAGAGCGACAGAGATGATGTTTTCAGCCATCATAATGACATCAACATGCCTTAAACCCTCAAACAATCTCATTTATCATTCAAGAAGTGTTTCTGTAACGTGTCCATTCAAGTAAATGACGTTTTAAATATGCAGAAATCACCGAGAATCACATGGTAAACATTTTATGCTCGCAAAACCCAAAGAATCATTGAACAGCATTTATTATAAATCTTTATCGCAATAAAAATATTAAACACTGCTTGAAATGTTCATCTCGACACTAATTCAGACGGATCTCCTGCACGCGCACGGATGTTTCTCTCTCATGACTCGCCCCTCCTGTAAAGCGAAGCGCAGGTTTGGATAAAAGCGTCCGCATATGACAGCACGAGCGCGTTTAACGTGCCAGAGGAAAGTCCGAGACTTACCGAGAGCTGCCGGACACTGTCCACACCCAGAGCCCGCCGGGTCACTCGAGCAGATGCAGCGCAGGGCGCGAACTGACGGCCACTAACGGCACATCACCGTCATCATGGGGTCCGAAGCGCATTGATTCTGATCAATAGCGCTGCACTGACACAGCAGATGGCCGGAGAGAGACAGACATGAGGAAAGACGGGCGAAAAAAGCCCAATCGAAGAGTTACTCGGGCCTCTACAGCTTCTGCAGGATGATAACAAACTCAAGTGTGTTTCATTTACACACATAATCCATTCAGATGAGTTAATCTCATCACAGCTCAAGCTTTAGTTTCGGTGTTTTAGCCTATTATAAATCACATTCATTAAATGTGAAGCACAAACATTGATCAGAGTCAGATCAGCTGACAGTGGTATTCTCTGCTTTTATTGTTATTTTTATTTCTTATGCATTCCATTTTTATTCTTATGTATTTGTTTCATTTTTATGTAAAGCACTTTGTGTATGAAATGTGATATATAAATAAAAAAGAGATCTCAGAGAAATTGCTTTGCATTTTAAATAGGAAAATGGGTTTAAATAGCACCAGATTATCTTTATTGATTTCTTGTTTTAATTTTGGACTTTTACCTGTTTTATGTTGTTAAACAATTAACAGAACTCAAAATGTGTTTATTATAATTATGTCTTGTTTTTACCCATGTAAAAATGCTTTTACTCCATTTTCTTCATCATTAATCAAACTCAAAACACCTTTTTATAATTTATAAAGTATTTTAACAGATAACTTTGTCAATGCATATTATTTTCTGTTTTCATGTTTAAAGTTACATTTTGTGTAAATTTAGTGAAAACAAGTGCATGTATGATTTGTTATCACAACATTTTTTCTTTTGTCAAATCAACTTAAATAATTAATGTGGTTTAGATAACATGATATTTTGAGTTTCTGTTGATTAAATCAATCACCTTCATTGTATGAACTCAAAATTTTCATTTCAATGAACTCAAAATTTTAAGGCAACCAGGTAACTTACTTTTTTTAAGTTAAACCAACAATTCTTTTTTAGGTTCTAAAAAAGCAGGCGCCTAAAAGGAATTAAGAACGTTGTAAAATTTTAAAAGATTCTAAATGGAACTCGAACTTCCTGATAGTATCATTAAAAGTGCTACTTTAGACGTTTGTTGTTTTGTTCTCATTTAAAGCTGCATAAAGTGAGTTTAGAGGTTTATATGCAGATTTATAGAAAGAAAACAACGTCCACGTTGAACCTCTCTCTCTCTCTCTCTCTCTGTGTGTGTGTGTGTGTGTGTGTTTCTCTCTCTCTCTCTCTTTCTTTCACATATCGATTTTCTTTGACATGAATAAGGGCCTTTTTCAGTCAGTGATTCTTCGCATTATGTTGGAGTGTGCCAAAGCAGAGCAGCACAAAAGCTCTCGGAGAACATCAGAGCAGGAATCAAACTCTTCTGTGTCCGGCGCTGAATTCGCTCCAGTCGCGCGGCAGGTACAGCCACTTTTCCTCCAATTTGTGGCAGCTGAAAAGCCTCGTGGAGGACACTGGGCCCCCTGCACCTCCTGCTCCTCCTCTGACAGCTGATCAAAAGAAAAATAGGTCACGCTTTTCAGACTTCTGTCGCTCATCCTTAATTACAGTCGCTTTAAACAAAAGCAACATCTGCGCATCCTCCAAACAAAATAGCAACCGGCATTCGAGAAATCTGTTACTTCTGAATCACTTCAAGCCGGATCAGAGCAGAATGCGCGGAGAAGAAGTTGGATTGATCGATTTAGACTAACTCTAACGTGAAAAGGAGAAGATCTGTGGCACTTTGAAATAGGTAGAACTTACTAAAATTAGAGAGTTTTAAAATTGTTTCTTTTTTAGACGCCTAAATTTAAAGGTGTGTTTCAAAACGAATTAAAGCCTTAAAAACAATTTTACAGTGTTTGCTAGTATATTTACAGGCCCATTGTGCACTATGAAATTAATATGCATAATTACTCTTTTAAATATTAATGTAAAGTATGTAATGAGCCAGTGTTAAATTATCAGTTCATTCGCAGAAAACACACACAAAAAAATGTGACTTGACATTTAAGCATTTGTGCAGTTCTGCAGTGTTTAACTTGACTGAAATCTGATAGATAGATAGATAGATAGATAGATAGATAGATAGGTAGATAGGTAGATAGATAGGTAGATAGATGATAGATTTATTGATCCGTCGAAGGAAAAAATAATTTTTGCCCAATGCGCAAAATACACACTGATGCACAAAATAAACAAAGATAGCCTATAGAATAAATAGGCTACATTAGAAGTGTGTTTTGCACTTTCTATTTTACAGTTAAAATTGTGTTGATGTTAATATACGCGATTATATTTTTGTGAACTGAGTAAATGATCCGTTTGGAATGACAGTAAAACGACCGTCTGACGCTTGATTCCAGATGCAAAGACAGCCGCTCCGAACAGCCTCGTGGAACGGTCAGCGATTGGCCAGAACGCTAATGAGCCGCGCTCACGAGGAACGCGATTGGACCGCTAGCGCGTCAATCAAGGCAAAGTCTCCTCCCCTTTCAGCAGGGTCGGGTGCGCGCGGAGCAAGCCCACCCCGAACACCTCCAGCTGCCCAAACAGAAGACGCAGGAGGAGTAGAGGGCTCGGACATGGGGAGAAATCAGCACTGGCCCGTCTGATAGAGATCGGTGTTTTTTATTTATTAGAAAAAGAAAAAAAAGAAAAAAAAAAAAAAAAAAAAAAAAAAACCGAGAGGCCTTAGAAAAAAAAATAAAATAAAAAGGAGAGAAAACCCATCCCTGGCACAAAGCTGGACATAAATCAATGGACTGAATGAAGACTGCCTATACCGCCTATCGATGCCTGGCCAAGGATTTGGATGCGTACGCCATGAACCCAGAGATGACAATGGACATTGGCAACCTACACGCTGGACTAAGCCATGAGCAGGACTTGATGAGCAGCCACAGCCCCCATCACAACCGCAACCCGGGGGCTTCGTTACGGATACACCAGGATCTGAGCGTGGCGCCGTCGCGCTCCGCGATGGTGTCCAGTATGGCATCGATTCTGGACGGCGGCGGTGGTGGCGGCGGCGGCGCGGGAGGAGAGTACCGTCCGGAGCTGTCTCTGCCGCTCCATCACGCCATGAGCATGCCGTGCGACACCTCCCCGCCCGGGATGAGCGGCACCTACACCACGCTGACCCCGCTGCAGCCCCTGCCGCCCATCTCCACCGTGTCCGACAAATTCCACCATCCGCACCACCACCACCATCACCACCACCACCAGCGTCTCTCTGGGAACGTGAGCGGCAGCTTCACTCTCATGCGGGACGAGAGGACTCTACCAGCCATGAACAACCTCTACAGCCCCTACCACAAAGACATGAGCGGGATGGGGCAGAGTTTGTCCCCTCTGGGCAACGGCCTGGGCTCGATCCACAACGCGCAGCCCGCGCTCCACAACTACGGCGCGCACGGCCACGACAAGATGCTGAGCTCCAACTTTGACGCGCACACTGCCATGCTGGCCAGAGGGGACCAGCACCTCTCCAGAGGCCTCGGTGGCCCCGCGGCGGGGATGATGCCGCATCTCAACGGGATGCACGGGTGCCACCCTCAATCCCACGGGCCCGTGTTGGCTTCCAACCGGGACAGACCGCTCTCCTCCTCCTCCTCCTCCGGAGCGCCGGGCTCGGGCTCGGGTCAGCTGGAAGAGATCAACACGAAGGAAGTGGCGCAGCGAATCACGGCCGAGCTCAAGCGCTACAGCATCCCGCAAGCCATCTTCGCGCAGCGGGTGCTGTGCCGCTCGCAGGGCACCCTGTCCGACCTGCTGCGGAACCCCAAACCCTGGAGTAAACTCAAGTCCGGCCGCGAGACGTTCCGCCGCATGTGGAAGTGGTTACAGGAGCCCGAGTTTCAGAGGATGTCGGCCCTTCGGCTTGCAGGTAAGACAAGGTATCTGCTTTTTAACAATCTTTCAATTTAGAGGAGGATCATCAGATTTTTATTTTAAAAAAGGACAATTGCCCCATTTTTATTTACTCATGACATTTAATGTGCATTGTTTATTTCATGCATTTTGTTTCCAGCACTGCTTACTTAAAAATAGATATTGTTGATATATCTGATGTTTTAGTTTGATCTGCACAAAAACACGCGCAAAATTCCGTAAACACAAGAGAAGAGGCGCTTTAGTCAGTGTGTGTGTGTGTGTGTGTGTGTGTGTGTTAAAGAAAAGCTTTCTGAATAGGGATGTGTTGCTGGTAATTACTGAACTGTTATTCCCCTCCTGCCCCGCTACATCAGGCTTGTTGCCCCCTCTAGCGATGGGCGGTGCAGACCCCCTTTTCCTTTGTTCGGCTGAAGAAAAAGCAAGAGCTGAATTTTCCTCTTCAGTGTAGTTCGGATGTGTGTTGTAGGTGTCAGAGACGGTGTCGTGCTGTTGAAGAGCATCCTATCAGTGCATTAAAATAAAAGCTTGGTGCGTATTGATTTTTAATTTGTAGGGTGATGCACAATTATTCACTGAAATAATGGACAGCTCTGATGCCTCATGCATTGTGCCTGTGCATTAAAGCTTCAGCTGTTTCTGTAAAAAATGTGTGCAACTATTTCAGTTGTCAACAAAAGGGTTTGGAGAAAGAGCAATAGTGAGGAAGCTGTTAAATCACATACCAAAACATGAGCATCTTTATCAGAACACTCCATCTGAATATGCTCATGCATTCATGAGATTCTCTATATGAACATCCAGATTAAGGTGATTGTTTTGTAAACAAACACATGCATCTTTCTTTCACCAAGAATATGACTGAAACAGAAGCATGTAGGGCTTCATTGGTAGGTGCTTTAATGCTGTTTCCCTGCAGGACTCTGGTCTCACAGATGGCTTTGGGTTGGGGGGAAGGTATTATGTGATCTGCAGGGGAATTGAAAAGAAGAACAGAGGCTGCAGCGGCTCGATGAATTATTGATAGAAATCTCTGCGTGACCCTCAGCTCAACGCACAAAACGTCACCTTGTCTTGGGTTAAACAGGCAGAGATGTGCGGCCCGGCACCTGCCTTTTGTTCAGTGTTTTGGAGCGTTTGGGAAAGAATGTGAAACAAACAATGAGGAGTTGCACGTCGTGACATCATAAATGACATCATAAATGTGTCTGACACTGAGAGGATTGCTCACCATGCTTGAATTAAAGCTTTACGTTCATGGAAATGCAAGAACAACAACCTCGCTGTAAATTCATGCATATTATTCAGCAAAAAGCTGTTATATAATGCTGAACAGATTATAGTTTACTTTAGGTGAACATCATGAAATTATTATCTTCACATAGGCCTATAGTAGGGTCAAAAATCACCAAAGATAACATATTTAAATATTAAAATATTTCACAATATTTAAATCTGGAAATAAGTTTTGTGGAACATATTTCTGATTTCTAGGTGACTAATCAAACGTCATTTGATCATCAGATGGTCATATTTTCTTGCTTTCATTCTTAAATCATGATCTTCAGGTATTTGCACGACTTTTGGAGACATCGAGTGCTGCTGTTATTAAAGTCAATTTACTATTTTCATTTAAATTGTTATGCTGATAATGTCATTTGCAATGATTTGCATAAAAATGAAATGGATATTCATATTTGAATCTACATATCTTATTCATGAAAGTTAATAGACTGATTCTTAAGCATACATTCATTGGTTTTCTATATGAAACCTTAGGGTTTTTGACTCAATTTTAAAGAACATTCTGAAAAGATGCTACACTAAAAAATGCTGGGTTAAAAACAACCCAAGTTGGGTTGAAAATGTTGTTTTAACCCATGCTGGGCAGTTTGATTTTACTCAACTATTGTGTAAAAATGACTATATTTCTGGCTTAAAATGAACCCAAAATATGTTGGAAATTAAAAATCAGACACATAATTACTAGAGGAAACAATAATAATCAAAAGATGAACATTTATTAATAAGCAATTTAATAAATGTTTATTGTTTAATTATTATTCATTAAAATGATTAATAAACGTTCATTTCATTTTGGGTTAAATAAAACTACGCAGCAGGTTGGGTCAAACATTCATTCCTAATATGTTTTTAACCCAGCATTTTTTTTTTAGAGTGTAATTCATAGAATAATAGTAATTACAATTAAAAATGACTTAAAAATGAAAACTAAACCCATAAAATGATGGGAACCGCTGAAAGGTTCTATATACTGTATGAATTGCCTGACGGAACACTTTAAGGTTCTAAATAGAATCTTTTCTTCCAAGAGTGCATGATGTCACCAGTGAAACGAGCCTGTCTTTGCACTATTAATTTAGTCAAATCAAACGTGACGTCTGACTGGACCTCATTCCAGTCACACCGCACAAGCAATCAGCCAGCGAGACAAACCTCGGCCTGTGCTGTCCGCTGCCGACAAACAACTTTATTAACTAAATGATCAAAGGGGACAAGTGCTGTTATACGAGTCAGGACGGAGGAGATTGAAAAAGAGCCAGGTGCTGGAGAAACACGGGGTCCCGGCCCGTAAATAAGAGCGCTGGAGATGGATAAATATACCTGCAACCTATGCCAGGCTGGATTCTGAGAGACGTCTCTCTTGATTTGGGCTTCTGCGATCAGACAAAGACTGCAAGATAGAGATGACATGAAATATAAATATCTTTAGATATACAGTGGGATCTGAAAGTCTGAGAGCACAAATACTGTCAGCATCACAATTGGAGTTAAAAGTTGAATTTGTGAAGGTCTCAGTATTTGGCACATGCCTCGCAACAGCAAAACCTGATGATCACGATCTCATCATGAGAGAGCTCATGATCAGTGACACTCTTTTACTGACATTTGACCCTAGAAATATTGCAACAACTCCTTTTCACTCTTATTTTCAAGGTTTGCATGAAAAAAGTACCACATTTTCAATGTAGTCTCAGACATTTGAACACCAGTGTCTATTATATTGGTAGAATAAGTGGTCAAGAGCGCAGGGTGGCCGACAATTAATAGAATGCATGTGTATGATAAATAGTGAATTAATAATTTAAATCACAAAACTGTGAAGTTAAACATGTTTATTGCACAGCATGCTCTATAAAATTCTCTTAAAATGGTGCATTATGTACTCTAAAAAATGGATAAACCCAGCGAAATGTTTGTTTTAACCCAGCGATTGGGGTGTTTTAACCCAGCAAATGGGCTGTTTTAACCCAGCGATTGGGTTGTTTTAACGCAGTGAATGGGTTGTTTTGACCCAGCGAATGGGCTGTTTTGACCCAGCGATTGGGTTGTTTTAACACAGTGAATGGGTTGTTTTAACACAGAGAATTGGTTGTTTTAACCCAGCGATTGGGTTATTTTAACCCAGCGATTGGGTTGTTTTAACAGTGAATGGGTTGTTTTAACCCAGGGAATTGGTTGTTTTAACCCAGCGATTGGGTTGTTTTAACCCAGCGATTGGGTTGTTTTAACCCAGCGATTGGGTTATTTTAACCCAGCGATTAGGTTGTTTTAACCCAGCGATTGGGTTGTTTTGACCCAGCGATTGGGTTGTTTTAACCCAGTGAATGGGCTGTTTTAACCCAGCGATTAGGTTGTTTTAACACAGTGAATGGGTTGTTTTAACCCAAGCAATTGGTTGTTTTAACTCAGCGATTGAGTTGTTTTGACCCAGGGAATTGGTTGTTTTAACTCAGTGGTTGTATTAACCCAGCAGTTGGGTTAAATGTTTGCCCAACCTGCTGGGTAGTTTTATTTACTCAACTATTGTTTAAAAATTATTGTATTTCTTGCTTAAAATGAACCCAAAATATGTTTGAAATGAACATTTATTGATAAGTTTAATGAATAATACTTAAACAATAAACATTTATTAAATTGATTATTAATACATGTTCACCTTTTGATTATTAATGTTACCTCTAGTAATTATGTGTCTGATTTTTAATTTCCAACTTATTTTGGGTTCATTTTAAGTCAGACATATAGTAATTTTTAAACAATAGTTGGGTTAAATAAAACTACCCGGCATGTTGGGCAAACAACCGCTGGGTTTGTCCATTTTCAACCCAACTTGGGTTGTTTTTACATTGTTGGATGAGCAGTTCTCTATCTGTCATGAGGTTGTTATCAGATGTATGATCTTTTGGTTTGAATGCAAAGATGCACACAATTGATAGGCCTGCACAGCATATCTTCAACGCCAGGCCAATAATGGATCTGTTTTTGCTTGATGTTGGCAGAACGAGACCAAAATACCGGTTTATTTTCGTCCTGTCGTTCAGTAATGTGTGTGAGTTATGTCACTTTCTCAAACAAATATGTGTTGCTGAACGACGGCGGATCAATGCGTGTAATCTCTTAAAGATTAAAAGGGCATTAATGCTGGCAACAATAACATAAACGTGAGCACCGAGTTCGCATTGATCTGGAACCCGATCCGGACCTGTTCCAGTAAAGCTGACGCTGGAGGAAGGTTCCCAGCAGCAGCAGACTGACTCCGCGCTAAACAGACTCTTGACGGGCTATTCTGAGCCGCGCTCGCCGCGGTTGTTTAAAAGGATCATTAACGCTGATGAAGAGACGCGAAATGCACGGATAACCAAGCGTGGGTGTTTTCTAGTGAATTTTAGCTGGGTGTTTTAATCACCCCGGCTGTGTGTGGAGGAGGCTGGCGTTGAAAGGATGCGGCCGGTGACCTTCACACAAAGACCGGGGCGCAGCGCTCGCCTCGCGGCTCCAGAGAGAGAGGACGCTCGCGTCTGATAATTATAATGGCTTTGCGGTGCTTTGAGGACCTTTTAGTGATGAGATTCTCTTCTCAACCCAATAAGTGCGAAGAGAGTGAAATAATCCCGGCAGAAATATGATTGAGCGACTGATTTTCAGATACTCTCATGGCCAATCTGCTTAAAACAGGCTAATCCAATCATATCCTAACATTATGATTATGAAAAATCAGCATTGTCTATTATGTTATGAAGATTATGCTTTAGTAGTCCTAAATCAGACACTGAAACTTCACTGTAAGGTGTTTGAATGTGTTTAAATGTGGTTGACCAAACTCACACTCATCTGTTTATATTAATATTTTGGGTTACACTTTATTTTAAAGTGTCCTTGTTATATTTAAGTATTGTGTAATATTAAGTAACAACATGTACTTACTGTAGGTTTAGGATTAGCTGTATGTAATTATGCGTAATATACTGTTATTATATAAAAAGTACATGTACACTAAAACATGCTGGGTTAAAAAATAACCCAAGTTGGGTTAAAAATGGACAAACCCAGTGATTGGGTTAAATTTTTGACCCAACCTGCTGGGTAGTTTTTATTTAACTCAACTGTTGTTTAAAAATTACAGCTTAAAATGAATCCAAAATATGTTGGAAATGAACATTTATTAAACGTATAATGAATAATAATTAAACAATAATTTTGATTATTATTGTTGCCTCTAGTAATTATATGTCTGATTTTAGGTTCATTTTAAGCCAGCCATATAGTCATTTTAAACAATATTTTGGGTTAAATAAAACTACTCAGCACGTTAGGTCAAACATTTAACCCAACTGCTGGGTTAAGACAGCCCAATCACTGGGGTTGTCCATATTTAACCCAACTTGGGTTGTTTTTAACC
This sequence comes from Hypophthalmichthys molitrix, assembly GCA_037950675.1. Classification (NCBI taxonomy): domain Eukaryota; kingdom Metazoa; phylum Chordata; class Actinopteri; order Cypriniformes; family Xenocyprididae; genus Hypophthalmichthys; species Hypophthalmichthys molitrix. The sequence continues at coordinate 1,423,059 of CM075512.1, read as the reverse complement.
CAGCCTTTTTAGAGTGTAACGTGTGTAAGAAAGACATTGTGAAATAAAGTACCATATTCTTTATGGTTTGGTGTTTCATATCTCTAATGTATTTGTTTCACTCATTTATAGCTTTCTGAACATTGAATCATGTTAAATGAGTAACTTATTATTTTTGCCACAAATTTCCCTTTGTCCTGTTTCAATCAATCCCATCGTATTCAGCAGATACACAGCCGGGTCTAAAAGTCGGAAAATGCTAAAATTAATTCAAATTTGATAGTAATTTTGATGAAAAAAGAAAATAAAGTGCTTTAATGACAACATGCTTTATTTTATGTCAGAACTGCCTTGTTTAAATGTTTAAATCCCAGATTTTCTGTGTTCTCAGACATTTTTTTGTTGTGTTGTATACGTATCATCCTCCTCATATATCTTCTTTACGCAGTAGCAGGTGGAGCGGCGTGTTTGTTTTTGAGTTTTGAGGTAAATCGGCAGTGATGTGATTATCTCTCTGTCTCGTGATCGGGGATCATCAGCTCCGGCCTGAGCAAAGGCCAAAGTTTTCGGTCTCTCAGCCCCACAAAACCTCTAGTAATGCTGCTGTCAGTAAACCAACAGCCAGAAAAAACATGAGGGAATCTGTGGGGGATTCAGTTTTTCTTTTAGCCTGATTTTACTTGAGGTTTATATTTGTGCTCCAGCACTCTTTGTGTGTTAGTGATCTGCAAATGAATGACAGAAATAAACTTGAGTGTGCTGCATTATAAAGTTTATTTCGTGATCGTTCTTCAGTTTACACACTATCGTGTCTCTTACTCCTGTGGAAAGAATAGGCAACGTTTAACTTCAGCTATGAGGAAAGAGAAAGGTTCATGTTTGCTTTCCAGAGGAGAGGAGCTGATAAGAACTTGCGTAATAAAACACGCTCATTATTTACAGTTGACTCTTACACGTATGTTCTCTTAAATAGTGCTTTTGTTAGATACAAACCCATTGCAAATGTTTCTACATTTATGCATTTGTGTATTTCCTTGTGCAAAAGAGTTGCATGAAGATTCAGGATTTCTCCTTTTGCATTAAACACCAAAATGGACCATGAAGTATGTTTGTTTGACATACTGTAGTATGGATTGTTGATATGATTAACAGTGTTTTTGGTTATTAATGGAGCTTGATGGCTACATGAATACAATGTTTTTGTGTGGAAAAGAGCGGATCTTCTTAATTTCTGCTTTTATGTTCCAAGGAAGAAATAAAGTCTTATGGGTTTGGAACAACATGAAGGTGAATAAATGATGACAATTTTCAGTTACACTTTACAGTAGAGTGCATTAGTGCAGCGCCGCTTCCGGAAGTGTTTTTTCCATTAATTTCTCCCATAGGGATTTTAAAAAAGTCCTTATTAAAGCGTTATAAGCCATAAACCAAACCAAGCAGCTACGAGGAGAATCACAACACTGATTTGAAGCAAAAAAGTATTTGAAATTGGCTTTAGTGAGGGAAAGAGGAAAGAACTACAATCCCATGAAGCATTGCATTGTGAAATAAAAATGATGGAGAAATATAAAACTACTCAATTAAAAATGTTGATATATAGTTTATTGCAAAATATGCATATGGGTCAATGACGTGACGGGTCATTTTTTTTGTCCAAAGGCCTTAATAATAATAAAAAACAAAGATATGACATCTAAAGTATGTAAGGCAGTATAACTAGATCTCTTTTATTGAATCCAAAAGGTTTTAATTATATTTTGTTACATATAAAGGTATTTTAAAGATTTTGAAGTGTCAAAAGGTCATTCGGTTTAACCGTCCAAAGGCCAATACAGCCATTTCATTTGTGATTAAAATATCTTAAAATGTAATAAATGTATATATTTTTTATTCTGGCATGATTTTATAACATCATATATCAAAATGGTATTAAAATTATGTGTAGAAGTTGTTGCTTTGCTATGAGAAAGAATGTCTGGAAAAATGAATTTCATTGATGTCATTTGGAGTAACCAATATAAAGGGACCATTTTGGATCAATCATGTGACAGGATGTGGCATCATTCAGACACCTGCAAAGGACCACATGGTCATGAAGCAAAGTTACTAACTCTCTCTTAACTATTTAAAAAATTAATGTTTTCTCTTCCTCATACGCATGTCCCTAAACATCAGGTCATTCGGTACAACCGCTATAAAACATGGAAAATGTTGTAATATTTTAAAAACTTGTACTAAATATAAAATGTTTTATTGTCCTTTTGCCAGCTAACTAGCAAGCTAGATATCAGCCTGTTAGCATTGTTTGAAAATATCGTCATTCGGTATAACCAAAAGTGTCATTCGGTAAAACCGAAATTTTGGTTAAACCGAATGACTTTTTTGTTGACAAATTTTGTCCATCTTGTAAAAAATGACAAAAGCAGTGTTAATTGATTATAAAAACCACATCATCTCATTGTTAACACTTAATAAAACTTCAAAATGAATTAAATCTCCATTATGTTTTTTTACACTTTTAAAAACCTTATTCGTCAATGACCCTTATTCAAATATAAAGTATTTTGTGAGTGTAGAGAGATCAACTTGATTACGTCATTTGCGGTGCTTCATGGCAGTGGGTGGAGCTAACAAGCTCTTTTGATGTGTTTTGCTTGTTTCAACTCTTGATTGGTGGAATTTTCTGTACAGCATCATGGGTAATGTAGTTTTTCACAACAATTTGGCTGTTAAACACAGTAATTTTAAAAAAATGAGCTGAAATTATGTGGGATGACGGCTTCAACAGAACCAAATACCATTGATTAACAACTTCGTAGCTTCATAGTTTATAAGTTATCGTTAAAAATCAATATCCTTATTGAGAAAATGTTTTTATGAGTGTTGCGCTCTATTTGTTAACATGAACTAGCATTTATTAATCTTAGTTATTGTTAATTTCAACATTTGCTAATACATTATTAAAATCAAAAGTTTTCTGTTAATATTATTTGGCTAACATGAACTAGCAATAACTTATGATAACAAAGATGAATAAATACTGTAACAGAGGTATTGCTCATCATTAGTTTATGTTAGTTAACTCATGGGGCCTAATTGTAAAGTTTTACCAAATTTTCATTCCAGGATGTGATGCAATCAGGATTATGTTGAAGTGTGTACTTTTTTAAGACAGGTTGTTTCTTGTCAAACAAAGATACGGGTAACAAAACACATTCAGCTCCAAAAGTAATCAGTGTTGCTTGTTTATCTGTGCGTTCGTAAGCATTCAGTGTGTTTGTGAAGCTGATTGGATCGTTGGCTGATGTTGTTGACAAGTGTTACATCATCAGCATTGTTTGTGAGCGTTCTGATTGGCCGTATCAGTGTGCTGATGTTTCTGTCTGGCAACAAACCTTTGAACCACTGATGTCATCATGTCAGATGAACTCTGACCTCTTATTCACTTGATTAGAGAACATTTGTTCTGTCCCTCATGGAGATCAAGCGATACAGCCACCCTGAAACACACTGGTCAGTTTTGAGATTTAGTTTCCATAACTTCAGACTATAGAGAAAACATCCAAAACTATTTTATTGCACTTTATCTAAAAGTTGAGCGTCGAGTCAGAAATCTCCACTTCCGCAGCACTTACACCAGACTTTACAATTTTATTCCTGTCTCGCCAGATTTATAGAACATTTTATTCCTAAAAAAGTTTGCATGAACCAAAACCATGATAAAATGATAGTTCTAAAATCACTAAAGTTCATTAAAAGACATTGAGACTTCAGAATTTAGTGCTGAAAATGCAGTATTTCACATAATTGTTCTAATGAATCACATTCACATCTTTATAAAAGTGAAAGTCATCTGAGGGTTGCTGTATGTAGTGGAGCTGGCGCTGATGGCCGAAGCAAGATGATCCACTGCAGTGAATGCATGACTCTGTCTCTCAGTTTCTCTTTCCTTCCCCTCCTCCATCTCTCAGTGAGGTGTCCGGCCTCCACATTAAGGATATCCGCACATGCACAGAATGACACAGCTAAGTGCAAGACTACAGCATAATGCGTTTAGCAAGTCCTCTCACTCTAACATACACACACACACACACACACTCACACACACTAACACACGGCACTTCCAGAAGAGCGTATATGCTTAGAAAAGGGTTGATATTGAGATGGGAAGCATCTGAGCATGAGAGATCACACGTCTGTGAGAGGATGAAACACTAGCCGAATTAAAAAAAGAGTGATTTTCTCTCATCTGTTATGGGGAGGTTTCACCGAACAAGTGAAAACATCATTACTGATCGTGTTTTGTGGCGAAATATTGATCTGATGTCACCCACCGCCTCCCTCTCTCTCCTCCTCTGTCTCGTAGTACTGTAGGCCTAGCTCTCGCTTTTTCTAATCAGATGCATGAGACTGGAATTCAAAGTCTTGATGTTGTTTTTGGCTCTACTAGATTGAATGTTGATTATTCTCCTCATATTCTCCATTGTTGCAGCTCCTCTCTTCCCAGTCTGTCAGTAACGCTCTGTTTAGTTCCTCTCTCTATGAAGCCCCTCCTTCTGAAAAGCACAATGTGCTCTGATTGGTCAGCTGGAGCAGTGTGTTGTGAGTGGTGTTTGGGAAATGTCCCGCCCCTTACCATAACCGCCAGTTTCAACACACTACTAACTAACTCAACCAGGCCCCGCCCCTTTATTCCGCGTATTAATTATTTAAATGAGGAATATTGTTAAGTTTTCGTTCATAATATGACCTATTTTATGCATTAGAAGTGGTTTAGCTAAACATTTGCATAGTTTCAAAAACATTTTGACTACTTATTAGTGATATACGATATTAACCAGGCTAATTAATTGGCTGATATTTTTTAAATATATATATATATATATATATATATATATATATATATATATATAAGGGTCATTGACGAATAAGGTTTTTAAAAGTGTAAAAAAAACATAATGGAGATATGATTCATTTTGGAGTTTTATTAAGTGTTAACAATAAGATTATGTGGTTTTTATAATCAATTAACACTGCTTTTGTCATGTTTTTACAAGATGGACAAAATTTGTCACCAAAAAAGTCATTCGGTTTAACCAAAATTTCGGTTTTACCGAATGACACTTTTGGTTATACCGAATGACGATATTTTCACACAATGCTAACACTGATATCTAGTTAGCTAGCAAAGGACAATCAAACATTTTATATTTAGTACAAGTTTTTAAAATATTACAACATTTTCCATGTTTTATAGCGGTTGTACCGAATGACCTGATGTTTCAGGACATGCGTATGATCAAGTGAAAACATGAATTTTTCAAATAGTTAAGAGAGAGTTAGTTACTTTGCTTCATGACCATGTGGTCCTTTGCAGGTGTCTGAATGATGTCACATCCTGTCACATGATATTGACCGCATGACTTGATCCAAAATGGTCTCTTTATATTGGTTACTCCGAATGACATCAATGAAACTAATTTTTCCGGACATTCTTTCTCATAACAAAGCAACGACTTCTACACATAATTTTAATACCATTTTGCACTATGTTGATATATGATGATATAAAATCATGCCAGAATAAAAAAAATATACATTTATTACATTTTAAGATATTTTAATCACAAATGAAATGGCTGTATTGGCCTTTGGACGGTTAAGCCGAATGACCTTTTGATACTTCAAAATCTTTAAAATACCTTTATATGTAACAAAATATAATTAAAACCTTTTGGATTCAATAAAAGAGATCTAGTTGTACTACCTTACATACTTTGGATGTCATATCTTTGTTTTTTATTATTATTAAGTCCTTTAGACAAAACAAATGGCCCATCACGTCACTGATCCATATATATATATATATATATATATATATATATATATATATATATGTTAAACATAATTTGTAAGTTTTCCCATGGGTCTGAAATGGTGTAGAATTTACTTTGAAACCATTTTCACTCTTTGATCTTGTACATTTCACAAATAATTACAAAGGAACAGCACTAACACATTGAATTAAACAACATTTTTATGCAGAAAGACTGAAATAGTATTTTTTGTAAAACATAGGCTACTCCAATACATAATAACCATATTAGTGTAAATATTGTAAAAGAAGTGTTTGTTTCGTTTCAGCAGTTTGGTATAGTATGGATTGTTCCTGTAAAGCATCTGATCTCAGGGTTTGTCTTCAGCTCATGTATAATTCAGAGCTGATCAGGCAGCAGCTTGTTTTTGTGAAGTCATGGCACATAATGTACCGAGAGTAAAACTACTGCGTGTGATGTGAAGACTGACCGGGACATCAGACTTTCTTAATACACGTTCCTAGTTTCATCGGCACATTTTATTCTTAAGAATTGTAATCTTATAATGTCTTAATCTCTGAAAGGACTTTTCTTTTTAGGCCGAGTTGGCGGTTAGTTAATGTTAAATGTTTAACGTGCCTTTGATTCTGTTGTGCTGCATTTCCAGGTGACAGAAAATAATGTATGGAGAAACTGATACAGAATTAGTCACAAAAAACAAAGAAAAATATGTATATATGTAGTATATATAGTATATGTAGATATAGTATATGTAGTATGTGGTATATGTAGTATGTAGTATATATAGATATAGTATATGTAGATATAGTATATGTAGATGTAGTATATGTAGATATAGTATATGTAGTATGTAGTATATGTATATGTAGTATGTATTATATGTAGTATAGTAGATGTAGTATATATATAGTATATGTAGTGTATATATAGATATAGTAGATATAGTATATGTAGTATGTAGTATATGTAGATATAGTATATGTAATATGTAGTATATGTAGATGTAGTATATATAGATATAGTATATGTAGTATATATAGCTATAGTAGATATAGTATATGTAGTATGTAGTATATGTAATATGTAGTATATATAGATATAGTATATGTAGTATGTAGTATATGTAGATGTAGTATATGTAATATGTAGTATATATAGATATAGTATATGTAGTATGTAGTATATGTAGATGTAGTATATATAGATATAGTATATGTAGTATATATAGATATAGTAGATATAGTATATGTAGTATATAGTATATGCAGTATATATAGATATAGTAGATATAGTATATGTAATATGTAGTATATGTAATATGTAGTATATGTAGATGTAGTATATATAGATATAGTATATGCAGTATATATAGATATAGTAGATATAGTATATGTAATATGTAGTATATGTAATATGTAGTATATGTAGATGTAGTATATGTAGTATATGTAGATATAGTGTATGTGGTATATGTATATGTAGTATATGTAGTTTGTAGTAGATATAGATATAGTATATGTAGTATGTAGTATATATAAATATATAGTATATGTAGTATGTAGTATATGTAGTATTAAGTATATATAGATATATAGTATATGTATAAGTAGTATATGTAGTTTGTAGTATATATAGTATATGTAGTATGTAGTATATATACATGCTCACGATTCACAAAAATAATGTCTATTTAAACTTTTTAATTAAAATCTTTATTTGGTATTGGTTGATATATGTAGCTAATTTATGTTTACTGCACATAAGAATCGTCAGAGAATCAATAACGAATCAGATATGATCCTACTGTATAAAATTAAATTTATGTTTTTATTCCAATTCATTTATTCTCCAAATTTAGATCTAGTTGGATCTTAGTAGATTTATATGTGATTCTTTTTTAGCATTGCTTCCAAATTATAATACATTTTCCATTATTATGATACATATTTTATTAGCAATCCTGTACACATTCTAATTTTAGTTTATTCATTATTGTTTGTTTGTAAATTTCCATGAGGTTGATGTTTTTCAGAACAAACAAACAAACAAACAGAAATTCTGGATTTCAGTTCATCCAGTTGAATTGTGTCAGTTTTATTAGATTTTTATTTGATTTATGTGTTAGTATAGTTTCCAAATTTGCATTTTTTTTTTATTTTTTTTTTTACTACAAATAAAGTTCCAGTGCATCTGATTGAATACAGATTTCAGTAGACGAGGTGATGAGAAAACAGGCCGGTCTTTGGGTTCCTCATTAATTACTGAAGATGTAAGCTGATACTCAATACAGGCAAGAACTGATCGATTTCATACGGCTGCGGAAAGCGTTCAGATATGAGCGAGCGACGGCGGCGCGGTTAGGACAGTTCCACTGGACGTTTCCTCTCACACACATTGATTTACATTTGCCAGTGAGGAAAGATAAACCAGCGGTGTGAGAGCAGTTTGATGAAAGGCCAGGGAAACCTGAGGTATCGATCGGATTGATTGAACCCTACCCCTTTTAGAAAAGCCCAAAGTTGACACCCCTCTCCCTCCGTGGAAATGGTAAATCCCTTTGAATAATATAATTGCTTTTTTGATCGCACTGTAAAGCGCCATGAGAGCCCGTCCTGATGGAGTCAGTGTTGCGTGGACGCCCATTGACGGCTGAGATTGTGTCTCAGTGTGTGTGTGTGTGTGTGTGTGTCTTTCGGCCGCAGTAAGCAGAATAGCAAATGATGACGGGGAAATTCACTGCTCCACAAAAGCAGCAGTCTGGAGCTTTTATCCAGAGCAACACTGAACAGAAAGCCATCAGGGCCTCGTAAAGAGAGCGCGCTTTAGGAAGTAAACATTGATCCTTTATTTTACTAGAGAGAACAAAAGGAGCCTCGTGCACAACAAACACACCTGAAATGATCCCTGACTTCAGAGGAATGAGAAATTAAACCACTGAGAGTCGAAAAATTAGGGATAGAAATCCTATATTAATTTGGTAAAAATCATTTGGACTGCTAATAGAATCTTGACTCATTATCCTAAAGGATCCTAATCCTAAAATGGGATTTTATTGAGGAAAAAGGCTTCAGGTTATCCAGTAGAATCTTATTTTCTTATTGATCTCATTAGGATCCTTTAGGATTTGTTCTTGCAAATTATGAATTTCAATTCTGTACTTATTCCTTCAGGATTTTGCTGATTAATTTCCATGCAGTTGCTCTGTATTTTTCATTATAAGACAAAATTGTTCTTTAGATATGAGAATAAACGTTTTAATCTGTTAATTCTGCTTTAGAGAACAGTGTGTGTGTACATATAATACATTTTTATATAATAATATTTATTCAAAATATATTCCTAATATATAATATAGAATTGTACTATTATATTGTAATTTAAATATTAATATTTAATATGTAGGCCTATATATTTAAAATGTAATATATTCTTTATATATATATATATATATATATATATATATACACACACACCTGATTTCCATGCAGTTGCTCTATATTTTTCACTATTAAACAAAATAGTTAATTCTGCTTCTTAAAATAGTGTGTATAAATAATTTTACTATTGTATTATAATTTAAATATTAATATGTATAAAATGTAATATATTCCTAATATTTCTTCTAATATATATATACAAAATATATACCACAAAACCGTTCATAAGTCACACAGGTATATTTGTAGCAATAGCCAACAATACATTGTGTGGGTTAAAATTATTGATTTTTCTTTTATGCCAAAAATCATTAGGATATTAATTAAAGATCTTGTTCCATGAAGATATTTTGTAAATTTCCTACCGTAAATATATCAAAAATGTATTTTTGTGAGTGGATATGCATGGCTAAGGACTTCATTTGAACAACTTTAAAGGCAATTTTCTCAATATTTTGATTTTTTTGCACCCTCAGATTCCAGATTTTCAAATAGTTGTATCTCGAACAAATAGTGTCCTATCCTAACAAACCATACATCAATAGAAAGCTTATTATTTCAGATGACTTTCAGATGACGTATAAATCTCAATTTAAAAAAACTGACCCTTATGACTGGTTTTGTGGTCCAGGTTCACACACACACACACACACACACACACACATATATATTTCTCTAAGTATGATCAAAACACATCAGCACTAATTGTGGGATATATGGAGAGAACCTGCAACTGCATTATATGCATTAAAATGACTGTACAGCATGTAGTGTGTGTGTGTGTGTGTGTTTTGCTTGTGTTTTCATACAGCAGCTTCAGTAATGGAGGCTGGAGTGGAATGGCGCTCACTGATCATGTTACTGCAGGAGTCTGATGGATGAACAGCGCCATCTGCTGCTGATCAGACACTCTGCACCTCAAATCATTTAACTATAGCAGAGAGGACTGATTTATATCTTAAACATGTACATTGTTTAGATCAAATTATTCAGCATTGAAATAAATAATCTGTGGCATTGATATATCTTGTCCAATTGTAGGCTATTTTTGCATGAAGAAAATGTGAGTGAAGACGAGATTTTTGCCATTTCTAGTTTATACAGAAATGCACATGGCCAATTTTAATGAATGATGGACAATCTCCTCGTCATCATGTTTTCAGTATTTAAACATATTTACATAAAACTAAGGAAATGCACATGTTCACCTGCAGGATTAACAGAGTAATACGTTTATTCTCATCTTCGGTGTGTATAATAAAAAATATGAAGCAACTGCATTGGAATTTAGTCGCATTTGCTTGTGCAGATGGCAGAATAATCTGGACGTTAAAGGGTTAATTGTGCTTGAGGATAAAGCACTGAACGTCTGTCTGAGTTTCAGATCCCTAAACACTCACTTCTGAGCTTCTGCTGCCATTGTTACTGCATCAATTATACATGCAAAGTGTGGAAATATTGCTGTGCATTTGTCTTTATCAAATATTTAGTTTAAGCGTGCGATGATAGGGGGCTGACGGGGGTTTGTGTAGTTTTTACACACGCTGTCTCTTGGACGTCTGTCTGCAGCGCTCAGCAACTTACTCTGCCTGAGTGCAAGACCTGCGCTTTCTCTCACTCTTCACGCTTGGCATGTTGCCGCCTTAATTTTATGACCAATGGGTCTGTGTGTGTGTTTGTGTGTGTGTGTGTGTGTTTGTGTTTGTTTGCGTGTGTGTGTGAAAGAGAAATCAAGTCTCATAATGAGAGTGTGAATGCAGCAGAAGTGAAAACACACACACACACACACACTGTAAAACCACAGTGGCGTGTGTGTCGCCTTTATTTACACCGTAGTTTCCTCTTACATAATAGTTTTGTACTCAATTGAGCTCTTAACCTGATTTCTATTGATCTGGCCCAGGCTCGGTTGTGCATACTTAATTCGGAGAAGTAATCAAATCAAATCTTGACACACACACACACTCTCTCACACAGACACACACACACAAACACACACTCTCTCACACACACACACACACACAAAAGAGACCCGTGTGTGTGTGTGTGTGTGTTTATGTTGCAGGGCTATTATCATTAACTAAAACTATTACAACATTTCTGTTAGTTGAAATAAAGCTGAAATAAAATATAAATATTATTTGAAAAAATTAAACTAAAAAAGAGAGAAATGTTTGGAAATGAACTGAAATAAGTTTAAATCGAAGCACTAAAATGATTAACCGGTAATAAATAAAAACTAAAACCGAAATAAAATATATTAAACCTAAAAAGCAATATTTAAAAAAAAAAAAGTAATAAATTAACAAAAGCACATAATGAAATGACACTAAAATGAACATAAAAATATAAAAGATAATTCGAAATATTAATAAAACTAAAATAAATGCTAAATTAACACTGGTGTGTAGTGCAGGTAGAAACAGGAGTGATTGAGTTATTTTCCTGATATTTCCATGACTGTGGGAATCTAGTTTATAATGTACATTTGACAATCTGTTGATGATACTGAATGCATTCAGATCAGATTAAGACGTTTGATGGGCTGTAAGATCAATTTATCTGTTTATCTTTTTAAGGTGAATGATTTGTAGATACAGCTGCGTGTTAAACAAAATGTGTTGTGAGTTGAACAGTCTTTTAATTTTTTTTAATGGTGCATTTTGCATTAAATCTGTGAAGCGCTTTAGCTTTAGCAGCGCTTACTGAGATCAGCACAACAAACTCAAACACATGTCAGCAAAATTCACAATCATTAGAACTGCAGAAATAAGAAATTCTGCCCGAGGCCACGATAAACTCTGTCCTACAGGTATAGAAAAGCGTTTTAAATTGACAATTGACTGACTGAAGAACATTTCTTTAGTTATATAGCCTACTGTATATATGAAGTGCTTTATGATGCTACACATGTCTGTGTTTTAATTGCTAGATGGTTTGTGTATATACCATTGAGACTAGAATGAAATAGCCAGCTGCTTAATGTACATTTATTGTACACTATAAATTTTAATAAATAGCATGGTGAACAGTATACAATGATACTTGATTTTACTTAGTACAGAGTAGGGCTGTCAAATCGATTAATCACGATTAATCACATCTAAAATAAAAGTTTGTGTTTACATAATATATGTGTGTGTATATATTATTATATTTATATATATTATATATGTGTGTCTCTCTGTGTGTATACATATACACAGACATATATAATAAATATAAATGTAATAATAAGCTGTCTGTACACGCACATATATATTACGTAAACACAAACTTTTGTTAGATGCAGTTAATTGCGATTAATCGATTTGACAGCCCTAGTACACAGCAAAAAAATGATGTTCTTCCTCAGTATTTTTGCCTTGTTTTCCAGTACAAATATCTAAACATTATTAAATCAAGATACATTTACTTAAGAAGCAAAATGACTGAAAATATTAAGTCTTGTTTCATGACAAATTTATCAAAATTAGCGAGTTTATGCTTAAAACAACAAAAAAACAAATATATGCCAACGGGGTCAGAAAATTAAGTTTATATATATATATATATATATATATATATATATTATTGTTTTAAATGGGCTATATGTACAAATTATTTATATTAATTAATCACTTTTTATTGTAACGAAACATAAAAAACGAGATCTTCCCCGAATTCCTAGGTTGTCAACGGATTGATCTTTATGTGAAGGACTCGGGACGTTTTTGCCGGGAAAATTTGAAAGGATGCGACAGTTACGCGCGCTCCCGAGAGCCTTGAACGCTTATGTTCAGGACAATGACGAAAGAGCCATTCTTGTACTGTAATGTCACGGAAAGAAATGGGATTAATTCAAACTATAGTCTCACATAGCCAGATCTATATTCTCAAATATACTTTATAATCAAACTAGTGTAATAGTGTAATTTCTAATCATAATAGTGTAATTTTAATTACCTCATCTGTCGACATGATGCCCATTGAATCGCGGAGCTGGTGCAAACATATCCCTATGATCAGATGCTTTCTTAACTGCTGTTTCTCACCACTGCCATTTTTTTGTGTGTTTATTTTGTTATTAAGATGAAAGCGCGAAGCGCATATTTACATATTCATCTAAACGTCACTCTCAGCAGCGTGTGCACGTGAGTGAGCACGAGCGGTAAGTTGCTGCTGAAGTTCACTTAACGGCCACAGGGTGTCGCTAATAAAAAGGGTTTATAATATTATTTTTAATGGAAAACAATACAAAACTACTAAGCAAAAACACATCTTTCGCAGTGTAGTATGCAAATTGTTGTCTAATTGCCTCATTGCATATTTAATTCCATGAGTTTTCATCTCAGAAATCAATTATATTTAAGATAATTTGTTTTGCATTTTAATTCAGTTAAGTGTCTGGACTTTAGTCTGATCCCTAGTAAATTAATCACATTAGAAATGCAAGTTGAAGTGCATTACATTGTGTGTTGCAGTATATTAGTGCACATATTTCAAGCACACTGCAGAAATAGTGCTAGTGGTAGTATGTAAATCCCTAGCCTCTCTCTATGTATATTTATTTGGTATTTGTTGTGATTCGTTGATGTTGTCAGTGTAGATCACTCTCGTTCTCACTCTAGTTTATTTGGTAATTATCAGGTGATCATGTGTTTTTGGTCTCTGGACTCAATCATGATAAAAGACCCTAAAAATAAACTCAGAAACTGCACATGAGCACCAGTGAATTACTCTGGGAATCTTGGTGGTCGCAGAAGCAATTACCAGGAGGGAATCTCACCTCACCTCAAATAATCTAAAGCTTTCCTGTGAGACGCTACTGATCAGAGAGCAGTTTAGATGTTACGTTTCGGATTCGGAATAAGAATGTATTAAAACACTGAGAAGGTTTGTTTTAATTGCAGTGCTGTTATTGTTAAGTAAAACTATTAAAACTGTATATTAAATTATTTTAAACTATATTTTGTTAATTTAAATAAAGATGAAATTAAATAAAATATACATTTTACATAAAAAATGTAAACCTAAATTAAGGAAAGATTTTTTGAAATGTTGCCATTTCAACTACATTTCAGTTTTTCTACTTCAAAATTTCATGTCTAATTTAACTTGTTACTTTGTAATTATTTGTGAAATATACTAGCAATTTCTGAGTGAAAATTGTTTCTACAACCATTTTTAGTGTTGGATTTACCTGCACAGTGCCACCTAGTGGTCACATGATATGAAAAATTGATTTTTTTTGTTTATTACTTCTGAAAACCATAAGACTGGTCTCTTTAGATTCGGTGCAACATGCCGATTGCCAATTTTCCCGTACCAGCCATTTTGGATGTCGGCCATTTTGAATTTAGTTGCAAAAAGCTGTTTTACGAATGCATTAGTGTATCGTTACAAAACTCGGTATGTGTCATTGGCACCATACCCTGAAGGTACTCAAAAAGTTTTGAGACAGTGCCACCTTGTGGTCAAAAATTATAGTGAAATTTAAACAAAAATGCTAATAGCTTTTGATTAATTTTACCTATTGTAATGAAACTGGTCTTTATAGATTCCTTGGGTCATGCCAATGGGTCTAGACTGTTTTTCCGATTTTCACCAAATTCGAATCAGATCATCTTCAGACCATGCTAGAAAAAAGTTACCGATTTCGTGTAAATATACAAAATTTTCATATACCGAATTAATTAATTTGTTGGCACAATGCCAAACTGCATCTGCGGCTGTATCTCTGGAAAGATTTTATAGAGTAACACCAAACTTTATGTGTGTAATTATCACCCAAAACTGACCACACCAGATCAATTTGGTGTCAGCGCCACCTATTGGTCAAAAGTAATAAGCAATTATGTCACATTACAAGTGATTGTATTTATCAACCATTTTGCTTAAAATGTCTTTACTCATTGTTGCAGCTCGCTGTCTTGATTTTTAGCTCATCATGCTTGGCCCCTTAATTACTGCTTGCAGCTATATTCTTTTTTATGTATTTATAATCTAATTGTAGGTGGTGCAATAAACTTCTGGGCTGATCCTCATTTCAAAGTAACAGGATGCAAGTGTTTTCCAAATGCATAAATATAAAATGTCATATAAGTGTGATCGATTCTAACGTGTTTATTCTCTTTCTCTTGTGTCTCCTTTCTAACAAACGAAACCCCCGAAGCGTGCAAAAGAAAAGAGCAGGACCCGAGCAAAGACAGGAGCAATACACCAAAGAAATCGCGGCTGGTTTTCACGGACCTGCAGCGAAGAACACTTCTGGCCATCTTTAAAGAGAACAAGCGTCCATCCAAAGAAATGCAGCTGACCATCTCGCAGCAGCTGGGACTGGAACTGAACACTGTAAGCAACTTCTTCATGAACGCCCGGAGACGCAGCCTGGACAAATGGCTGGACGAGGGAAGTCCGGGCAACACGTCGTCCACCTCCAGCACTTGTACCAAAGCGTGATCCCGGAGGGAGGGAGGGAGGGAGGGGGGTGGGAACGCGGGACGATGGATGAGGGTCCCTGCACCGGGGAGGGTGCAAACTTTTTAAGAGGAGAAAATCGTTCCGAGGGGCAATGAAGAGAGAGAGACTGCTTACCGGCTCACTGCTTAAAGTCAGAGAAACACAAATCCAAAGCGAAACGTCAGGAAAAAACACTGCTTGCTTTCTCTTCTCCGGTCCAAAGCAAGGATCATTCATCAGGAATGAAAAATTAAAGCATTGGATTTAACTTTCCATTTGGCTTTGAACTGAAGAGAAAACAAAGGGTTTGCATCATTTCCCATCTGCATTCACTCTAAATTAGCTTTGATTTTCATTTCCTGAAGTGTGTGTGTGTGTGTGTGTGTCGAGATGTTTTAAACTATAAGGGTGAATCTCATAAACATGCGTCGAGGTCACATGTAATTAAATGCAAAATTTTTGTCTTATTTTCCAGTACAAATATCTAAACATTCTTAAATCAAGACAAAATATCTGCCAATGCGGTCAGAAAAATAAATGTAATTTGAAGAATATAATATTATAATGATAAAAGATCGATTTTTTTTGTGAGATTCACCCTTAACAGCACAGGTTTAAGTTGGTATTGGGTTTTTCTAACACACTGAACCTGGTTTCACCTAGAAAAACACCTGTCAGAAGCACAAAGCACAACAAACATGAAGGACACACAGATCTCTCACACCGTTATTGGCCGGCCGGGTTTGTGAGCACAATCCTGAAGCACATTAAATTTGCAATAGAACAGGGGCTGGACCACACCGATTGTTCTTCTTTGGTTTAAAAATAACTCAGGATGATACAGCCGAAGAATGAGCTTCTGTCTCTCAAACACACTTAATGAAATGACAAACACACACACACATCAGCTTCATGTTATCACGACTGTAACCGTATTATGCTAAGAAACCAAACTGGCATTGGTGATCAGGGCCTTTACAAGAGTTTAAGAGGACAATCTCCACACCAACGCCTACCAGTTTAGCTTTCCAAAGGTTCTGTCCATTTCTCTTCTCTCTTTCTCTCTCAAAGCCTCTTCACTTTACTGAGCTCTTTCATATACTCATCTCAAATTCCATCACTCGTGCTCATTTATTATTGAACCGAGAGCCGGTAAGCAGTTCTCTCCTGGGTTACGCTTGAGGGCCTCTTCGGATCGCTCAAAACGGACACTAAAGACTTTTTCTATTTATTGACAAATCGACACCAAAGAAACTTTTTCTGCACCTAACTGTTCTGCAAACAAAGGAAAAAAACAACCAAAAAAACAAAACAAAACCTGCAACAAAGCGAGGAACGCCGAGCCGGCGTCTTTGTTGTGTTCGGATCGGTGGAGACATTGGAAAACAGGAAGCAGAATGGGATTGGAAGGGTTTTAATGCGACGGAGCTCTTCCCACGGCATCGGCGGCTCCCGCAGGCAGAATGATGCGTCTCTCAAACGAAGTTGAAGATTGTCTTTAATGTGTGCCTATGCAGTTTTTTCAACCCAAATGGAAAGAACAACAAGAACCTCATCAGCTACAATACCAAAGATTCAGAGTTACTCCCGCCGCAATCCCATTCCCACAATGCATCGGTGCGGTGTTGCCTCTCTCCAAACATGGGACGTCTAGGATTCGGCTAGGCTTTGGTTGTTTTCCCCCGTAGTCGCATCCGTCTCACAGCTAAAACTAAAGGTGTAACTCAGCCTGATGGGCATACCAAAGATAAACACCTTTAAGCACATGCAATCCCAAGTAGTTTTGTTTTCACATCCCAACAGATCAGTATACCAAAGAGTTGCAAATCTTCCAGCCATCGTTGAACACATATGCACGTTGTTTCCAGGCGCCGAATCCCACGTTTCCCATGTTTGAGAGAGCCGTTGGCGTTATTGCAAGGCACCAATGCAGCTGGTACAGAATCCATTATATTCCAACTGAAAAGCCAATAATCTGCCAAAAGCGCTCACTTAATTCTGTAGAGAGGAAACTGCAGACTGTAGGTCGAATAGCTTTATCCTTTAGGTTTCTCTCTTTAAAAGCTTCTAGTCCAAAGATTCTCCAACGCCACTTGGTTGGAACTTCATCTGCTCTTCGCGACAGTCAGGTCTTTAGGAACATGGGCCAAAGAGCTTTTCTTTGCTTGTTTTAGTACTTAAATTTTGCCAATGCCTCTGTACAATGTCTTACCCAGGTTTTGCAATATGTGATTTATTTATGTAATTTATATTTGCTATGATTGAACTTAATTTAAGTTGCCAAAACCCCTCCCCCTTTATCCTGATTAGCTTGCCAAAGTTTACATTTACTTCTTTTGCATGTTGGACACCATCAGACTTATTTATTTATGACTAAATGTGCTAGAAGGTTGTTGTTATTATTTTTTTCTTTTAATCTTAATTATTTAATGTTATTTAATTAGACGTAATTGTTTGGATGACTATTAGTGCATCAAAGATGCAATGCTTCTCTGTTAATTTATTAGTTAGCTTTACTTTAAAAAGCAAGATGAAGGGTGTATTTAATTTTTCTTAGAAAGAATAATTCTGGTGTTAGCGATCAGGTTTTAGTTGCAATTCACATGTTTGTATGTTTGTATGTATGTCAAGATTTTATGTAAATCGTTTAGGTCCTTTTGTTGATTTTCTTTCGAATGAAAACAATCTCGATGTTAGCGTTCTGTCGAAGGACAAGCGCCGAATTTCAAGCCTGATGTTTTCGAGATCGTATACGGGGCCACACGTTAACGGAGATCAACGCAGGACTCACCAAAGATAAAACCCACGGACGCTGAGAGGCCGTTTATTCATTGCTTCACTCGTAGAAGGACATAGAGGAAAAATCCCTTAAAAACTAGAAAAAGCTGCTTCCAAGACTGACTTGTGTGTGTGTATAAAAGTCTTTCTATCTCTATAGTGAGAACCACAGAGGCTACCTCACTGAATTTTCCATTTGTAATTTTAATCGTGTTGATGAAACCAAAGATACCAAAGATTTCTTTTTCTCGAGGACGGTCTGCGCTTGACGCCATGCTTGGGATATTTTGATAACGCCACTCTCTCTCGTTCCACTCTTTTTTCTCTTCTTCCTCTTTCAGACACGAGTTCCTCCTTCTCCTCGGAAAAATAAGTGCAATGGAGCGGATGGGACTCGACGTCGAGCTGTAGTTTTTAGCGCTGTGCGGTTCTGATCGTCCCTTACCGGTCAGAATGTAAAAGATGCAAAAACCAAATACTCCAAAAACTAAGATCTGTTTGGCACAGAAACATTAACATCGTGTTTTCTAATCAAAAGCAATCCATATAATAGAACATAATATTGAAATTGATGTAAATTCGTACGTATTTTACAAGGTGGCTAATTCGTACGAATTCGTGCATCCTCACTCGTACAAATTTGTACGTTTTTTACGAGTTGCCAAGTTCGTATGAATTCGTACGAATTACCTACCGCTAACCCCGCCCCTAAACCTACTCCTCACTGGGGTTTAGACAAATTGTATGAATGCATACAAGTCGTACGAATTCGTAAGTATTAGCCACCTCTAAAATACGTACGAATTGGTCGTGAGATAGCATTGCAATGTTCAGATATTCAAAAAATTTTCTCAGTGCAGTATTTTCAATCATATGCTGCATTCCATTTATTTTCGAAAAACACTGAAAGGTACAATTTCAAAAAAAATTCCCTCAGAAACTCTTAGCAAATTTTGCAAATGATTATAATAATTATGGCAACACATTAAATTAAACATGAAGTCGAAAGACTGAAATAGCTAGTATTTTCTTGTAAAACATAGTACAATAATCTTTTACAACTTGGAAAATTGCAATAAAATGCCACTTTTGCAAATAATTATGGCAACACATTGAATTAAACATGAATTTTTTAAGTCGAAAGACTGAAATAGTATTTTCTTGTAAAACGTAGCCTACAACAATAATCTTTTTACAATTTTTTTTTTTTTTTTTTTTTACTGTGTACCTATTTGGAAAAGTGCAATAAAATGCCACTTCATACTTAGAAACTTGCACAACTGCACAGCAAAAATGATTTTTGTCTTGTTTTCTAATACAGATATCGAATTCATAAATCATGATACATTTACTTGAAGCAAATTACTTCAAATATCTGCTAATGGCGTCAGAAAAATAAACTTAATGCAAAGGAAAATTCTGACTCCATTAAACTCGCTTCAAATTTCAGGAAACAAGACTTAAAATATCTTAACAAATGTTTAGATATTTTTACTGGAAATCAAGACAAAAACACTGAGGAAAAAAATAATTTTGATGAAACCAGTTTGGTAAATGTTATTAAGTAAAAATATCCCACATCTGACTGTTTAAGCCAGTTAAAATAAACTTTCTCAAAGATCTAAATCCATTCTGTTAAAAACAATGTTGGTGTTTCTGTGACAAACTCCAAAACCAAAGACCAAATCGAATCATCTCGTACCAGACTGAATGGACTGATAGGGACGACTTTTAGGAAAACACGGATGTCGTCCGCAGCTAAAGACACAGATAGGATCGTATTGATCCGTTCTGCTGCAGGTCGTACATCATTCCGTCCTGTTGGAAAAGTAACACATTTAGGCTACTTGTGGAAAAAATAGAATCTGTTAACAGGGACACGAGCGTCACCTATTGATCGGCCGGTCATTAGGTCAATATTCTTAGCAGTGATTCTGTATTTATGATGTGAAAGAAATCTGATCCTTCTTCAGTTTGGTCTTGTTTTCCTATGAATATCTAAACAATCTTAAATCGAGATACTTTTACTTGAGAAGCAAAATTACTTGTTTTTTTTTATTAATCTTGATAGTGATATTTCAATGCTTTTGCATTTTCTCGCAAGAAAGTTTCTCCCCGAGAAACTTTGCGTTCGCTCGCAAATCTTTTGGGAAAATGAATGCAAAGTTTCTCGGGGTGAACGCAAAACTTTTGCATAAGAATGCGTCAGAAAAAATAATCTAGTTTTCCCTTTAAATTAAGTTTATATTTCTGACTCAATTGGCAGATATTTGTCATTTTGCTTCTGCAGTAAATGTAGGTTATTTTGATTTAAGAATGTTCAGATTTTTGTACTGAAAAAAGTACTGAAGAAGAACATAATTTGGTTACACTTTATTTCATTGGTAAGAGGCCGGAAATAAAGTGTTACCAATCAATTTTTTGCAGTGTGCATTGATTAAACCAAAACAGATTCCTCCAAAGTCAGATTTAAACATTTAGAGTGCTTTTGTTGTAAAGTATGAGATATTGTTGGATGAGTGCCTTGCTTGAACCAAAGCGAAGTTTCGACCTCTCTGTTTCTTCTTCTGTTAGTACCTCAGCGACAGGAAAAACCCGGCAAACGCGGGTGTTATGGTGCTTTGCAATGCAGTCCTGCAAAGAACAAAGACTAACTATACCAAAGGCTTTCTATACTTCTCTTCTCTCTCCTCTTTCCTCTCCTTTGAATGGTTGCAAAGCTTTAAAAAGAAAAAAGAAAAAAACCCGGAGCATGTCGAGGGCGCAGACCGTGCTTTTCTTACCAAATTTTTCTCGGATATACCTCATAGAAGATAGTGTTAGGGTATTGTTATTATAGCGTATGTATTAAATTATTCACTTACTCTTATTTTTTAGTAACTGTGACTTAAGACAAACCAAGAAAAAAAAGCTTTATACATCTTAAGTTGTGATTTTTGTAATAGCTGAGGTTCGCTTACCAAAAACACAATGCTTGTCTTTTTCTCTCTTGTTAATGTGACAACTTTCACATTTTCTTTGTGGTGCAAGTTTCACGAAATTTTCTTTTTTTTTTCTTTTTTTTTTTTTTGTGAAGGGTGGCTCATATTCTCAACAAGGATATTATTTTTGGATTTGGAAAGGTTGGTTGCTAGAATGAGCCTCAAGTTTACAGTTTTCATACGCTTCTGTTGTACAGTTCATTTACAACGTCCATTTCTCTTTCAATTCTTTTCTCGTTCTGTGTGGAAATGTAGCATTACAGCCGTCATTCAATGCCGTAGCCTTGATTTATGCATGAGTATCTTTATGGTTCTAGCTAGCCTGTAATGCATTGTCGCTAAATAGCTTTTAAGTTCTGGATCCGTCTCATTTTCATTTTTTTTTTTTTTTCAAATTGAGCCTCATTTTTTTGCATGTTGGCCTGATCTAATTCTTGAAGAGTTCATCTCAGATGTGTATAGAAACATCGTGCACTTGATCAGTTCGTTTTTTTGATCGCACCGTGAAAATAAGTGAACCAGATAAACAAACTGATCACTTTCCATTTGAACGAATCTTTCTGATCAAGTGTAGCGTGACTGTTAATCTTCCATTATCTCAGAAACAGAAACCCATCAGCTGTATCCCATATGTGTTTGGGCTAAATTTTGACTCGCAAATTGTCAGATAAGAACTTGTTTAGACAGTTATCGGTCTGTGCTGAATCATTCTGCTCTAGAAGTGTCTACCAATCCTGTCCAAAAATACAACAGCTAAACATCCTCAAATACAGGATGAAATGTACCAGACAATCTACTAATAAAGTAAAACACTTCACTCTTTTGAGAACGAAAGTCCACACAGACGTTGCAGGAGTTAAAGTGAGTTTGACGTCTTGTGTTTTCAAATGAAGGAAATTCCAAAGATTGCATGTAACGCTTGAACCGACTGAGGGATATTATGGACTGTATTCCAAAGATCTGTTTTGAAAATGGATTGGAAACGGATTCCTTTCTTTTTCAGTTTCATCATTTGACATTTTGTTCATTTGTTGGTTTGTTAAATCATTATATTCATGTAAAAAAATGGATTATTGTTGTTCAATCACAAGAGAAAATTGATCAAATTTTAGTTTTGCATTCATGATCAACATCTTTGAAACATTCAAAGTACATGTTCTTCCACGAAATGTCTGACCCATAAATAAAGAGAACAAGTGATTTTATTCCGAAACCATTTGTTTGGTCAATCACAACAATGAAACCTGTCTCATGATGTAAATGTAAATTTTGCATTGTTTCACAACTTGTCCAAAGATTTCCACTCAAATGAACATTGACGAATTAACCGCCCTTTTTTTTTTCCGGTTCCGGAAGTATTTTTTCCATTCATTTCTCCCATAGGGATTTTTAAAACGTCTTTTTGTCATAAATCATAAACCAAGCCAACCAGCTATGAGGTGAATCACAACATTACAAACTTTGATTTGAAGCAAAACTGTACTTGAAAGACTACAATCCCATGAAGCATTGCGAACAGCATAATCGAATTTAAAACAATGGAGAAATATAAAACTACTCATTTGTTGATTATATATATATTTAAACAATATATTTTAAAGTGGTTGCAAAATATGCATATATATTCAAATATTTTAAGTGTGATTTTGAGAGTGTTCGCAGTGCTTTGGAGTGGGCGGAGCTAGCAAGATCTTGGTGCGTTTTCCTGATTGGTGGAATTTTCTGCACAGCATTAGGGGTAATGTAGTTTTCCATCACAAATTCCACTGTTAAACACGATTATTTTAAAAATAAGCTATGCAGGTTGACAGCTTCAACAGAAGCAAACACTATCGATTAACAGCCTTGTAGCTCACAGTAGGGCTGTCTTTAACAATGTATAAATTTCCGTTAAAAATTTCCCTATGGAGAAAATGGAGTTTTTACCTCTGGAACCCAACAGTTTTAGAAAGTATTTGAGTTTTCAGTTTATTTCCTTACACACACACAACAAACACAGGTACATACTTAATTGGGTTTTGAAAACAATTTACATACATTTTTCTCATTTTCATTCAACAAATGAAAGAATAATTTTTCAAACTTCAAGAAGAAATTATATGGTCAGAATATTTGAAACCATTAATGTGTACATATTCAAAGCTATACTTTCACATTGCAAACACCAGCACACATCTCATAGAACATGTCGAATAGATGTCAGGAAATCAAGAACAATTCATTAAAACACCTGAGAAGAAGCTTCTGCCTCTGATTTGCATGTGTCTGAGTCGTTCTCACGTCTGGATCTGAGCAGGCGATGGATTGTCCGAACGCTTCCAACCGAGTGTATAAACTTTCATGCAATCAGGTGGGATTTACCAAATAGTATTTGAGCCTCTCATCTGTGCAATATTAATATCTGTGTTTGAATAAAAAAAAGAAAAAAAAAATTGAAAAAAGAAACAATGCTACTTAAACTACAAACTCAGTGTTGTCATTGTCGACTGTTTCTGCATCACATGATTTTTTCTGGCAGTGTTGAAAGTTGTTGCTCAGCAAAGTGAAACATCGTTTTTTCTTCCAGCACATTCTGTTTGTGTGTTTGTGCACAGATTTTTCTGTCTTTTACTGCATTACATTTGACCATTGCTCAAGGCATTAGTGTTTCTGACCGCGTCATTCTCAGAGGTTTATTTTGGTTTGAGTTCCTTGTTTTTTGGTCACTATCATCAGATGGTAGTGTTGTGCTCTTTGTTCTTCAATAAATGACCTTGATTCATTCATCTTAAAAACTGTGCCATTTGTCTTTACTAAAGAATAATCCCGATTTCCCCCTTGTTACAGTAAGTGTCTGTTTGTAGTTTCCAGAAGTTAAAATATATTTGGTAACACTAATTAACCTGGAACATATCCTACTGAAAATTCAGAATAAAATTTTAACTGAGTATAAATCCCAACATAAGATTAAACACATCTCTCTATATATTATTTTTGTGCAAAAACACACAAAATAACGCTTCAACATTTATTCTCCTAATGCAAAGCATGCTGGGAACTAGAACTCTACTGCACTCATCCTGATTAAGTTCAGCTTAGTGTAGTTATTGAGTTCACGTAACTTTCTTCTATAAAGTATAATGAACTTTCAGTAATACTTGAGTGAAATAAACTCAAACGGTCACATGGTACAAGTCGGAGCGCTCAGAAAATTCAGAGTTTACACGTTGTAATTACGAGTTCTACGAGGACATGAATTTATTATGGTTATATGACAAGGAGTGAACTCACCTCAAGGTCAAGACCAAGACCCAGACCAAAACCAAGACAATTCAAGAGCCACACAGCAAAACCAGAGGTGTAGTCAAGACCAAACCTCTAAGACCAAGACCATAACCAAGCCAATCAAGACAAGAGGTGTGGTCAAGATCAAACATCTAAGACCAAAACCAAGACCATTCAAGACCAGAGGTGAAGTCAAGACCAGATCTCCAAGACCAAAACCAAGATTAATCATCACCAGAGATGTGGTCAAGACCAGACCTCCAAGACCAAAACCAAGACCAATCAAGACCAGAGATGTGGTCAAGACCAGATCTCCAAGACCAAAACCAAGACAATTCAAGACCAGAGGTGTAGCCAAGAACAGACCTCCAAGACAAAACCAAGACCATTCAAGACCAGAGGTGTAGCCAAGAACAGACCTCCAAAACCAAGAACAAGACCAATCATCACCAGAGATGTGGTCAAGACCAGACCTCCAAGACCAAAACCAAGACAAAGACCAATCAAGACCAGACCTCCAAAACCAAGAACAAGACCAATCAAGACCAGAGGTGTAGTCAAGACCAGACCTCCAAGACCAAAACCAAGACAAAGACCAATCAAGACCAGACCTCCAAAACCAAGAACAAGACCAATCAAGACCAGAGGTGTAGTCAATACCAGACCTCCAAGACCAAAACCAAGACCAATCAAGACCAGAGATGTGGTCAAGACCAGACCTCCAAGACCATTCAAGACCAGAGGTGAAGTCAAGACCAGATCTCCAAGACCAAAACCAAGACCAGAGGTGTAGCCAAGAACAGACCTCCAAGACCAAGACAAAACCAAGACCATTCAAGACCAGAGCTGTAGTCAAGACCAAACCTCTAAGACCAAAACCAAGACCAATCAAGACCAGAGATGTGGTCAAGACCAGACCTCCAAGACCAAAACCAAGACAAAGACCAATCAAGACCAGACCTCCAAAACCAAGAACAAGACCAATCAAGACCAGAGGTGTAGTCAATACCAGACCTCCAAAACCAAGACCAAAACCAAGAGCAAGAACAATCAAGACCAGGGGCTGGTTGCATAAACCACTTAGTCTAGTCTTAAAAGTTAAGACACTAATGTTTTTCTTGAAGAGTGGTCCTAATTTTTTAAAGACTGTTACATAAAGAGGTAGACTGGTGTACTTTGAATTGGAAAAATAACATTGATTACCACTTGGTTAACTGCAAGTTGGTCAAACTAGTTCTTAAGACACAGTCTTAATATAGTGACTAAGTTTAGGCATCTGGCCCCAGAGGTATGGTTAAGAACAGACCTCCAAGACCAATATAAAGGGGACCATCAAAATAAAGTGTTACCCAGAAATAAAGTCAAACTGGTTAGTAATAAGTGAAGCTGGTAAGTTTTTTAATCCTCCTCTGCTGAAATCTTGAGAGATTTAATATCTTTTATTTGCACATCTTTGATTTCATCTAAGGCTGTGGCTGGAAATCAACATAGAATGATTTCTGAAGGATCATGTGACACTGAAGACTGGAGTAATGATGCTGAAAATTCAGCTTTGATCACAGGATATAAATTACATTTTACTATATATTCACATAGAAAACAGTGAAATATTATTACAATTTATAATAACTGTTTTTACTGTATTTTTGATCACATAAATGAGCAAATCTTTCAAAAACATTGTATCGAACTCAAACTTCTGAACGCACACTGAATGTTTGTCATGTCATTATAAACAAAGTATTTTAAGCATTTCATTAAACAGAAGCAAAGACCAAAACATAAACTTAAACTAAAAGTTTAATACTTTTTATTTGCATTGAATCACCAAGCACTTGAAACTCTCAGCTTTCCTCTAGCAAGTGGCTTATGATGGTGTGATTTCTGTCAAACATCTTTCTCTCAATCTATTGCTTCTTTCCGTCATGGCTGCTGGGGTAACAGGCGTTTGTGTTCCCATCTTATCGGGTGACATTTGGCTTTTCATTACTTGTGAGGAGGATAAGAGCCGAGAGATAAGGTGTGACATTAAGAGATTGTTCGTACTCGTACATGTTGTGGAGAGACAGACGGCAGTCAAAGAACACGCTGACAGCTGACATCGACGAGCTTCATGCTTAAAACAGAGCCGGAAAAGGGCACATTCACCACATAAATCCATCCAAACACGAGCACAGAGAACAGACAGAGAAGATTCACCTTAAAGTTTACATAGTGAAACGGAGTTTTGCTGAAAGTATCAAGTAACAAAGTTTTCTGCCTAAAAAATGTCCTTAAAAGTTCATTTATTAGTGCGCAAAATGTTCTTAAACGTTAATTTATTAATAGTAATAAATTTCCTCCATTTGAAAAATAGTGGTTATATAGTGGAAATGTCTTGCATTTCAGTGGATTCACACTTTCAAATGCTCAGGAGGATGAATAAAAACCAGCAAAACAACCTTTTTCTGTTGCATTCTTCAATCAGAATTGTGAGTTTCTGACTAGTTAAAAACATTTTATGCAAACTCATAATTACAGATTGGAAAACAAATTTCTCCCACTTGACCATTAAAAAGCACAAATAATATTGCATGATGCACTTTCTTTTCACTATTTTGCAGAGGTGAATTAATAAGCAATATGAAGTATTCTGCTGTCAACAATAATGATTTTGCACATGAATGTATTTGACATTATAAAAACCTCCAGTTCTTGTAATTATGCTAATTCTGACACAATGTTAATGCAGCATTAGAGTAACTTTAAGAGTAAATAGAGTTCAGTGTTGTTTTAACATCATTGAGACACTATTATAGCTTCAAAAATATTTTTAATTAGTTTTTGTGTATTTTCCATTTTCATTGATTTTTGTCTACATTTTTTTTTTAAAATTATTTCAATTATTTAGATATTTTAATACATCAAGTAAGCATTATGTTGGCAACTAGCTGAAATAAAATAAGTAATTTAAAAAAAAAAAAAAAAATTATTTCAACTTTTTAACTTTTTTTTTTTATGGTTTTAGTTTAAGAATAACAACCCTGGTTTCCAAAACAAAAGACACATTAAACTGATGAATTTGCAACAAATAAATTTATTTCCAATAAACAGATTCACATCTCTGATATGTACACGATTCATTCATCTCTGCCTTCAGTGTAACTACATGTTTAATAAAACTACAGATCACATAAATCAGAAAGACCGGCGACTCTTGAATATGATGATACAATTATTACACAATAACTACATGAACGGTGCAGAGAAAACCTGTTCAAATGAACTTGGACGCTGAGACAGAGGCTTGTGGGTAAGTGTTGTTTGGAAGCATTTATATCTGTGTTTTCTCTCTGATAGAGCAGATGATGAAGTGCTTTCCTGATTTCACTCCATTATTAAATAATAAAGATTCTACAGATTCTGTGTTTTCAGTGTAAAATTAGACCAGAATGATTCGTAAGGCAGATGAAAACAAGCAATTTCAGAATTTCACAAAGAACATGTCTGGGTTACATTTCACCCCAAAATGAAGAAATGAAGCATATTTTGCATTGTGACATTGCTTTCATGATAATCAAACACATTTTAAATACTAATATGATGCGCCCTGTCAATCTTAATAATAAATCAGGTGTTTTTGCAGTAAAACGAATTTGGGGGAAATATTTTAATGAACCTAAACCTAATAAAGTTCACACTATGTAAAATGTAATTTTCTTTTTTTACTTTTAATTTTTTTTTTGGGTGAAATGAAGCGATCAGACATCAAACAGCAGCGAGACATGTTTGTGCATTTCTGCAGCTGAATCCAGAGTAAAATCTGGTGGAAGTTATGATCAAAATCAGTATATATGTGTGTTGTAGCCTTATCCAGTGTGATGAAATGATCATTAAAGAACGATTAAACCTATCCTAAGTGTTAATAAACAGCATCTTACCATCTAAATCTTAATTAATAAACACCAACATATGTTCAGAGAGTCATCAGGGTTCATGTGGGGCAGGTGCTTCTTACAATTTAGTATCATTTAATGCGGATTTATTCTAAAAAAAATAAAATAAAATAAAATACAAACACTGGTAACAAGTTAATAACCACTTCTTGAACAGATGATGAAATCATCATTGTACTACATTATCGATTAAAATCCAAGAGTATAGAGAGAGAACGAAGACAAAGTGCTGGCGTTATCCACAGATTTAGTTCTCAAAATATGCATATTTGCTAATGTAATAAGGCAAAGTTAGAAACACATCTGTGAGGACAGGCCACAAAAACATCCTTATGATGAAAGAAACAGAAATCCAGTGTACAGCAGAGTCCAAAACATTTTTTTTGACCATTTTTTTGCTTTCACTGAAGCTCAAGATACTCTCAAATAATAATTATAATAATAAATAATTGAGTACATTTTCAATTTATGTATATACATTTTAATCAAATTGTGATGA
The DNA here is from genome assembly GCA_037950675.1 of Hypophthalmichthys molitrix. NCBI lineage: Eukaryota > Metazoa > Chordata > Actinopteri > Cypriniformes > Xenocyprididae > Hypophthalmichthys > Hypophthalmichthys molitrix. Next base: position 1,393,908 of record CM075512.1, on the reverse strand, counting down.
AAAAAATGGAATGAATCAAATTAAAAAGCATTTCTCTCAGTCTTTTGGACTCAACTGTACATCTGTGCACACTGACCATAAACAAAGATTTGTGGGGTAAGAAAGGTCCATGGAGAAGAAGTGTAATTTCTCGTTCACCACTGCCTTCTCTCTCTCTCTCTCTCTGTTTTTCACCACATCTGTCCTTTCCAATCGTCCATCTGATCAGTCTCTCTCCCTACAGAATCACTCACTGCTTCATTTCTCCTCTCTGCTCCATCATCCCCCTGTTTCTCTCTCTCTCTCTGCAGAAATCAATGCTCCTCTCAATTAGAGGTCACAGAGCCGCTGCTGCAGCGTTACACTTTTCAATTACCAGGAGGATCCTGCAGCCCTCAGAGCAACACACACACACACTCACACTCTTACACACACACACACACACACACACACTCTTACACACACATACACTCACAGTCGCACACACACACACACACACACACACACACACACACACACTCTTACACACACACATACACGCACACTCTTACACATACTCTCATACACACACACTCTCTTACACACATACTCACACACACAGACACACACACGCTCACACACACACTCTAACACATACTCTCATACACACAAACACTCTTACACACATACACACTTGCACGCTCACACAAACACACACACACACGCGCGCGCTCACACACACACCTTACACACACTCTCATACACACACACTCTTACACACACAGTTGCACGCACACACACTCTCTTACACACACTCACACACGCTTACACACTCACACACACACACACTCTCATACACACAAACACACACATACACACAGTCGCACACACACCCACAGACACACACACTCTTACACACATACTCTCACACACACACACAAACACTCTCTTACACACATACTCACACACACACACTCTCTTACACACACTCTCACACACACACACTCTTACACACACACACACACAGTCGCACGCACACACACTCTTACACACACTCTCTTACACACACTCTCTTACACACACTCACTCTCATACACACAAACACACACATACACAGTCGCGCACACACACACACACACACACACACACTTACATACAGTCGCACACACACACACACACACACACACACACACACTCTCTTACACACATACTCTCACACACACACACACTCTTACACACATACTCACACACACACACACACACACACACAAACACTCTCTTACACACACACACACACACTCTTACACATACTCACACACAGACACTCTTGCACACATACACACAGTTGCATGCTCACACACGCACACACACACAAACACTCTCTTACACACACACACACACACACACTCTTACACATACTCACACAGACACTCTTGCACACATACACACAGTTGCATGCTCACACACGCACACACACACACTCTCTCACACACATTTATATTAATTTATTTATATATGTAAATTAAGTATATATCATTTTTAATTATATATATATACACACACACACACACATTTCTTTTAATTTAAATAATTTAATTAATTAAATTTAATTAAAAATTCAAATTTTATATATATATATATATATATATATATATATATATATATATATATATATATATATATAAATTTGTATAATTTACATTTCATTTTGAGGTGAAAAATGGCGTGGATGTTTTCTTGAGATTCACCTATGAAAAGAACAGACCATGACAGAGAGAGAGAGAACAGGAAATGACCATGAACAAGGGACCTGTTACAGGAAATGGAAGACACTTCTAGATCATGTGACTCCATGGCAAAATAAGCTAAAGACGTTTAAACACACCAACAGAAGCGGTTTCTACTCTTAACCATCCACACGCTGATAAATAACCATGAAACTGCGTTTATTCTCCGGATCGTTAAAGGCACGAGATATCGAAGGCTCTGAGCGGAGCGACGGATCGCCAGCGTAGCGTTATGAAGCGTAGGCACGAGCGACCCTGCAACGAGAGGGGAACCGCAGGGGTCGAAGGTCAGAGACGCTTCCACTGCGGTTTCAGATGGGAGGCGCTGCGCAGCGGGAGTTTATCAAAGGAATGAACTTCTGTCATCACCTTTCAAACCCGTGTGACTTTCTTTCTTCTGTGGGGACGTTTAACCCTATAAAACCTACTGTATCATATTTAATAACCTGCTGCCTGCTTTTTTAGGCCTTTTAGTGTACATTAATTGTACGGTGGACAGGGGTCAGCATGGGCACCCCGACTGGTCTGCGGATATTCAGCCCCAAACTGTGATGCACTGTGGATTTAATATCAGCATCCGCACCAAATTACATGTTTTTGCTCTGAATAAAACCGAGCTGTTTATTCTCATTATATCAGACTATATAAGCCATCAAAGTATCAAATATGATACTCAACAAAAAACATATATGCACACTTTTTAAAAAATGTTTAATTTCAAAAACTTGATGTCATTCACATGACTATATTCAACTACATTCAGTCATATGATGCTTTAATGGTGTTTTTGGAGCTCAATATCTCCACAGAAGAAATGAAATCATACAGGTTTGAAAGCACATGTCAACTATTCCTTTGAAGCCGATCTGATGCACACACACAGTTTTAGCACCATGTTTTGTTTTGCGTTTACACTGAAAAATTGGTTAATTTGTTCCACGCTGGCTGTTTTTGCATTTTTTTCGGACTGCATTTAGTTGTTTAAGGGAAGACGTGATCACATGCTAGGAAAATAAAAACTGGACAGAAAGACCAAGTAAGAAAAACAAAAAGGCGAAGAGGTTTCAGCTGGAATGAATGCCGGGATTAGTGCATTTATCTTCAACTGTCACGGTCCGGCTTCCCCGACAACCTCCTCTCCGACCCGCACGGGTTCAAGCTAACCTCGGTCCGGTCCTTCCGATCGGTGAGAGGGGAATAATGACATGGTTGCCGAGAGGTCAGAGGTCAGGGTTTCTGGCTGGCGAAGAAGGCCTTGGTCTGACCGCAGGTGGGGTTGACGCACAGCGGACAGCGGAGGGTGAGCTGGCGGGAACACGGCTCGTTGGACTTCAGATGGGACTGAACCAGATCAGCCAACGCCTGAGAGAGAGAGACAGACTTTTTAAAGTACTTTTTCTCATTATCTCTTAATGACGTTCAAAACGAAATAATGATTTTATATGAAATGATCACATGCTTGCTGCTGTAGAGACGCTCTTACCCTGAAGAACAGTGGATTTCCATTCAGAGATTCTGCTCGTCTGATGTTCTCCACTCCACACTGAAAACACATGACTCAGTCAACATTCATGTCATCAGTAATGACTTTTCTTTTCTGATGACATAATCAAGGTCGTGTCAAATGATCTTTCTGTTACTTTTGTATCGTTGATATACTATAGTCGGTTGTTAATGCTATGAATTTTATTATTATTTTTTGTCTTCATTTTAATTTTAAAGTTTAATAAATAAAAATGTCTATACAGTTTTAATTTTTTAATAAAAAATAATAAGTTTAAGGTTATTTGATTTGTTTTCGGTTAATGTTTATTTTATTTCAAGTAATGAAAATGATTTCTTATAGTTTTTGTTTTAGTTAACCATAATAACCCTGGTGACATTATTGCTCAAAATGTGCACACAAACCCACATTTGACATTTTATGCCATATTAACCAATAATATCAAAGTTGCATATTATTTTAAGGTATCCTTGTTACAGTGTAATTATACACCACTTTTCAAAAGTTTGGGGTTTTTAATGTTTTGAAAGTCTCTTCTGCTCACCAGGGCTGTATTTATTTTGATCAAAAATGCAGTAAAAATAGTGAAATATTATTACAATTTAAAATAACGGTTTTCTATGTGAATATATAGTAAAGTGTAATTTATTCCTGTGATCAAAGCTGAATTTTTAAGTCTTCAGTGTCACATGATCCTTCAGAAATCATTCTAATATGATGATTTGATGCTTAAGAAACATTTATGATTATTATCAATGTTGAAAACAGTTCGTATTTTTGTGGAAACCATCATATATTTGATTTTTCAGGATTCTTTGATGAATAGAAAGTTCAAATGAACAGCATTTATTTGACATTAAAAAAACTTTTGTAATATTATAAATGTCTTTACTGTCACTTTTGATCAATTTAATGTGTCCTTGATGAATAAAAGTATTCATTTCTTTCAACTGACCCCAAAACTTTTAAACGGTAGTTTATTTAATTTAATTTATTTAGTAAGTGTACTTACTATACAGTTAGGGTTTGGTTTAGGGGTTCCATGTCGTTGTGCATAATTTACTTTTATAACTACAGTAAGTGCATGTAACTCGTGTAACAAAGACACTGTAAAATAAATCAAGTCCTGATGGTCACACAGTAAATCCCACATCTGCACGGAGAGTCGGGGTGAAGCGGCACAGATCCAGAAGATCAGAGAGGAGGGAATCTCCTGATCGGACAGGATCAGTCTCCTGCTGCAGACGGACGGATGAGGGCGACAGATCGATCACACACTAATGCTATAGCCGGAGGGCAAACGCACCGACCGCACCGCATGAGTCTGGGAAACACGCTCATCTTCACCCTCGGACTCTTCAGAACTGCAGCGGTGGTCGATGAGTCTCAGATACGAGTGCAGAGGTGAAGGGTCAAAGATCAGCTCGGCTCACGGTTAATAACAGACGCTAACACGGCACAACAGTGACGGGAATCAACTAACCTTCAGTAGTTCAGTTTTAGAGTTTGTGGAGAGTGATCAGCTGTTCTCATGATTGAGGAGATTTTGAAGTTACAAGCTACTGTAAAAGGTACCAGTGTACCAAAGCATGTTTTGTTTTCTAGTGGTTATTATAAGCTGGTTATTATAGTTTATATAGTTGTAAATATGGATATTTTTCGTACAAAAACCCATGGCTTCACTTCAGAAGGCCTTTATTAACCCACTGGAGTCGTATGGATTATTTTTATGATGGATGAATGCACTTTTTTTGAGCTTTAAAATCTCACCCCCTATTCACTCCCATTATAAAGCTTGGAAGAGCCTGAATATTTTTAATATAACTCAGATTGTGTTTGTCTGACAGAAGATAGTCGTATACACCTAGGATGGCCTGAAAGTGAGTAAATCATGAAATAATTTTCATTTTTGGGTGAACTATCCCTTTAAATATTGCTGGTCATCATAAGTATAAATACTACAGTCATATAAATGAGGTGTTTAAGTTGTGTATTCTAGGTTTTCTATTTGTATTTAGAGCAAACGTATCTGTTCATTCTTATTATACAATATGAAAAATATTTACATTAGAATGATACAAATATATAAAAAAAATATATATTATTGTATTACTACTAATAATAATATATTAGTATTATATAAGTAGTATATTATATAATAGTATTAAGTAATACTAGCAATATATTATAATAGTAATATATTATACATATATAAATATAATTATTATAAATAAAAACATTATTAATATTAAGTATAATTACTATTAATAATATACATAGTATTACTCTAAATTATATAACAATGGTATACATATTACCTATTATTATTATTATTATTATGAAAAAAAAAAATTGTGCAAGTATAAAATATTACTTTAAATGTCTAATACAATATGAAAAATATGTTTTTATACATATATTTATACATACATGCATTAACATATATAACACATTATATATACAGTATATATAGTATTACTCTAAAATTTATATAACAATGATGATAAACATAATATATTATAAATATTTTTATATAAATGTTATTATTAATGGTAATATTATTATGATGCAAGTATAAATATTATTCAAAATATATAATGCAATATGAAAAATATATATGATACTTTTTATAAATTTATATACCCTACCGGTCAGCATATTAGAATGATTTCTGAAGGATCATGTGACACTGAAGACTGGAGTAATGATGCTGAAAATTCAGCTTTGATCACAGGAATAAATTACTTTATAAAATATATTCAAACAGAAAACAGTTATTTTAAATTGTAATAATATTTCACAATATTACTGTTTTTACTGTATTTTTAATTAAATAAATGCAGCCTTGGTGAGCAGACGAAACTTCTTTTAAAATCATTAAAAATCTTACCGTGTCCAAACTTTTGACTGGTAGTGTATATTAACATGTAGCTTGGCTGTTGACTACTTTAAATTATAAGGAGCTTCAATGAAACTGTCAAAAACTTCACTGAAACACACACACACACACACACACACCTCTTCTCCGAGGATCTGTGAGTACTCGATGTCGAGTTCATGCAGAGTTTCGATGTGGTCGCTGGTGAAAGCGATGGGCACCAGCAGGAGATTCTTCTTCCCGCGATGACACAGACCCTTGATGACCTCATCAGTCTGCGGCCCCAGCCACGCCATCGGCCCCACCTACAGGAGCCCAGCAGGGACACAATTCACATCACCTTCACACGCAGAGCTCAGCTATGGAAGCCCATTTCCACCACATCAGAAAAAAATTATGCTTTTATAAATAATAATTATGCCACAAAAAAGACATACTAAATCGAAATTGTAACACAGTACGTCGAAATTATGATTTAAAAAGATAATGAGTTTTAGTTTCAACTTATGTCATAATTAAGATTTACCAAAGCATGATTTTATTCCTAATGTGGCAGAAATGGGCTTCAATACTCAGCTCTATTCTAAGACTCATTAAGTCTATGTTAGTGTAGTTACAGCAAATGACCACTAGATGCCTCTGTTTATCAGCTGGTCTAAAACTACAGTATCGAAATCATAACAAAGAAAAAACACCAGGGCTACAGATACTGAGTGAAAATTTTACTCAATTTAATGACTTTATCTAAAACATACTTGTTATTTTCACTTAAGTATCAAAAAAATACTTGAGTGAAAAAAAAAAAGTGCATTTTTTATGACTCTGAATCATCTTAATGCAAAGTGAATTAAACTGCAAAAAAATATTTTGTCAGACAGACATTCAGAGGTTTGGGTTAAAGAGGGAAAACAAATGATGAAGAAAATGAGGTTACACTTTATTTTACAGTGACATAATATTAATTGTAATATTAATTAACTACATACTATGTGCATACTATAGAGTTAATGTTAGGGTTTGGTTTAGGATTAGATACTTGTAATTAGGCATAATTTACTGTTATTACTATAGTAAGTACATGCAGTAACGTGTAACTACGTCACCTTAAAATAAAGTGTTACCGAAAATAATCTGCAAAAAAATGTAACGAGACATTTTTAAGTCGAAAAATAAATTTGTAGGGAGTTCAGAAACGTAACCAAGTAAAAGTACAAGTAGAGTAAAGTAGAGATCGCCCAAAATAATATTACTCTTTACACCCCTGAAAAACAATCATTACATGAGGTTCAATAAATCTGGATGAGTGTCTCAACAGGCCATGATAGAGTTAAAATCTTTGCATTTTGAATTTTTTTTTTCTGTTTCTGAAATACAATGCAGAAGTCAGATCAATCAACTGCAACTATCTATATTTCTTTCCATTTTTATGCACATTTTGACATGAAACGCAAAGATGCGCATAAAATCTAACTTCTCCAGAAGTGACGATTTTGTTCTCTTGAACACATGGGATGGAAACGCTGCTTTATTGTTTTTTTGCGATATTAAATTCACAACTTTGGATGGAAACATAGCTATTGACATGAAGTGATCGTGACCTTTGACTGCCAGACGAGTCTGTAGGGGTTACAGTGGCCTAATCGGTCCATCACCCTCTGAACTGTAGCGCCAACCTCCTGTGGGTACGGATCGCCCCTGTTCACCACCTAAACACACACACACACACACACACACACACAGAGTTTATTAGTTTTTATTCTAAACAACAAAGGAACGCATCGGACATTCAGTGTGACTCACAGAGAGCGGCAGCGAGTGAGCCGAGAACAGAATCACCACATCATCTCTCTTCTCCGGAGGAAACTTCTCCAGCTCATTACGAACGTGTTCAGCAAAACACTGAAAGAAACCACAAACATCACCTTTAATCGCAGCTAGAGACCTGACATAACGATGACATCTTCAACAGGAAAAATCTTCAAGATTTTTTACAGTGTGTGCATATGTTACCTCAACCAGCAGAGGGTGTGTCGGCCACCTGTCAATCACACTCCAGCGCATCTTTGGCCTGTCAGCGCGGTTACTGTAGTATCTGTATATAGCGTTCAGACTGCTGCCTGGTCACACACATTCACAGATTACACTTCAGATGCATCAGAAAGATGATTTTATAAAACGTGTAGCAATTACAAAACCTTAGGGTCATATTTACTATCAGCTTTCAGTCTTAAGACGCAAAATGTATAGGAGGAGAGTATTTAAAAAGACCATTATGTCCTTGTTTAAAGTCTTGATGTTGTTTTCAGGCTCTACTAGATTAACTGTTCATTATTTTCCTCATATTCTCCATTGTTCAGCTCCTCTCTTCCCAGTCTGTCAGTAACGCTCTGTTTAGTTCCTGTCTCTATGAAGCCCCTCCTTCTGAAAAGCACAATGTGCTCCGACTGGTCGGCTGGAGCAGTGTGTTGTGATTGGTGTTTGGGAAATGTCCCGCCCCTTACCATAACCGCCAGTTTCAACACACTACTAACTAACTCAACCAGGCCCCGCCCTTTTATTCTGCGCATTAATTATTGCTATAAATATTATTACTACTGCTGATTGGCTTGCTCTCTCTCCTCCCCCATCATGAGTGGACACGCCTCCTACTGCTGACTGGCTCACTCTCTCTCTTCTCCCCCATCATGAGTGAACACGCCCCCTACTGCTGATTGGCTCGCTCTCTCTCCCATGATGAGTGGACACGCCCCCTACTGCTGATTGGCTTACTCTCTCTCCTCCCCATCATGAGTGGACACGCTCCCTACTGCTGATTGGCTCACTCTCCTCATCCATCGTGAGTGGACATGCTCCCTACTGCTGATTGGCTTGCTCTCTCTCCTCCCCCGTCATGAGTGGACACGCCTCCTACTGCTGATTGGCTCTCTTTCTCTCCTCCCCCATCATGAGTGGACACACCTCCTACTGCTGATTGGCTCGCTTACTCCCTCTCCTCCCCATCATGAGTGGACACGCCCCCTACTGCTGATTTGCTCACTCTCCTCCCCCATCATGAGTGGACACACCCTCTACTGCTGATTGGCTCACTCTCCTCATCGATCATGAGTGGACACACCCTCTACTGCTAATTGGCTCACTCTCCTCATCGATCATGAGTGGACACGCCCCCTACTGCTGATTGGCTCACTCTCCTCATCAATCATGAGTGGACACGCCCCCTACTGCTGATTGGCTCGCTTACTCCCTCTCCTCCCCATCATGAGTGGACACGCCCCCTACTGCTGATTTGCTTGCTCTCCTCCCCCATCATGAGTGGACACGCCCCCTACTGCTGATTGGCTCACTCTCCTCATCAATCATGAGTGGACATGCCCCCTACTGCTGATTGGCTCGCTCACTCTCTCTCCTCCCTCATCATGAGTGGACACACCCCCTACTGCTGATTGGCTCACTCACTCTCCTCCCCCATCATGAGTGGACACGCCCCCTACTGCTGATTGGCTCGCTCTCTCCCCTCCCCCATAATGAGTGGACATGCCTGTTGCTGATTGGCTCACTCTCTCTCCTCCCCCATCATGAGTGGACACGCCCCCTACTGCTGATTGGCTACAAGTGTGTTGTGCTGCTCAGTTTGATCCACTTTCAACAACGTTTCTCAGAAATCGCTTACTGCGCCTTTAATTTACACATTGTCAGTAGATCAGCCGCTGAACTTTCCTTTCCTTTATGGGATTGCTTATTTGCCGTGTTTATTAATCTAGCCCTAACTATTTTAAAGGCTTAAACTCATCAAGATAAACACTGCTGTATGTGAGTGTCACCTGTGGTGGAGCAGCTGTATTGTGGGTACTGCGTAAAGGCCACGGCTCTCTCGACTCCATCCTTCTCCATCTGCTCGATGGCTTCCTCAGTCAGAGGATGAACGTACCGGAAACCGATATAAAACTTATGAGGAGCTACATAAGCAGACAGAGACAGATGATTAACATTAATTATCTGTCACATTTTATCACACATAATAGTTTTAGTTAACGATAATAATCCCGTTTTGCACAATTAATATTTTAATCTCTTTTGCTGATATTATCAGATTTATTTTTTCACTGGCACATTTGATCTTCAGTTTGTCGTATTTTGTACTTTGTTGCTTTATGTTAAACTTGATTGCTAGTTGCTTAGTTTATACTGCAGTTTTTATTCCATTATATATTACTTTATTTTGCTCCAGTGTTACTAGTTTTATTAATATTTTTAATTTATATGTTTAGTTTTCATATTTATTTTAGTTTAACTTTTAATTTGTGCTTTTGTCATTTTATTTTTTTTTTTTTTTTTTTAAATATTGCTATTTAGGTTTCATTTGTTTTAGGTTTTTATTTATTTCCAGTTAATAATTTCAGTGCTTCAACTTCACCTTTTCATTTAGTTTACATTTTTCAACTAATATTCATATATTATTTTATTTCAGCTTTATTTCAATTAATAGAAATGTTTTAATAGTTTTAGTTAACGATAACAATCCTGTTTTGCACAATTAATATTTTAATCTCTTTTGCTGATATTATCAGATTTATTTTTTATTGTCATACTATTTATTATTATTATTATACTATTCCAATATTTTACTATGAATTGAGAGTTCATATTATTTGTTCATTCATTTATTTGTTTATTTGAACACATGATGTTTTGGAGTGAGATTCAAGCATTTTTTATTTTTTTTATTTTAATTTATTAATTTTATTACATTTGTTGATTGCTACTCTCTTGGTTTGTTTTTATTTAATATGAATTACTTTATTTTTCTAAATGATTATTGTATAGTTATTTTTTATTTTTATTGTTGATATGACCAGACTGATTTATTTTATACAGCTATTTTATTGTACATTGAGAGTAATTTATTAGTTTACTTGAACACATGATGTTTTGGGATGACATAACAGCAGATTGTTGTATATATTTCATGAGCAGGTTACTGTGGATCACAACTAAATCTTATCTGTTCACGACAAACCGAAGTCATTCATGAGTTTATCAGAGGTGTGTGTGTGTGTGTGTGAGACACTCCTCTGAGGTTCATCTATCATTCTCACACATACTCTCTCTCGTCTTTATCAGCACTCAACACTGACTGCCTAACAAAGATGACAGTTTGTCTGTTTGGCTCTGATTATTTTATGATCCGTTACAAAAAGACACCATCAGACTGTCTCAACGCAGTATGAGCATTAGCATTTGAACCTCGAACCTTGCTTTGATATTTTCAATATTTTATATGGCACAGACGGAAGCTTATGTTTTCATTTATAAAGACATTTCATACTGTTTAATATGAATACTGTGTAAAATATAATTTCTAAATATTTCTATTAAACTCTTATTGGTGTTCTTGAAGAACATTTAACATCCTTAGAACCTTTAAATGGCTCAAAAGGTTATTAAGTATCCAGTTATCAGAATGTTCTTAGAACTATGAAAATGTTCTAAATGGTTCTTTTAAGAATTGTTCACTGAAAGGAACCAAAGTGAATCGCTGTGCAAACTTAGAGTGTATAACATATGCATTTAAAGGTCAACCCTGCGCTCTTACCCGTCTCTGGACACATTTCGTCCAGGAGTTTGACCATTCCTTCCCCCTGCATGGTGGTCCAGGCTTTGATGGGAGACCCTCCTCCGATCTTGCTGTACTGCTCTTGGATCTTTGGTGTGCGTCTTTTGGCAATGAAAGGGCCGAGTTTACTGCAACAGACACAAAACAGACGTATTTGAGAAGGTCTAAAAGATGCGACTTTTCTCTTCAACAATTTCTTGATTCTTACTTTTGCACGGGAAGTTGCATGAGGTCTGTGTCCATGAAGAGCCGCAAGAGAAAATCATGCACGTCTTCGAGTTTCTCCGGGCCGCCCATGTTCAACATCAGAATCCCTGTTTTGGGTTTTCTGCAGATGAAATGAATGGTTTTGACTAATGGAAGGAGAACCACGGAGCCCTGAGGCACATCGCATGTACATGCAGCAAAGGAGGAAGTGAAGTTTTCAATTGCTACAGAAAAAGTTCTCCCCTCAAGACAGAATGAGAGGCCTTTCAAAGATGGCCACCGAGTGAAATGACTTTGGCTCTACTGCTCCAAAGCATCAGTAATAGATGGTTTAACCACATGTTGTTTGTGTAAGTTTTGTTTTTGAGCATGTGTGATCATGTGATTTCCCAGCAGGCGTTGAGGAAGTGAGTGTTTAATTGTACCTGTTCTCTTGAGTCTCTGGAGTGGGTGAACTGGCAAACACAGCTGCTGCGGCCGTCGACTGTCGTCTGAGGAACGCGCTCGTGCACAGACTCACAGAGGGACTGCGTCTGACCACTGACAAACACACAACATGAGGAAACATCCTGTCAGTCACAAACGGTGCAGGAAACAGATGCAGGACAAGAGCAAACGCACATTAAACATGATTTTGCAGATCAAAATTCTAGAGGGAAAAATTAAAAATATATTTTGCATAAAGTAAATGAATTAAGTTTTGCACAATGTGCACAAAACAAACTTTAACAATCCACACAAGCCTTGTTAAAAATCTGAATGATATCAAAACTACATAATGATTATGAGTCTGTGTTTCATTCGATGCCCAGTGCAGAATTAAAAAATTTATAGTTCATTTAAAATAGACGCAGCATTAATAGTCTTTTTTAGTGTGAAATGTCATACTTTTTTAAATTATGAAGGCTCAGAACTGCATGAATAAATAGATACATAATATAAAGGAATATATGACGTCATAAACTAATACATAATTTTTTTAAAAATTTTTTTCTTTAGGCCTGAATTTTTCCCAACAAATGCACATTAAACATGGTTTTGCAGACCAAATTTATGGGGAGAAAATAAAAAAAATATTTTGCATAAAGTAAATGAATTAATTTTTGCATTGTGCACACTTTACAAATCCTCCCAAGCCTTGTTAAAAATCTGTATGATATAAAAACTATATAATGATTGATTATGAGTCTGTATTTTATTTGATGCCAGTGCAGAATTAAAGAAGCAGTTTTATTCATTTAAAATAGACGCAGCATTAAGTCTTTATTTAGTGTGAAATGTCATATTTTTAATTATGAAGGCTCAAAACTGCATAAATAAATAAATAATATGAAAATAAATAAACAAATATATGACAACAGACAGTGAATTTTTTGCATTATTTTTTGCATTATTTTATTTGTTTATTTATTTCAACAAATGCACATTAAACATGGTTTTGCAAAATTATGGGGGGAAAAATTAAAAAATAAATATTTTGCATTTTGATAATATTTTCAATGCTAGTTAAATCATTATATTATTTGTTATGTTCATTATAACATTTATTTATTACATTCATTATGTTATTTTAACAGCATATCACGATTAGTACTATCATATAATATTACATATAATTTGGTCTATATTCTTTAGGACTGAACATAATACCAGTGGCATGTATGATGTAATAAATAAATACATAAGCATAACATTTACATGCGCCTAGTTTTAAAGCGCTGCAGTAGCGCCGCGCGGCCGCTTGTAGTCGCTATTGGCGCAGTTACGCAAGTTGTGAAAGCGCGTGTTGTGTAACATAATGTTTAACGCCACGGAAACTTTAATTCCTGCTTTTTGTTGACGATTCGCGCGTGTAAACCTCGTGCACTCATTTCACGTTACACTCTTTAATACAGATGTGAAAATACAGGCTTTATCTGTGCGAATATTCAGTGAAGAGGTGAAAAACTGCAGGTAGAAAACAAGGGAAAGTCACGGAGACACTTTAACCTTGATGAACAGAGCTGACATAAACACAGCTCATTTCAGCCCTCATACTGTTCATTCTGCATGATTAATTACATACATGATTTTATAATCATCTCAATGAATGAATGTCATGTGCGTATTTAGATTCATAAACACACTTACGCTGCATGAGCCGGCACGCGCCTCCCAAAACCGCCATTATTTACCGCTCTGATGTAAAGTCTCCTCGTATTCCAACGGCAGAAAGCAGAGAAATGCTTAAACTGCAGATTTAGAGCGCTAACTTGTCTCTTCTGTCTCTCTAAAGCGCTGAAATTCCGATATAGAGCTGCTGATCGGTGTCACTGTTATCACGGCGTGATGACGTAAGCTCGCCCCGCCCCCGCGTACACACCCTCCCGTGCGTCAGCACGCCAGAGCAGGAGTGACGTGTTTGTGTAAAATTAGCTTTTAGCTTCATTTGCACGAATCAAACAGCACAAAAACAAACTTTACCAGTCCATACAAGCCATGTTAAGACATTTGGGTGATATCAAAACTACATCATGATTTCAGAGTCCAGCATGTTTTTGTTTTTAGCGTGAAACGCCGTTTTTTTAATTATGGAATTTATTTTTGTATTACTTTTTTTTGACCATCTTCATTTATTTTATTTATTACATTTACATTTATTTATTTATTTATGAAGGTTATGGCCTCCATATTTAATGTCTATCATGTCAATTATTAATTTTACTAATATATATATATATTTTTTTTTTTTAATTATAAAAGGACAGGGCTGAAGAAAGATCTTTTTTGCATGTTAAACAAAAATTAATTTTCTGAATTAATTTTTCCAAAATGTCATCTTTCCTCTCACATCACTTGTTTGTCCTGATCTATGTTTTGGCTGCTTTTTCAGTTACAAGGAAGTGAAAAGCAAAGATATTACTAGTGTTTTTAGCAGGTATTTCCTGTTGTAACTGGTTCAAGCCATTTCTCAATACTTTACCAAACCAACAAATCATCACAAGTTTTTTTTTTTTTTGTTATTCGGTTTGTGATTAACAATTAAAAAGTTAGTTAGTAGTGTTTTGAAACTGGCAGTTATGGTAAGGGGCGGGACATTTCCCAAACACGCTCGAAGCGCTTGACCAATCACAACACACTGCTTCAGCAGACCAATCAGAGCACACTGTCCTTTTCAATAGGAGGGGCTTCATAGAGACAGGAACAGAGCTTTACTTGTGGAGTCAAAATCATGCCATATAGTTTTGCAAAAGAATAAAGTATTGAAAAAAAAAAAATAAGGTGTTGCAAAAAAAAAAGTTTTGCAAACAAAAATAAAGAATCGGAAACATAAGTGTGAGCTTGTGATACCGTTTTCCCTTTGCGCTTCACTTTTCTGTGCGTTTCACTTCATGGCACTGTTTTACCGTGAGGTGGAGTCAAGAAACTGGGGCGTGTTCAGCGGACCTGACCACGCCTCTCTCCACGTGACGCAGATCAGCACAGGTGAAGGCAACATCGCCGAGGCATGCGGGTAGACCGTTTCCTTGTCAGCTTAAAAAATTTAAGCTTGCATCTTTTTACTGATATTCTGTCAAGTTAATTACATTCTGTTTACATTTACAACAAAACCTGCAGTAACTTTGAACTAATTTAAACAGAATTTGGGGGTTAACAAGTTTTAAGCAAACACTAGTAATAAACATTTAGTTAAACAAAACAAAATCATAAACATTTTAATGTTATTACAACGAAACGATCCACACGCATGCTTCTCAGCGATGTTGCCTTCATCTGTGCTGATCTGCGTCTCGAGCAGATGACGTCACTTGGAGGGAGGCGTGGCCACAGTTTCTTGACTCCACCCCCACATCAAAACAGTGCCATAAAATGAAACGCACAGAAAGGTGAAGCGCAAAGTGAAAACGGTATCGCGAGCTCACACTTGACTGAAACGCAGAATAAAAGGAGCGTTGAAAATTAGTGACCATGGAAAATATCTGTTGCAGAGATAAAATAGGATCATAAGCTTCTTTTAAAGCGCTCATTGATTTTTGCAATTTTGTTTGCAAAACTTACTGTTTTTTTCTCTCTCAATACTTTATTTTCTTTTGCAAAACTATATGGCATGATTTTGACTCCATAGTTACTGACAGACTGGGAAGAGAGGAGCTGCAACAATGGAGAATATGAGGAAAATAATCAACATTCAAGCAGGAAAACCTGTTCTAGTAGAGCACAAAAACAACATCAAGACTTTCAACAAGGTCATATCAGGTAAAAAGCCCACAGCAGTGCAGTTGAGCTTCTCTCTGGTGCCCTCTAATGGAATCAAACACAAGTGCATCATCTCACTGATTTATTAATATGAACATTACAGACAGTAATATAATGCAACACTGAATCATCTATCAAACTGTCTTCTGGTTAGATCTTTAAACATGACATGTATATATTATGGTCTCCAGAGTTGAGAGTGAGTGATGTGATTTTCCTAGTTGGTCTCTTGCGGTGCGGGCGGAGATTTTGTGCATGCGATTAGGGTCGGCAGCGCTGAATGAAGCGCGGATACAGGCAGACGTCACGGATGTGGTGCCGGTTCAGCAGCCAGGTGAGGAACCGTTCCAGTCCCAGACCGTATCCACCGTGAGGACACGTGCCGAACTTCCTCTGCAACACACAAAGAGTTACACGCTTAGATGCTGAATGTGTCAATATTTAAATCAGTGAGGTATAACAAAGGGCTGGACAAAATATTCAATATTCATGATGACTTTGGTGGCATTTTTCATATATTAAAATAACTCGTATGTAGGTAAATATTGCTGTTTATAATTATGTATTGGTATACTGGTGCATGTAAACGTAAATTAAAATGATATTCTTCCTGCAAACAAGACTTGAATAATACATAATTACGATTATTAACTAGATTTCGGTTTTACATTAAACACTGTTAAACTACTTGTCAACAATGGCTATTTGGAAACCAAAAAAAAAAAAAAAAATCCACTATTTACATGATTTCAGGCAAAATACAAAAATATCAAGATGTGAACTATCATTCAAAAGTTTGGGGTTGGTAAGATTTTTTTTAATGCTTTTTAAAAGAGTCTTTAAAAAAGGCTGAATTTATTTGATCAAAATATAGTAAAAAAAATATTACAATTTAAAATATCTGTTTTCTATGTGAATATATAGTAAAGTGTAATTTATTCCTGTGATCAAAGCTGAATTTTCAGCATCATTACTCCAGTCTTCAGTGTCACATGATCCTTCAGAAATCATTCTAATATGATGATCTGCTGCTCAAGAAACATTTATGATTATTATCAATGTTGAAAACAATTCATATTTTTGTGGAAACTGAAACATTTTATTTTTCAGGATTCTTTGATGAATAGAAAGTTCTAAAGAACAGCATTTATTTGAAATAGAATCTTTTGTAACATTATAAATGCCACTTTTGATCAATTTAATGCATCCTTGATTAATAAAAGCATTAAACAACATTTGAAGTCCCGCCCTCACTCTTGTCATAACTTGAAAGATGTATATTTGTTATAACAATAACCAAATATTTTTAGTTATTTAGCCTATTTTAATGCTTGTTTTGTCTTATTTTAAATAATTCATCTTGGGGCATGCTTGGAAGTCTGTTGAGGGCCTGATCCCCTGGTTGTGAACCACTGGTCTATATGAAATATTGCCAGAAGGCTGTTACCTGGTCAGTGTACCAGTAGTAGGGTGTGGGGTCGATTCCCTCTCTCTTATACCCTTCCAGGAGCTCCTCAGCGTCCCAGATACGCATGGAGCCTCCCACAATCTCCCCGACGTTGGGCATCAGAACATCCACCTGACAAACACAAACACACCAGCCATTATAACACAATTCTGCTGAACACTGCTCTCCTGCAGACTCATTTGTGTGCGAGTACAATAATGTTCCTGACTAAATCATTTACTTTTTATGAGACTGTTACAGTCATTTTGCCTTTTTGCATATTAAAGTGCCCCAATTATGCTATTTTAAATGTTTCTAATTTTGTTTTCAATCTCCTACAATAGATTTTACATGCATCCAAGTTCAAAAACCACTTTCATCATCTCATAATATCCACTGCAGCATCAGCTCTTTTCTCAGTGTCTGAAACGGTTCGATCAAGGATTCGGCCTCTCTAAGAGCTGCTCTGCTCTGATTGGTCAGATGGCCCATCTGTTGTGACTGGTCAGAAACCAAACGCTCATTAGCATATCTGATTCTCAGTATCAGCTCCGCCTCATTTTGAGCCTGGCTGGTAACTCCGCCCACAGTAAAATCCCATTGGTTCACATAACCACATTAAAACACCAAATACGTTTTGATTGGCTGTGAATGTGATGGCTTTGATGTAGTCAGGAAAAAAAAAAAAAAATTGTTACTGGATGTTTTTGTTTTGTGGCTGATTATGACACGTGTCTGATCCTGACCGATTCAGTGAGGCGACGGTCCTCAGGGCAGCGCTGCATGTAGAAGGATTTGATCTCAGCCGGGAAACGACACAACAGGATGGTCTCGTTAATGGAGTCAGTCATCAGACGCTCAGGGGCTTCTGGGATATCCTGTAGAAATTAGAAATGGTCAAACATTATAACTCCAGCGTTTCTGCCTTTTTTTTTCGTAGTTCACCACTCTTGGCAAGAACGTATGAGACGCGACAAAACAGACCTCTCCAAACTCATAAAACGTCCCATCATCCTTCTTGATGTTGTGCTCTTTCAGCCACTCGATGGCCTCGGTGTAGTTCATCCTCTTGAACGGACGTTTAGGGGGCTTGAAGTCCTGCAAGAGGAAAATAAAAAAAATAGATGTAATGTACAGATTATTCAAAAGAACATTCACAATGTTGGCTTTTAAAATGCAATCAATTTTGTGAATTTCACAGGCTTTTACAGGATTTTTCCAGGTTTTCCATGACTGCGAGAACCTCTGTATAATAGTTAACTGATAATCAGAAACACATAAAGGTCAGGGGTCATACAGGGTTGAGGTCGTAGAGCAGCTGCGCAGCAGGAGACTTCAGGACCCTGTCGACCACGTCACACACCAGATCCTCCAACCTGTTCAGAAGGTCTTCATAACTCATGAAGGGACACTCAGCCTCAATGTGGGTGTACCTGAGAACACACACACACACACACACACACGTTGGTTTCGATGTTTTATGTAAATGGCTGAATGTCGAATGTCTCCAGACTCACTCGGACAGGTGTCTGCGGGTGCGGGACTGCTCGGCGCGGTACGACTGAGCGATGCAGAAGGTGTCGCCCAGCGCAGGGATGCAGGTCTCCAGGTAGAGCTGAGAGGACTGCGTCAGGTACGCATTCTCACCAAAGTAGTTGAGGCTGAAGAGGGTGGAGCCGCCCTCAACCTGCGTCTGCACCAGAGTGGGCGGAGTTATCTAAGGACGACAAGAAAACAAACCTTCACGGTTACCTCTGGTGCTGCTTGTGTGGGGCTCAAAAATTACCAAAACTCTTTTTAATTTTTATTTCAAAGAAATTAATGTACTATATTTTAGTTCGATAGTGTTTTTTATTCAATATTTTGTATTTTTAAGGGATTTTATGGTACTAAATTATATTAACGGAATAGTTATGACCCATTTATTACCTGTTAATCACTTTTTAAGCATTGACCTGAAAATTACATTTCCAATATAAATAATAAATCTTGAATGTTTTGGAGCACAGACTGAAGTTTGGTCTCTTTTTTAAAGAAGACACTTGGCAATTATTATTATTATGAAAAAATGCATAAAAATACTATTTTAAAACTTTATATGAAATTCATATTTTCCAAAACATGTTTTATTCTAAACTGAGAAAATCTAAGCCTAAATCTTAAAAAAGTTTGAGGTAGATAAGTCAAAAAATGAGCTTTCAGTAAGATTTTTTGGGCGCAGTACCAAACATTTCCACTAGATGAGATTCGCTTCCCATGAAATATGCTCATTTTTGACAGTGAACAGTATAAGTGTGACTATTTTTTTGGCCATTTAAACTTTTCGAATCATGTCCATGATTTTTTTTGTGTTCACATAGCAAGTGCCAAAATATTTGCCAAGTTTCATACCATTCCGATGAAGTAAAACTATTCTAAAAAAAACCTAAACTTAAAATTCTTTAAAATTCACAGATCAAACACAATTTTTTTAAAGACAGAAAAGCATCATCACATAAAACTTGACTCACTTGAATGGCCTATTTCAATGTCAGAACGGCAAATTTCACCGAAAGGCGACAAGTTGTTTATTTGTTATTGAGAGGAAAGCGTGCAGTACATATTTACATATTAATCTAAATGCCTCTCAGCAGCGTAGACGACGTCAGGATTTTCGCTAACAGAATATCACTAGTCATGTATATTTCAAACTTTTTTTTTTCTACCCCTAAGCGAAGAGCGGAAAAGAAGTATTTTGGAGCCTTAAGACTTCTTTTTAAGGACCATGTGCTTAATAATGTGTGCTTGTGCATGGCTTCAGGAATGACCTCGCAGTAACCCCGGCTGAAGAAATGATCCCGGAAACACTGCGTGACCGCGGATCGGACTTTCAGGATCTTGGAGACATTCTCCCCGCGGATCATCATGTGCCTGTTGTTCAGCTGCACGTCCACGTCAGACTCCTCGTTCAGCAGGTTATCAGCGCCGCCCGCCGGAGCCAGACCGATCAGCTCCCAGAAATCACAGTGCAGCTCATGGCCGCCCGGAGCCTGGCAAAACAAAACAAAACCATTTTGTGTTTCAGTAAACAAACAGGCATGGAAAAGACTTCGAGCCATGAAACGCCCTGTTTCAGCACCAGTCAGTTCTCACCACAGTTTTGTAACAGCTTCAATTCAGAATAATTAAGCAAGACGTCTTCTCATTCGATAAGGACAAGCAGTCTCATGAATAATTATGAGACAGCGATGAGTCCTCGATGTACTATAGTACAAGATAACCTCACATCCTATGACGTTGATGCAAAGACGAATTTAAAACCGGAAGTTGAAAAAAATTAACTTATCTCCTACAATTAAAAAAACAATGGTAACATTGACTACTATGATGTTCAACACATAACTCTGAAAATTTAGTTTAGGGTTTCATGACCTTTTAAGGGCGAGTTATTTTGATGAATTATCCCTTTAAACATAGGTAAATAATATTAGTCATATTATATTAAAATCATCTTACCTGTTTGCCTTCAGGAACAGGTTTGACGGTTCCATACAGAGCGACGGTGCTCTCCGTAGACAACATCAGTCCATTATAACACTGACACTGCACACAACACACACATCCATCATCTCAGAGACTGAACTACACTTTTGCTGCATTTCACTTTCTTACATTCAATATCAAACATGGCTGCTCAACTGAATAAAAACAACCCATTTCAGAGCAAATATAAATTCAAGATGTGGAGATGTGCATTAAATATTATTACAGGTCTGAAAAATATATTTATAATACACTACCGTTCAAAAGTCTAAAATTTTTTATTTTAAGAAAATATGATTATTCAGCAAGGACACATTAAATTGATCAAAAGTGACAGTAAAGACATTTATAATGTTACAAAAATATTCAAAGAATCCTGAAAAATAAAAATATTAACTATTTTCAACATTGATAATAATCATAAATGTTTCTTGAGCAGCAGATCATCATATTAGAATGATTTCTGAAGGATCATGTGACACTGAAGACTGGAGTAATGATGCTGAAAATTCAGCTTTGATCACAGGAATAAATTACACTTTACTATATATTACACTATATTTACACTATTTGCACTGTAACTAATAGGGTAGATGGGACTAATTTACCCATTTATAATTATGTAAAATATCAACAAACACACAGTACCAGATTGTCCGTGAGAACACACTGCAGAAAACCAGTTCCGTCGCGCAGAACAATAAACAAAAGGTTCTTTCCTGAGAAAACATTAGCAAAAACATTTTAAAATAAATGTATGAGCTTTATAAACGCAGCAGTGGCCAAAAGTGATATCTGGAGGGGATATTTTCCTAGGCCGGACATCACTTTTGTGTTCTCCAAGCAGATTCAGATTGGAGCTGTTCAATAAGACTGAAGAAAGACAGTCGATTCTAGATGAACAAACACACATGATCTGCTCACCTTGTCTGCGTAACCGATGGACCCAACCGAACACCTTCACCCTCTGCTCTCTGAGCGGCTCCAGTTTATCAATCTTCACCTGAGTGTGGCAGAAAATAAACCAGACAAAATTGATTAGGCAGACAAACACTTTTTAACACACAACCTAGAAATTCATGAATCCATTTGAAAGGCAAATATTAGCTGTGTAAACCTTTTAATCAAACTACTTTCTCAACCAGATTGAAAAATACCTTGCGCATGTTTATTTACATCTTACAAACACAATGACTGCTGCTCCTTGAGAATCTGAAATTGGATCGAATTCATTTGAAGTGCCAAAATTTGAAGTACCTTTATTTTTTTTTTTTTAAAGATAGCAACTTACAATCAGAATGGCTAAATGTAAACTCAGAATTCCAAGAAAAAGTCAAAATTTGCTAAATGTAAACTCAGAATTCCGAGGAAAAAAAGTAAAATTTGCCAAATGTAAACTCAGAATTCCGAGGAAAAAAAGTAAAATTTGCTAAATGTAAACTCAGGATTCCGAGGAAAAAAAGTAAAATTTGCTATATGTAAACTCAGAATTCCGAGGAAAAGTCAAAATTTGCTAAATGTAAACTCAGAATTCCGAGGAAAAGTCAAAATTTGCTAAATGTAAACTCAGAATTCCGAGGAAAAAAAGTAAAATTTGCTATATGTAAACTCAGAATTCCGAGGAAAAGTCAAAATTTGCTAAATGTAAACTCAGAATTCCAAGGAAAAGTCAAAATTTGCTAAATGTAAACTCAGAATTCCGAGGAAAAAAAGTAAAATTTGCCAAATGTAAACTCAGAATTCCGAGGAAAAAAAGTAAAATTTGCTAAATGTAAACTCAGAATTCCGAGGAAAAGTCAAAATTTGCTAAATGTAAACTCAGAATTCCGAGGAAAAAAAGTAAAATTTGCCAAATGTAAACTCAGAATTCCGAGGAAAAAAAGTAAAATTTGCCAAATGTAAACTCAGAATTCCGAGGAAAAAAAGTAAAATTTGCTAAATGTAAACTCAGAATTCCGAGGAAAAAAAGTAAAATTTGCTATATGTAAACTCAGAATTCCGAGGAAAAGTCAAAATTTGCTAAATGTAAACTCAGAATTCTGAGGAAAAGTCAAAATTTGCTAAATGTAAACTCAGAATTCCGAGGAAAAAAAGTAAAATTTGCTAAATGTAAACTCAGAATTCCAAGGAAAAGTCAAAATTTGCTAAATGTAAACTCAGAATTCCGAGGGAAAAAAAAGTAAAATTTGCTAAATGTAAACTCAGAATTCCAAGGAAAAGTCCAAATTTGCTAAACGTAAACTCAGAATTCCAAGGAAAAAAGTCAAAATTATGAGATGTAAACTGAGAATTCCGAGAAAAAAAGTATAAAAAAGTGAAACATAAACTCAGAATTCTGAGAAAAAAAGTCGAAATGTAAACTTGCACTTGTTTATTAATTATATCCGTTACTGCCTGCCTACCCATCCTCATCTTGTAACTCAGAGCTATTATATGATGAATATTATATTCTATACATTTGTTTACTTAAAAATACTTAAAAATTGTTTGTGGTAATCATTTGGATGGGTTTGAGATTTTTTTGCTTCTTATATTCTGTACGTAATTCAGAAAATACTCTGAAACTCACGGTTTTGGGTTCAGGAAGGCTGGGGTCGTTCTTGATGATGATCTTTTTAGCTTCTTCCAGATTCTTCTCTCTGCGTTCAGCATCTTCAGCCTGTCAATCGTGACAGGAGACAGGCAGAGATGATAAACACAACAGGGATTATGGGTCTACAGAGGGCAGGTGAATTACAGAACGCTCCAGGTACCTCCTTCTTGTCTTTGCCCTCACTCTTCATCTGCTCTCGATTGAAGAGCTTCTTTGTGTTCTTCATTTGAGTCTTAGAGATGACGGCCCAACGCTAACAACACAAACACATAATGTTAAACTACTCAGGCCATACACTACAGGTAAAATGACATTCCTATGAAACTTCTATGTAACTTCTTGTTACGGTAAGTTAGTGTTATCTCCAGGTTTACACACCTCTCCTTCCTTCTGTGAATCCACATAGATCACTGGGAATGGCTCTTTTCCAGCAAACAACAGTGCCTGAGAACATTTAGGAAATATGAATGATAAAGTATTAAACGAAATACAGAAAATGATCATCACGGATAACATCACGTAGTGATGCAGGTACCTTGAGTGGCGTTTTAAAGGGCTTCTGCTCGGATCCGTCTCCATCCTCATCACTGCCCTGTTTATCAGACACGTACAGTTCTTCTGCAGGAGGAAACAACATCAGATTACACATTTCACCAGTTTGCAAGCAGATTCAGATCAGGAAAAGGCTTTAGTGTGCTGGCGAGGGCACTAGGTAGGGATGGGCACGTCGATCAATAATTATCGATTCCTTTTAAAAACATCAGTAAGCCAAAATAGATGAATATGTAGAAAGTGGCCTGTTTAAAGGTGCAGTGTGTAAATTTTAGCGCCGAGGTTGCGAATTGCAATATAGAAAAGCTACGGTGGCCAACACAAGACAAACATGTCGTCGGAGACAGCAGAGAGTAGCTAGTCAATCAAACGCACTCTGTAGAGCGGTTTGTCCATTTAGGGCTACTGTAGAAACATGACAGCGCAAAATGGCGACTTAACATGTAAGCGGACCCGGTGTATGAGATAGAAATGGCTCGTTCTAAGGTAATAAAAACATAACGGTTCATTATACACCACTGAAAACATAGTTAAGTATATTATATTGCATTTCTGTCAATATATCCACCCAAATTTTACACATTGCACCTTTAAGACACGTGCAAATGTGCATGTTTTTTTTTCCACTTTCACTTTTACTTTTTTTATGTTGTTGGTATTTTAGGTTATTGTATTCATGTTTGTTATAATAAATTATTGTATTATTATTTAATCACAGTATTTCTGGATTTATTTAATTTTTTTTTTGTTTTATTTAATTGTGCTCGTATTCGCTTTTGTAATACATTTCTTATTAATGGTCAGCGTGTCATGTAGATGCACATTTCCTTTTAATGTAATGATCTTTTTTTTTTTGTAAAAATGTACATTATTTTGAAAAATCAGAAATAATAATAGGTATCGCTAAAATTATAACAAAAAGCATCAGTATAGGATTAAAATGTTTGATATCGCCCATCCCTAGGATTAATTTGATTAATCAGCATTTAAGAGCTTATTTACGAAAATGAGAAGCATTTGACAGTTTCTGACAATATGTATAGATGAGAGATTGATCTTAAAGCATGTTCTGATGCAATCCTCTGTAAATTTAACCACTGGTAGAGTATAATTGTGTATAGGAGTACAGAAGTATTGTAAAATGGTAATATATTATGAATATTAGTGTAGTACAAAGATTTAAATGAATACAGTTGTGTACTGCAGCATATATAACTAGAATACAGTATGTGTAGCGTAATGAATGATCTGACGCAACACTGCAGAAAACATGCAGCATCATCTTCATCATCACCAAACTCACTGATCGACATCTGACCGACGCCCTCGTCCGCCATGTTATGCTCTATATGTCTCAGATGAGTTGAGTCCGGCTCGGTTCGGGAGTTGTTTTTAGGTCAACGGTCTGATAAGCGGTTCGCCAGTCTCGCTTCCTGTCCCAACACACGCGCACACGAGCTGCTGGCCTAGGAGACTCATGCGCACGCGCGAACCGTTCAACGCTATCGCTTCAGTAGAGGATTGGCCCGTTCGCAAGATGACGCTTTTTCGGGAAAGCTGATTGGTTGGTTTGAGGTTGGGGGCGGGAGTTTAAATAAAGGCGTTTAGGGTTGGTTGTTTTTTGACGTCAGTCAGTCACTAAACAGAAAGTAAAAATATAAAATACGAACAGTAACGGGTGGAAAAAAAATATAAAATTACAGTTTTTTATTTTTTATGTATTTACTAATTTATTTACGGATATTTTCGTTAAATAATATTGTAAAAAATTATTTCTGTAAAAAAATAAAAATAAAAAAAACGTGACATTATAAATATGAATGAGTCCGACCCCAATCAGAGACACTGAGCAAGTTATTTATTAATATATTTTTTACATGTCCACAAATAATATAAATACTTTAGTAAAAGGTTAAGGTTTCATCAAAGTTTGTGTCTGTACAATAAAAACTTCAAATACATGATATAAAAAGTGATGATATAAACACCAAGGTATTTATGAAACAAATGTGCAGATGTGTGTGTGTTTGTGTATTTCATCTACATCTCTTCATCACAACAGTAAACTTTCATTACTGTGGGCATCACGCTGTCTGGACCATCTCCAACTCCTCGGCCCAATCTTTATTCCGGATCCATTTCCGGCAGAGCTGTGATTCAGAAACAATAAAAAAGAGACAAGTATTCATTCACTATTTTCTACCCAGCTGATAGAGAACGTTCTGGCAACGTCCTCTCAAAGTTATGAACAAACGTTATCTGCTGAGCTTTAATAATGTTCGCAAAACGTTCGCACAAAAACATTATTTATACATTCTTGGACATTCATAAAATGTTACTTCAGAGAACATTCAAAAGTAACATTCCCATAATTTTTGCAAAAGGATAAAAAAATTGCAGGATAAAATTAACATTTGTATAACCATGACAAACATTTTAAAGAACAGACGTTTTGAACGTTCAGAGAACATTCAGAAATAACATTTAATGGGAACGTCAGCAAAACGTTTTTTAGAACATATTTTTGTCAGCAACAAGAGAAATGATTACTTTACACACTGATGTTTAATAGGGTTAGGGTTTGTTTAAATCATTAAGAAGAGCATTTTGAAGTCTTACAGGATCCCAGCAATGCAGGTGAAAGATTCCATACAGGAGCGCAAAACAGAAAATGGCCGTTTCCAGGGAAATGGCGGTTTTAAAAAGCACTTCAAAATTCTCAGGCAGCTTATCCAAGAGCTGAAACAACAATAAGTCATATTTCACTATTTAACAACAGAACATCCCAGTAAAAAAGGCAGTCTTTACATTATACTGAAGGAAACACCTGTGCTAACCTCTCCACTGTAATGTTAGGCTGTTACAATGCATATGTTTTGGTTCTTAGGGTGATCTGAGGGACTGATTTACTTGAATTTTTTTTTCACTTCTTTACTCGTCCACCAGGAGAAAATGAGTTTGATCTCTTAAAATGGATTTTCAGATGCCACAGACCTCCAAATATGATCATACTTGTGCAAGGCACCTCATAAATTTAAATATTCATGTTTAAAGAGCTAATTTGTACTCTAAAAGAATTATATTATAAATACAATATTGTTCAAAAGTTTTAGATCAGTAAGTTTTTTTTATGTTTTATTATATTTAATGTTTTTTATTTTTTAATGTTTTACCAAGGCTGCATTTTTTTGATCAGAAATACAGTAAAAATGTGAAATATTATTACAATGTAAAATAACTGTTTTCTATGTGAATCTATAGTAAAGTGTAATTTATTCCTGTGATCAAAGCTGAATTTTCAGCATCATTACTCCAGTCTTCAGTGTCACATGATCCTTCAGAAATCATTCTAATATGATGATTTGATGCTCAAGAAACATTTATGATTATTATCAATGTTGAAAACAATTTTTTTCAGGATTCTTTGATGAATAGAAAGTTCAAAAGAACAGCATTTATCTGAAATAGAATCTTTTGTAACATTATAAATGTCTTTACTGTACCTTTTGATCAGTTTAATGCGTCCTTGATAAATTAAAGTATTAATTTCTTTAATTTCTTTTAATAAAAAAAATTCTTACTGACCCCAAACTTTTGAACGGTAGTGTATAATGTTACAAAAGCTTTGTATTTCAGATAAATGCTGTTCTTTTGAACTTTCTATTCATCAAAGAATCCTGAAAAAAATTGTTTTCAACATTGATAATAATCATAAATGTTTCTTGAGCAGCAAATCATCATATTGGAATGATTTCTGAAGGATCATGTGACACTGAAGACTGGAGTAATGATGCTGAAAATTCAGCTTTGATCACAGGAATAAATTACACTTTACTATAAATTCACATAGTAAACAGATATTTTAAATTGTAAAAATATTTCACAATTTTACTGTATTTTTGATCAAATAAATGCAGCTTTGGTGAGCAGAAGATAATTCTTTTTTTAAAAAAAAAACATTAAAAAATATTACATCTAAAACTTTTGAATGGTAGTGTGTGCCAAATATTATTTGGAAAATATTTCTATAAAATGTTTCTTACATTACATTATTATTTTTTACTCACTATAGTATTGTACTGTTAGACGTATAATTTATTTATGTAGGCTAAATGCAATTTTTTTAATCATTTATTTTTGTAACTAATTTTTTATGTATTATTTTAATAATTGTATTTATTTATATATTTAGTTTATATATTTTACACTGACTATTTTACTCTAAATCTTACTGTGAAATGATCTGAGCTTATTATATAGATCAGTGGTTATGATCATACCTGCTCTTGTCGTCCCTTGTAAGGCTTCAAAAAAGGAGAAAACTTTGTTAGCTCCTTATTTTTCCTAGTTAACGAGGTCACCCCAAATCTCCTTTCTTCTGCTTTCTTATCTGTAAAATAAACACAAAAACATGCATGTAAATAAGAGCAACAAAAAATATTTCTCATATTATAAGTAGAGAATAAACATTACATATTGTTTCAAAGCAGAGAAACACATCTGACATCTTTTATGTGGCTAGTCAACACTCTGATGTTTTGTTGTTGGATGAGCCGTAATGGTTGGAAACTAGCAACCAAATTTACAGCTAATTCTTAATGTGATTAACATAAATATGTTCCTTTTGTATCTATAATATATTCTTAGTCTAAAAACACACCGTACTCAGCGGTCGTCTGGTTCAGCGCAGCTAACGAAACTAGAAATAAAAAAATCAAACTTCTAATCCAGATCATGTTTTGGTCAAGATAAATCGACCCGTCACCATGGAAACACTGCATGACTGATCGCTGGACGAACGTACTCACTGCACTCTCAAAGAAAAAAATAATTATTTTTAATAAAATATTCACATAAGTTCGATACGTATAAGGGGAGCGGCAAAAGGATGTATAATAAATGCAAATAAATAAAAAAAATTCAATAAAATATAAGTTATTTTTATCTCACGACAGTTGCTGAGGATTTGCGACATCTCAGTGATGACGCTCGTCTGTGATTGGTCAGCCCGCCTGCCTCGTCATCACTACACAGGAAGTGTGTTCGGGGACAAGCGTCGTGCCGCGCCGAGCTTCAGTGATTTTGACCAATCTGACCGATCAGAGGTGATTATTAGCGCTAATCAGCGATTCGTTCCCCGTGTGTTTGAGTCATGGTCGGGGTGAAGGTGATCGGGAATGACTCAGAGTTCCAGGCGGAGCTGAGCGGCGCCGGATCCAGGCTGGCCGTGGTGAAGTTCACCATGAGCGGGTGAGTAAGTGAGTGTGTGTGAGGCCTCCTGCAGCCGAACCCAACAGAACCGAGAACACATGCATACATACACACACCTAGCCGGGGAATGAGAGTCCGAGCCGGGTCGGAACAGCACAAACAGACCCGCCACTCAGACTCCCGACTGAACGGAGGACAAGAACAGAACCAACACCGGCATGACTTAGCAAAACACACACACACACACACACACACACACACACACACACACACACGTTGGGTTCGGGTACACAATTGAAAGAACTAACTCTGTTTTGTTGCGCTGTTGTCAGTCGAACTCTTTAGACACAACATATTTACTTGAAGTCCCTCTGAGATTTTAAGTTTAACAACAATAATTTAACAACACATTCACATGTTGTTTAATGGTCACATGACATGCAGGTAAACATAAAATATTTATATATTTTAGAAAGTATTTAATAATTTTATAATTAAAGATTGATTTCTAAACAGTTATTTATTAATAAATATGTGTATTTATTTATTTTAATAATGCATTTTTATGATTGTTATTATTTAATTAATAATTGTCAGGTTGAATAATGTATTTTAAAACTGCTGCATCAATTTAGGAGGACGTTTATAGTTTATATAATTATATATATATATATATATATATATATATATATATATAATAGGTTTTTTTTGTAAATTTATTTTTAACGCTATTTTCAGACGATTTGAACATTTGATTTAGTTGTTTTTAAACAAACACAGATTTAAAGTCACCTTCAGTTCTTTTTTTTTAATGGAATATCACAGTATTTATTATAAATTATTATTCGATGCACATCATTATTGTTTTAAATTCATGTTTCTCGTATAAATCAAAATATCTTCCCCTCCCTCTTGCAGCGACTTCTCTTCTCTGACGAGGGCGGGGCAACCTGTCACTCACATGAGATCCACCAATAGCAAACCACAACCATCCAATCAATTCCTCACAGACAAAATCAAGCCCCGCCCTACATTTGTTCTTGTTCCAGAAGCGTTTCATTGGATATACAGCTGAATAGGGAAGAAAAGACAAGTGCGAATCCCATTTCATGCCGACTTTAAGGGAAAGAAGTGTCCTAATTCTAGGGCTGAGATGATGATGATGGTTTTTCTTTGTCCAGGTGTCGTCCGTGTGTCAGAATAGCTCCAGCGTTCACCATGTTGAGCAACAAATACCCTCAGGTTGTGTTTCTAGAAGTTGACGTCCATGTCTGTCAGGTGAGAGAGTGCTGAACACATGTTTACAAACCTACACTATTCCAGGATCCAGTCTGGAGTTTGATTTAAGTCATTTCAACTTAAATTATATTAAACTGACTTTAAAAAATCAAATTGAATCTCGTATAAGTTATAAAAAGGTTGAAATTGAGTTAAAGTACATACATTTTTACAGTATGGTGTGACTAAAATGTTTATTTTCCATCTCTTAGGCAACAGCTGCAGCCAATAATATCTCAGCAACGCCGACGTTCCTGTTTTTCCGAAACAAAGTGCGCGTGGACCAGTATCAGGGCGCAGACGCTTCCGGGCTGGAGGAGAAAATCAAACAGCACGTGGAAAACGATCCCGGGAGCAATGAAGACTCGGATATTCCCAAAGGCTATGTGAGTACATGCAGTCTGCTCCTGTACACTGGGTTTCTCTGGGTTCCTTTCACTCATGAACTTTGAGAAGTGCCACATTTGTAGTGTTGGTGTCGTTTGTTGTGTTCAGATGGACCTGATGCCGTTCGTGAATAAAGCTGGCTGTGAATGTCTCAATGAGAGCGACGACTGTGGCTTTGACAACTGCTTAATCAAGAACTCGTCTTACCTGGAGTCAGACTGTGATGAACAGGTGGAAATCTTAATGCTGTACCTTTAAATGTCCTGTTTACATGTGATGGAACTGATAGTGTTTTGTCGCACGGTTTCACAAGCTATTTTTTTCCCCCTTTGAGGCTAAATATTTACTTAGATTTAAAGCTGATATTTTAATTTTCTGTATTGTGTTGCACAGCATGAGTCATATCTAATGGCCATTAACCTGAAAGTGAAACTGTAATGTTGATCATATATGAGATCAGATCACAGTTACTGTCAGTGTGAGTTTCTCAAGTACACTGACCGTGTGTAAATATGATCTGTGGTGTTGATCTGTTCTGCGTTTGTTTGCAGCTTCTGATCACAATCGCCTTTAATCAACCTGTCAAACTCTTCTCCCTGAAACTGCTGTCTGCTGAACTCGGTAAGAGACGTTCTTTCTGTCACCCGCTCAGTAGGGACTTTGTCTTGCAGGGTAATTAAAAACACTTTTCGTTACTTGACATTAGAGCTTCATGATTAATCGTAGATCTCGATTCAAACACCCATGCGATCTTATTTCTGTATGACAATGATTCATCTCTGTCTATTAACTTTTGTCAAGTACGATCACAGCGAACGTTCAGATCTGTGTTCTGATCCAGAGAGGCGTTGTCATGTACAAACAGTCTTTTCTAACACACAGTATCATTATTTCTGTCTTACAATCATTCAGATTATCACAGAAGTACTGGGATAAAAGTTTATAGTTCAGATGTAAACACTGATGTTTACAGTAGTGATCAAAATAGAGCAAATCAGCTTTTGAAAGTAACTTGACACTTCAAATAAAGATTGTATCAATTACATTGTTACACCAGTAGGTGGCGACAAGTGACTGTTAAAATCTGTATTTGTCATTAAATGATTCATTCAAGTGATTCGTTCAGAAACACATCAGATTCATCCAGTAACGAAACAAGTGAAGTCTTTGAATCATTCATTCAAAGCTCTTTTTTTTTTTTAATGTATTCAAATTAATTAAATATTTTTTAAATAGACTGCAGCAATTAAAATTTTGTCATAAACTCTAGTAAATTGCATGTTATTTTGTCTATTCAGAATCATGCAGCTCTACATGACAGAGAATAATCATTAAGTGAAATTAAATAATGCATAAAAAAAAACTTATTTTATTTTAGCTAATTAACAAGGCAACTTTACTCATTTTTATTTAGTTTAACTTGTTACACTAAAATAAAGTAAAAGTTTAAAGAAAAAAAAAAACTACTGATATGTATACCAAAATTAATATGTATGCCTTGAATGAAAGTTGCTTTGAATAAAATATATATAATATAAATAAGAGTCAATAATGTTGTTTGATTACAGTTAAGAACAAAAAAGGCAATAACAGCTGCATTTACTGTGCAAAATGATCTGAATTTATAATGCATGTCTGTTTACATTGAGACAAACTGACTGTTTACACATTAATAAGTTGGCAAAACAGGCATTTTGACCAAGAAGTGCATATGTCTGTTAAATTTAGCCCTTCAGCCCTAGTACAAAAGTGCTATTGATCTCTGATATGTTGACAGTGTTCCCATTGTCCTTTTATGTGTTTTCAGCTCAAGCCCCAAAGAGTGTGAAGATCTTCATTAATCTTCCTCGTTCCATGGGTTTCGATGATGCCGAGAGAAGCGAAGCGACGCAGGCACTGGATCTGTCAGAGGAAGACTACAAAGACGACGGTCTCATCCCGCTCAGATACGTCAAGTTTCAGAACGTCAACAGTGTGACTGTACGTTAAATTACACTCTTAATACTGATAAAATTAATAAAAATAAAATAATAATATATTAGTTAATAAGAAAATAGAAAATTCCCCATTCAATGAAATCCAAACATCATTTTTGCAACCTTTGCAAAAATAGTCAATCTTTAAATGTTCATCTTATTTAAAGGGATAGTTCACCCCAAAATACAAAATTGTCATCATTTACACACCCTTTAGTTGTTCTAAACCTGTATGAGTTAAGATATAATTTGAAGAATGTTGGTAACCAAAGAGTTGATGGTCCCCATTGACTTCCATAGTATGAAAAAAAAAAAAAAAAAAAAAAAAAAAAAAAATAGTTGTTGGTCCCCATTGATTTCTATAGTGTGGGGGGAAAAAAAAAAAGTTGCTATCCCCATTGACTTC
Source organism: Hypophthalmichthys molitrix (assembly GCA_037950675.1). Lineage (NCBI taxonomy): Eukaryota > Metazoa > Chordata > Actinopteri > Cypriniformes > Xenocyprididae > Hypophthalmichthys > Hypophthalmichthys molitrix. The sequence continues at coordinate 1,360,352 of CM075512.1, read as the reverse complement.
CATAGTATAAAAATAGTTGTTGGTCCCCATTGACTTTCATAGTATGAAAAGAAAATGGTTGATGGTTCCCATTGACTTCCATAGTATATATATATATAAAAAAAAAAAATAGTTGTTGGTCCCCATTGATTTCTATAGTATGAAAAAATAGTTGCTGGTCCCCATTGACTTTCATAGTATGAAAAGAAAATGGTTGATGGTTCCCATTCACTTACATAGTATATATATAAAAAAAAAATAGTTGTTGGTCCCCATTGATTTCTATAGTATGAAAAAATAGTTGCTGGTCCCCATTGACTTTCATAGTATGAAAAGAAAATGGTTGATGGTTCCCATTGACTTCCATAGTATAAAAAAAAAAAAAAAAAAAATAGTTGTTGGTCCCCATTGATTTCTATAGTATGAAAAAATAGTTGCTGGTCCCCATTGACTTCCATAGAATGAAAAAAAAAAAAAAAAAAAATAGTTGACGGTCCCCATTGATTTCTATAGTGTGGGGGGGAAAAAAAAATTGCTGTCCCCATTGACTTCCATAGTATAAAAATAGTTGTTGGTCCCCATTGACTTTCATAGTATGAAAAGAAAATGGTTGATGGTTCCCATTGACTTCCATAGTATAAAAAAAAAAAAAAAAAATAGTTGTTGGTCCCCATTGATTTCTATAGTATGAAAAAATAGTTGCTGGTCCCCATTGACTTCCATAGAATGAAAAAAAAAAAAAAAAAAAATAGTTGTTGGTCCCCATTGATTTCTATAGTATGAAAAAATAGTTGCTGGTCCCCAGTGACTTTCATAGTATGAAAAGAAAATGGTTGATGGTTCCCATTGACTTCCATAGAATGAAAAAAAAAAAAAAAAAAAAAATAGTTGATGGTCCCCATTGACTTCCATAGTATAAAAAATATTTGCTGGTCCCCATTGACTTCAATAGTATGAAAGAAAAAAAAAATTAGTTGCTATCCCCATTGGCTTCCATAGTATTAAAGAAATACTATGGAAGTCAATGGGAACCAGCAAATGTTTGGTGACCAACATTCTTCAAAATATCTTCCTTTGTATTCAACAGAACAAAGAAACTCTTACAGGTTTAGAACAACTTGTGGGTGAGTAAATGATGACAGAATTTTTATATTTGGGTGAATATTATTTTACTTTGGCCCCCTTGTGTTTTAAAAACATTTTGGGAATCGGAACCATTTACCAAAGTACTTGATTTCTGAGCTTCTAATCAAAGGTTTCTCATTCTCCACCTGTTTTTGTTTTCAGTTATTTATTAAGTCAAACCAAGGAGACGAGGAGACGACAAAAGTGAACTATTTGACGTTTATCGGAACTCCGGTCCAGGCGACAAACATGAACGACTTCAAACGGGTGAGTAAATATTGTTAACCGATAATATCAAGCCCACTTTCCACCATTCAATCAAATCCTGATGAATCCAGTCTGTCCGACATTATTTTCAGGTGAAAATTTTATTACTTAGCATCATGGAAGTAAAATGTGGTGCACTTTGTTTTTGCGTGTCAAATGCAGGTTGTGGGTAAGAAAGGAGAAAGTCACTGAAGAGGAAAAGACGACACGACATATTGCTGCAATCTCTCCACGGGCGTCTCTCTCCGCCAACATGACTGGGCAAAATCAACACACACTCTCACACACACACAGCGGAGCGCTGCATACGTCCCACAGCTCGCCATCAGAGGGGGAGAGAGCGAGAGAAGACACAGCTTTGTCTCAATGAGGCCGTGTATCACAAATAATTTTTATCTGAAAACCTCCTGAAAATGTTCCTGTAAATAAAGTCGATCCTTTTTCAAAGGCATGTGGCTACTGTCCATCTGTCCTAACACTCAGCGCTGAAACTGTTGTCTTTTGATCATTTTAAATACCTTCATATAAAATTAATGAATCAAAATGCATTTTTCTTAAAAAAAAAAATAATGTACTGTTGTTCCTGATCTAGCCGCTGGGTGGCAGCAGACGCCACGTAATCAGCGCGTGTCCGCGGGGGCGCGTCTGGAGCGCGTTCCTGTGAGAGGAGCTCCGCTATTTAAAAACGAAACGAAAATGTATAACAAATTTATACATAAATCCATTCGCGTTTTGTTGGAATATTATCCTTGCATTTGTTTAAATCATATCATTTGAAAGAAACACGAAATTGGGACAATTTACAATCATTAAAATTAAAATGATCATTCATATAATAAAATCATTTGAATAAAGTCGTGTTTTCATTTAAGAATAAATAACATTTACTTGCATAAAACACATTTGTAAACATTGCGTTTTGAATATAATAGACTATATTTTGGGGGGAAATATAGATGTGGTTTTTGAACTACAAAAGCAAACGTGTTTAAAATCAGTATTTCTGCTAAATATATATTTTTTTGAGGACAATATTAGCTATTTATAGAAAAATATCTAACGCATGTGACATTTTATTTACTATTCGTCATTGTTTAATTAGCCTATAACAAGAAACTTCCATATACATAGGGTATTAATTGAAAAACAAAAGAATAAAACTATTATTGATCAATTTGTTCAATCTTGGATTGTGAATCTTAAATCGATCGAGATTAATAATTGAAAAAGTCGCGCATAAACTCACTGTATTTAAATTACGCTTTATTTCACATTTGGTTATTATTAAATGATCAATGTAATAATGCTCCTAATATCATGCACAGGTCACAAATATTTTTTAACTCTAATTTAATTCTGTAGGCTATTGTTTTGGGGTTAATTTGTGAACATTTGTTCAGCGTTTTCATAATACGCGATTGTTTTCTTTGTAAAATACTCCGATTGAGCATAAATGAGACACGAAAAACACATTTCTGCTTGTTTTTTAAAACGAATTATATGCTAAATGAAATCGATGGCACGTTTCATAAAAATAAATAATTTAATAACGGACATTATTTTTGTTAAATGTTCATCAGAATAAAATAAGAATTACGCCTTTTTATTCAAGATAGCTATTTGTTTCAGCGTAGGCCTACACATTTGTACGATTTCATTTCATACATGTTCTATAATTAAAGCAGTCATGTATTTTAATCCGTATGTTAAAATGTATTAAATACGGCCAGTTCAGCATATTCACAATGAAACCTTTGAGACTCCGCCGGTCCATCTGAGGTTCATTTCTCTGTATAATAAACTCTTGAGGTGTGATGCTGCCATTTTGCTCTACAATGTTCTGTAAAAGAGACTGAACTCACAGGCCTGATGATTTGAAGCAGAACTGAGATTCTGTTGTAGATGTTGAGCGCTTTAACAGACTCGATTTCGGGTCAGATGCGGTTAAACAGGATGTTGGACGGCAATGAAACATGTTCAGTAATGTAATAAGTGCATGAAAGAGGGTTCAGTACTGCGTTAGCGGTCAGTGGAGAGCTGCTCTCTGGATCAGGACGGTAGTTCAGTAAAAAGGGAACACTGAGTCAACAAAATGAACGAACGGCTTTCAAACCACATTACCCTGGAGTCAAGATCAGACGCGATGTTCCTCATGTTTTTCATTTGAAGAGGTTTTTAGGAATTCGGATGAAAAGTCACTACTACTAGCTGACAGATATCAGTCAAGCAGGTGTCGTGTGAAATCGCACAGTCTGTTTCAAAAACTGATACACTCTAAAACAAAAAAGAAGAAGCAAAAATATAAGTCACGGGAGCAGCCCGCCAATTTTAAAACCAATCAAAAACGTCAATCATTTTGCGCGCTCGCGATTGATTAAGTGCCGTTGGAACAGGCGGGACTTTCTGTTTGAATTTAAACAACAAAATGGTGGCGGTTCCCAGAACAGCACCTACAGGTTAGCGTTGTTTTGACTTTAAAGTTACATACATAACCAGCGTTGCCAATTTAACTATTTTGTAACTAGATTAGCGACTCCCTTGCTCTTTTTTTTTTTTTTAAACCTAGCGACAAATCTACCAACTTCTTGCACAAACCTTGTCTAGGTTCTTTTCTCGTTCATTGATCGATATTTATTTTTATATAAATCATTTTGACGTCATCTGGCGACATTTAACGATCAGATTTAGCTACTTTCATTTGAAAGCAGTTGGCAACGCTGTACGTAACATATAATTTATATTTAGCATAATATACATAAATATAAGTAGAATTCATGTTGAAAACAAGTGAAATTGTATGGAGAACTGGATTTTTGTTCTGAAGAAATTGTGAGTAATGTTTGTACCTGCACCAAATGCTTTACTGTGCCGTTGCTAAGGTGTTCTGAATGGTTAAACATGGACGTCTGAGTGGTTTTTAGTTTAGTTTTAGCTGAGTGGTTTCTGTGGTGTTTAGTTGGATTTAAAACGAGTCTTTTTAGCGCGTTTCTAAAGTGTTGATATGGTGTTCTGAGTGGTTTTAGCGCGTTTCTAACCCGTTGCTATGGTGTCCTGAGTGGATTTCGTTGCTATGGTGTTCTGTTTGGTTTTCAGCGCATTGCTACAGTCACTATTGTTGTGTTTTGGGTGGTTGCCAGGGCATTGCTATGCAGTTGCTGTGGCGTTCTGAACTGTTTTACTGCGTTGCTAAGGTTTTCTGCTTGGTTGCCAGAGCGTTGTTAGGTGGTTGCTCATTGGCCCAAGTCAAAAAAGAGCAAAATTTGTATTTATTTTGTCATTTTACTTTCTCTCTTTCCCTGGTCACTGACCTCATCTTTCAACATGCCATCTTCCCGTGTCAGGAGAGAGTCTCTTCATGTCTTTCATTCATTCCTCACTTAAAAATACATCGCAGACATGAGCCTCCATCTCTCTCTCTCCTGTCGTCTGTCCATGTTTCTGTCAGGCACTGATCTCTGGTTGGCTGTCGTCTCTCTGCCTGGCACATTGTTCAGAAACACCACCTCCCCTTGAGTTCCTCCTCGATGGCACTGACGCTGGCCTACGGTTGGCACGGCACTAGCTGAATGTGTGCCGCCTTTTGTTGCCCAGAGAACAGGCTGATCCTGGCACAGAGTTGCTCTCCTTTCACAACCCTCCTCCCCCCGATGCCCTGGAGTCAACTGGCATCATTCCACCAGACATCAGACCGCCCGCCAGCGCCCCGCGTGCCCCCGCATGAGCTGGAATACTGGAGCGGATTGTGCCAGTTAGGCCTGTGTGTTCTGCTACTACTGCACAGCATTTTATTTAAATACACTATACCTTATATAATGATAATCATTTTAAAGAGTAGCATGCTACACTGTTGTCACATCACGACCTCACTGAGTTCTCTATTCTTATTTCACAGTTTTCATCCATTATTTTTTTGTAAAAATGTCTCAAACTTTTGCAGTCTGGTCAAATAATGAGTCAAGAAGGAGATATTAAAATTTGGATTGATATTATTTTGTCTGTAAATGGAAAAGTCAAATGCATTGCCTTGCGGGATACAGTATTTTCAGTGTTTGCTCCGAGAGATATATATAGATAATGCCCATGATAACAATAAGTCATTTTAAACAGTTTTTTTTAAAAATGTCTCAACTTTTGGCAGTCTGATAAATTAAATCGAGAAGATTTAAAAAAAAAAAATTGGATTGATATTACTTAATTTCTTTGTAAATGGAAAAGTTGAATGCAGTATTTTTATTTATTTATTTATTTTATTTTTTGCAGTGTGTTCTCTGGTTGCATATTTGGTCAAACATAATATATCATCTGCATATTGCATGCATACAGTGCACTGTATACATATGTCTCTTTTGTGCATGCATGCGTGTTTGGATGTTCATGCAACTTAAATTTACTGACTTCTGTTAATTCATATGAATTTAAGAAATACAACAGCAGCTCATCAACCATCAAACCCTCAGTTTAATAATGTCTTTTTATGCACCTGTTCAGAAAGATGATAAATCCAGTAATGTTTTTATTTGAACATGTGCAATTTATACTCTTTACAAACTTTTTTTTTTTTTTTTTTTATCAAAGTAACTTACTAAGTGTGTATTTTTGTTTGTTTAGAAATGGATATGTTGTATATCATAACTGTTATATCTAAACATTACAATAAATACAAATAAATTAATTTAAAATCAGCATAAAATGACAATTCACCACATTTTATAAATGTATTATTCATTACGCTTGGATCATGATTATTTTATTTTAGTTTTATTAATATTTTGAATTGGCTTTTATTTTTATATACTTAGTTTTCATGTTAGTTTTAGCTGTTGTTATGCTTTTAAATCTTTTATATTTTATTTTCAGCTTTATTTCAGTTTTAGTTAACGATAATAACCCTGGACATCACTCACTGACTTCGATGTACATCACAATATGGAAGAAAAGATCTGTCTGCTCTTCCATTGCATTGGACTTTAAATGTGTTGCACAGATGCATTTAAATTAAGGTGCACATGTTTGTATTGTATTGTATTGTATTGTATGTTAAATACACATTAGGTGCGTCCAATTTCAAATACTTATGCACTATTCTATGAAGTTTTGTGGTATACAGTAAATAGTGCGAGTAGTGTGTTCACACTGAAAATTTCAAAAAAAAAAAGTGCACTTAATTGACCGAAAAATTAAGTGTTTGACACTTCATGCACTCGACTGTCGCACTTTAATTACGTAGCGGAGGGGGAGGGGCTACCAGACTGGTAAAATACATACACTACATGGTTGAGTGCATAAGTACATAGTGTATAAGTTCGTCATTTAGGACACAACTGTTATATCCTCAGAACGGTCTATGACGTCCTTGACGGTCCATGTTATTCTAGCCGTTGTGCATCTTTACAGGCCGTTGAGATTCAGCTGTCAGTCAGTCAGGTCAGCTGGAAGGACAGCGCTGAAGATCGTGAATGAGTCTCAGGTGCTCATTACCGCTCGCAGCAGGTGACTGCTCATTTCAACCGCATACGCTGATCTCAGTTCAGCCTCATGTGATCATTCTAACAGGGTCTCATGTCCTGCGTCTCAGCCTGACCTCGCAAACACGTTGTCATCATGCATAGCGGAAGTTTTACAGAAAGCCAGATGTCTGACGGCATGTTTTTAATCATGCATGTTTGCACATTCTCTCTCATTTCTTTGTTTGTGCATGTGTGTTAATGCAACGTAAATTCTGTTTGTGTTTATATTCACACACACATTTCAAAGAAAAACAACAGTTTTTTGATCATGTGACAGTGAATTAGTGTTGTCAAAAGTACTGACTTTGGTACCAAGTCTCTGATTGGCCATTGAGTTCACACCCTCAAAAGATAGGCTATGTCTGTGATTGGCATCAAAACCATGTAAATAGACATCTTTGATGCTCTTCACTAAGCGCTTACACAGATATACATGGGAGAGTTTGAAAGCAGGCGTCTATCAGCGGATCCCTTTATAAATATTGAGTTTTACAGTATGTAAAGTAAGTATGTACTTTGTTTTGACCAGATGATCTGCACGTTCAATGTCCACTCTTGATTCGTGGGATGTTTAAAAGTACAGCGCAGTGTAAAATCTGAAGAAAGCTTGTGATTGGCTAAAGAATTTGATGAGCACAAATCATTGGTAATCTTACCGAAAGTCCAAAAAGCTTGTTTGATATGCATAAGGTTGATGATATTGAGGGATGATCAAGCATTATTGTCTTTATTGCTATAGCTATATATAATCAAGTCGCTTTTATTTTTTATAGTGCTTTATATAATATTAATATAGAATATGTAAGCACTATAACAGCAGTTATACACTTGTGAGAATCACATTTTGGAAAATGTCTCCACAAAAAGTGATTTGTAACAACATTTATTTGAAATGACTACATCAACGGGTTTGTCTGAGGGTTTCATTTAAATAAAATGGTATTTTTTCAGGTTTATACTATCATATGGGATGTATATTAAGCAGTTTTCTTTGTGGGGACTGTTGGTTGATGTGTTTGTTTCTCTTTCAGTCAGAATTTGTTCATTCATTGATTCATTGCTGTGTGTTACAATACATCTGCTCTTCAGTGTGGTCAGTTCTGCTTTTAAATCTGTTGTTGTGACGTCTAGAATGAACCCAGTCTCACGTAGAGCGTTAGTTGTGTCTAGTGAAGTGGAAGAGGACAGAACATGTCATTTTAAACTAGTGGATATGAAGAGAAACACAGAGATCTGGGATATCAGCGGCGTGTGTTATTAAGGCTGTCAGCACTGACATATGGCAGACGCTTTGACGCTGAGCTTTTGTGTGTCTTTCATATGGATTCTGTGCGCTCTCTTCACATATGTTACAGCATCTTAAGACACATCACACCTGAACTAAAAAAACACAGACAAGAGCGTGGAACTTGACAATCTGTGCTACAGGAAATATTATGTTTTTTAAAAGGCATCTCTCTGACTTACTCATGTTTAAGAGCTTCCCTTTAAATTGACTCTCGCTTGTCTAATTCTTATTTGAAATCTAAGTGTTTATCTTTTAGAATGTTTTTAGTGCAGTTTTAGTTTGCTTAAAAAATTTGTCCTCATTTGTAAGTTGGATAAAAGGATTTGCTATTATAAATAAACGTAATGCAAAATAATATATAATTTACTAGGGAATCTCAGATCGATAAGCTGCAGATTGGTATTGGCTGATAATCACATACTATGACTCGATCTGTCATTAAATTTGACCAATTTTCACTCAGTTCACTTTTTCAGGGAGATATTTTCTTTTAAATAATTCTCTGTTTAAGGACTACAACAAACGGCTGGTAGGGACTACAACAGGCTTCTTCCTGAGTTGGTGACATCACAAACCCTAAAATTTACATAAACCCCGCCCCCGAGAACACACAACAAAGGGGGCGGGGCCTTGTTGTGCTGCTTTAGTTTTGTTGTAGTAGAGTGGTGTTGTCATGCCGTCATTTACACCGGACTGCTTCACAAACGAGGGTCAATTCAACGATGACTGCACATGCTAGTCAATGAGTTGAATCAACTCCACATCAACTATATAAATAAATGTATCCACTTCAGAAACGTCTAAAAGTTGTAACTTCTTCCTGAGTCTCTCCATCAGTGTCGACTCCGGTTTGAACAATGTAAGGCTGAACACCGTTACTGACAATCCTCATTTTGGCTGCGTGAGATTCTCCAGCTTTGTTGTTGTTGAGCAACCGAAGCGTGAGCTGTTAAAGCTCCGCCCTCTTCTGGAAAAGGGGCCGGGAGCAGCAGCTCATTTGCATTTAAAGGGACACACACAAAAACGCCGTGTTTTTGCTCAAACCCAAACATTCCACTTAGTAAATTCCATTTTTATGACTGGATTATGCGATTCTGTGTTTTCCACTTTTCAAAAATCATTAGGCCCTACATATGATAGTTTTGTGCATGAAACAGACAAAATTTAAGTCATTAATGTCAGGCTTGATGGTCTAGAGCTGTACGGCCCTCATCTAGTTTTATTATATCGAAGTGTATATAGCTCTTTTTGTTTTTGTTTTTTTGAGTCTGAATTAATCTGTATTTCTGATTGTAATATGTTCTCTGATATGTTTGACCAAGAGCCATGTTTCTGTTCTGTAAAACTACAAAGTTATTTAGTGAAAGATTCTCTCATGTGGAGAGACATTTAGGTCACAATAAAAAAAAGATCTTTGTTGTGTTTGCAGGACCGTTCATCCCAGCTGTAGTGTGTGTGTGTGTGTGTGTGTGTGTGTGTGTGTGTGTGTGTGTGTGTGTGTGTGTGTGTGTGTGGAGGAAGAGGAGTTCTACCCCTGCGGCACAGAAATTGCCATGTCATAATTTATGACTTAAAAAGCATTAATGTTTCAGCATGCAGCGAGGGGCGGCGCATTCTGTTTGAGGCAATCATTTCCTTAGTGAATGATTTATATGTGTCATATCAAAGTTTTATAGGATAAACAGTAACATCAACACTGTGCCACAGACCTGCAGGAATTCAGCCTTCCAACTTTCACATCCAAGCGCTGCTCACATTACAGGGAAACACAGAGTTTAGCACAGACTCGACGGAGAATCAAACACCGGCGCTGGGAATTTAACACACTGTGGGACTATAGGCATTCTTCTGATTTATTTCTATCTGCGAGCTTTGAAATTTGAATTCCTTGTGTATTTGAACAGGTGTAAAGTGATAACAAAAAGGATAGGGATAGTTCACCTAAAAATGAAAATTATCTCATGATTTACTCATCCCTCAAGCTATCCTAGGTGTACATGACTGTCTTCTTTCAGACGAACACAATTGGAGATATATTTAAAAATATCCTGGCTTTTCCAAGCTTTACAATGGGAGTGAATAGGGGGTGAGATTTTGAAGCCCAAAAAAGTGCATCCATCCATCATAAAAATAATCCATACAGCTCCAGGGGGTTAATAAAGGCCTTCTGAAGCGAATCAATGGGTTTTTGTGTATCAGAAGTGTATCCCTTGACCCGACACATGACGCACTGATGAATGTTGAAGCTCAGAGGATAGAGCAAAACAAAACACCGGTCATGAATTAGAAGTCTAATACAAGAATTTTTAAAGAGAAATGTCAGAGGGTTTTGATATAAGAGCTTGAGTTTGTTGCACAGCCCTATTTGTTTGAACCACAAGAGGCATCTTAAGCTTACGATACTCCTAGATCCTACGTTGCGTCAGAAGTTACTCTTTTGGCGGGTCAATGACGTGACGGGTCATTTTTTTTTTTTTTTGTCCAAAGGCCTTAATAATAATAAAAAATAAAGACAAGACATCTAAGGTAGTACAACTAGATCTCTTTTATTGAATCCAAAAGGTTTTAATTATATTTTGTTACATATAAAGGGATTTTAAAGATTTTGAAGTGTCAAAAGGTCATTCGGTTTAACCGTCCAAAGGCCAATACAGCCATTTCATTTGTGATTAAAATATCTTAAAATGTAATAAATGTATATATTTTTTTTATTCTGGCATGATTTTATAACTTCATATATCAACATAGTGCAAAACAGTATTAAAATTATGTGTAGAAGTCGTTGCTTTGTTATGAGAAAGAAAATCCGGAAAAATGAATTTCATTGATGTCATTCGGAGTAACCAATATAAAGAGACCATTTTAGATCAAGTCATGCAGTCAATATCATGTGACAGGATGTAACATCATTCAGACATCTGCAAAGGACCACATGGTCATGAAGCAAAGTAACTAACTCTCTTTAAACTATTTGAAAAATTCATGTTTTCTCTTGCTCATACACGTCCCGAAACATCAGGTCATTCGGTACAACCGCTATAAAACATGGAAAATGTTGTAATATTTTAAAAACTTGTACTAAATATAAAATGTTCGATTGACCTTTTGCTAGCTAGCTAGATATCAGTGTTAGCATTGTTTGAAAATATTGTCATTCGGTATAACCAAAAGTGTCATTCTGTAAAACCGAAATTTGGGTTAAACTGAATGACTTTTTTGGTGACACATTTTGTCCATCTTGTAAAAAATGACAAAAACAGTGTTATTTGATTATAAAAACCACATAATATCATTTTTAACAATTAATAAAACTTCAAAATCAATTATATCTTTGTTTTTTTTTACACTTTTAAAAACCTTTTTCATCAATGACCCCAGCGTAAATCGGTGCGTATCTCCCTTTGCCGGAAACTAGTTATTATAGTTTAAAGTTTTTTCAAATATGGATTTTTTTCATACAAAAACCCATTGCTTCACTTCAGAAGGCCTTTATTAACCCCCTGGAGCCGTGTGGATTATTTTTATGATGGATGGATGCACTTTTTTGGGCTTCAAAATCTCGGCCCCCCCTTGACTACCATTATAAAGCTTGGAAGAGTCAGAATATATTTAAATATCTGATTGTGTTTGTCTGAAAAAAGGTAGTCATATACACCTGGGATGGCTTGAGGGTGAGTAAATCATGGGATAATTTTCATTTTTGCGTGAACTATCCCTTTAAGTCTTGTAAGGTTTGCCATGTCTTAATGTGTTGGTTAAGTTCAACAAATGAAAGCTTATTACAAAGTGTTACCTTTTTGTCTCTGTGTGTGATAGATATTCAATCAGTGAAGAAGTTTTGAACACATGGCACCATTAATTCAACACAAGCTTTAATCTTACAACTTTCATTCACTCTTTTCCTCATTAAAACTGCTATTTTCCCCTGCTAAACACGATATATGAAACGTAAGATCTGGGTCTGATATGATGCCAGGTCCTCTGTGTGGTCGACCTGTCGTTTGAGGGCAGAAATCTAATTGATTTTATAAGATTTTTGCTTTACAGGTTTTCTTTTTTTCCCCCACTGCAAATGAAATGTAATTTTGAATGAATAATGCATCTTCCCTAAAGGCTTCCAAATATTTAAAAGCGTGCGAGAGGAAAAAAAAAAGCACAAAGCGTTTACGTGACACCGGAAATTGGCATAGCATCCATCAACACACACAGACGCCAGCGCACACAGGGGTATCAGTGTGGTGCGTGATGGGTAGACGTCTGCAGGGGGCATTTTACAAAGGATTCTGGGATCTCAGACGCACGCAGAGAGGACACTACACTCGTTACAGCTCATTAAAGAGCTTACGATGATTATTTTAACAGTGTGTGAGTCTGTGACCGACCGTGATTTTGTTGAATATCTATCAGACGGATTATGGCTAATATTTTATTACCATGAGAATCCTGCTGATTCTTTATTTTATTAAGCTGATTGACTGAGTGCTTATTTAAACACATGCTAAGCTTTACCTGCATTTTAGCTTTTACTAGCAGACCTCGAGCGCTTGGTATTAAAGTTCAGCGTGTGCATCGTCCTGCAGCGTGAACGAATGAAGCCTTAAGTCGTCAAACGCATACCTTATGGAGGTGAAAGTCAGGGAAAAGGACTGTAAAGAAGAATATATAAGTTTATTTTAACCAGCCTTTCGGCAGTAAGCCTTTCTGTACCTTGACAAAGGCTTGTTGACTGAAACGTTGGTAAAAATAAACTTATAAGTGAGTGTTCAGTTATATTCTTCTTTACAAAGTCTTGTGGAACTTTTAATGGAATTTTCTCTCAAATACTTTATTCTGATTGGTTAAGCAACATTGAGCAAATATTTTTGATTAATGATGCTAAATTGTATATTTGTATGAAAGCTTGTTTCCGCCACGGAGTAAAAAAATAAAGGTAATTGCAACTTTTTATCTCACAATTCTAACTTTTGTTGTAATTGCAAGTTTGTCTCACAGTTCTCTTTTTTTTTTTTTAAACATTGTCGAGTTTATAACTCGCAATACAGACTTTTTTTCTCAGAATTGTGAGTTTATATATCAATATTCGAGAAAGTCAGAATTGTCAAATATAAACTGATAAACAAATATAAACAGTTGAGATTTGCTATGTTGAATATATATCCCTTTACTTGAGTCTGCTGTATTTATTGTAGTTTTTATTTTAAATTTATTATAGTTTTATTAATATTTTGAGTTAACTAAAAATCTAAAAATAAAAGCTTTCATGTTAATTTTAGTTTAATATTTAGTCATTTCATTATGTGCTTTAGTCATTTTATTAGTTTTTGTTTCGTTTTGTTTTTAAAAATATTGATATTTAGGTTTTAAGTTTTATTTTAAAAAATTTAGTACTTCAGCTTAAACTTATTTTAGTTCATTGCCAAGGCAACATTTCTAATTTTCGTTGTTTTTCAACTAATATTCATATTTTATTTCAGCTTTATTTCAATTAACAGAAATATTTTTTTCATTAGTTTAATGATAATAACCCTGGACTTGGACATGCTTATAAATACAAATTTAGTTAAAGAGCTGGGCTATAATAAAGTTGCATTCTGTAATAAATAAAAGATTGCTGTATTGGTATTATTAATGTGTCATTGACGAATAAGGTTTTTAAAAGTGTAAAAAATACAATGCATATATAATTAATTTTGAAGTTTTATTAAGTGTCAACAATGAGATTATGTGGTTTTATAATCAATTAAAACTGCTTTTGTCAGTTTTTTACAAGATGGACAAAATTTGTCACCAAAAAAGTAATTCAGTTTAAACAAAATTTGGTTTACTTCTGGTTATACCGAATGACGATATTTTCAAACAATGCTAACACTGATATCTAGCTAGCTAACTAGCAAAAGGACGATTAAACATTTTATATTTAGTACAACTTTTTAAAATATTACAACATTTTCCATGTTTTATAGCGGTTGTACCGAATGACCTGATGTTTCGGGACATGCGTATGAGCAAGTGAAAACATGAATTTTTCAAATAGTTAAGAGAGATTTAATTACTTTGCTTCACGACCATGTGGTCCTTTGCATGTGAATGATGTCACATCCTGTCACATGATATTGACTGCATGACTTGATCCAAAATGGTCCCTTTATATTGGTTACTCCGAATGACATCAATGAAATTCATTTTTTCAGACATTCTTTCTCATAACAAAGCAACGACTTCTACACATAATTTTAATACCATTTTGCACTATGTTGATATATGATGATATAAAATCATGCCAGAATAAAAAATATATACATTTATTACATTTTAAGATATTTTAATCACAAATAAAATGGCTGTATTGGCTTTTGGACGGTTAAACCAAATGACGTTTTGACACTTCAAAATCTTTAAAATACCTTTATATGTAACAAAATATGATTAAAACCTTTTGGATTCAATAAAAAAGATCTAGTTGTACTACTTTACATACTTCGGATGTCATATCTTTGTTTTTTATTATTATTAAGGCCTTGACCCGTCACGTCATTGACCCTAATAGTTTTTTGTGTACTATGTTGTAAAACACTATTGTTCTTCTTAGCGGAAGCGGAAGCTATTAAAAAAATAGTCAATTAAAAAATGTCAACTCAAATCAGCATATCTATATTAAATTATTACATTTATTTTGTAACCAGCTGTGTAAGAAGAAAGTTAATGTGCCGTCTGAGTTTAGTCTGTGATAATAGCTGACTGTACATTGTCCATTACAGATATTGAAGCAGTGATTTAGAAATGCATTTAATACGACAGAAGATTCTACATAAAAGATCCAGTTTTCTTTGTTCCAAGAAGAAAAGCAAAGATGAGCATTTTCCTCTGATCCGGAGAGCGAGGGGCCACTCCGGCAATCTGGAGCAAATATCTGATTAACATTCAGCCGTACTTTATCTAAACAGAATACATCATCACGTTTGGCACCGGACCCAATCAGACCATTGAGACGCTTCCGTGAGCCAGATTTATTCAAGCGCTGCCAGAAACGCAACTCTGATTGGTCCTCCATTTACAACACGCCGACCCACAATGCATTCTGTCCTGGTTCCGTTCTACAATTCAATCTGCGTCTACATTCAATCTGAATCAAAATCAGCTTCCTGTGTTTCTTTATTACAGTGACAATTAAGACCACAGCGACTCTGGAAAATGAGCCCTTCCTGTCCAACACCTCATTCTCATGGAAATAAGATAAAATCCATAAATATCTTCAACACATAACAGAAGTGGGAAACACTTTACAATAAGGTTCCATTTGTGAACATCAGTTAACACGCTGAAAAAATTGGTGGAGGATTTACTTAGAAATTGCTAGTAAATTTCACAAAGTTGTTTCAAAGAAAAGGCAAGTAACACATTGAAATAAACGTGAAAGTTCGAAGTAAAAAGACTTACTAAAATCATGTTTTACAGTGCATGAACTTGCAATGAAAAATACTTCTAAAGAATTTATTAATCATTAGTTATTGTAAATTCCAATATTTACTAATAAATTCAGAATCAAAAGTTGCATCTGTTAATATTATGCTAACATGAACTATTTATTCATAACAATGAATACATGCATTGCTCATTTTTAGTTAATATAAATTAATGCATTGGTTAACGTTAACTAAACTCCAATAACTGTTAAGCCATATTTTACTGGACTGCATCGTTTTTAATGTAAATAGACAATGTTTTTATACAGCGATACTGTGATGTGATTAAAAATCACCTGCATGTATTTGATTTTGTTTGTATTAATCTTAAATGTCTTATTTAGCTTTTTATTAACTATATGACTTTTGTTGGTTATTTTTTTCTCACTAGGGTTGTCAAATGTACCGCTTGGTACCAGAAGTTGACGCGTACCCGCTAATAGACACTGCTTTCAAATGCTCTCGTTCGTGTTTGTTTGAGCTCTCTGACCGTCAAAGGTTTCTTTTTACAACAAGTGTTGATCATTGTAGCCAGTCACAGTCATATGAACGCAATGGCCAATCAGAGGTGCTAGTCAGTAAGAATCCCCTTAACACTGCTGTTTGCTTTGTTCATTGTAACCAAGTGTAAACACGATGTAAATAAGAGATTCATTGTTCAATTAAAGCGACTTTTTTATTATAACAGGAGTTTTCACGAGTGCAAAATTGAGCTTGTGCTTTAGTGTTTGACAGATTTAGTGATTAGTGTTTATTAAAGTGTTAATTCACCCACAAATGAAAATCATGTCGTTCCACACCCGTAAGACCTTCGTTCATCTTCAAAACACAAATTAAGATATTTTTGATAAAATCCGATGGCTCAGTGAGGCCTCCATTGCTAGCAAGATAATTAACACTTTCAGATGCCCAGAAAGCTACTAAAGACGTATTTAAAACAGTTCATGTGGTTCAACCTTAATGTTATGAAGCGACCAGAATACTTTTTGTGCGCCAAAAAAAAACAAAATAACGACTTTATTCGACAATATCTAGTGATGGGCGATCTCAAAACACTGCTTCATGAAGCTTCGAAGCTTTACGAATCTTTTTTTTTCCGAATCAGTGGTTCGGAGCGTGTGTTAAACTGCTAAAGTCACGCCCCCCAGTGGTGAACCATTGAAATTTCGAAACAATTATGATGTAACAAAGCTTTGTTTGCTGAAATCACGTGACGAGTTTGATACACGCTCTGAACCACTGATTCGAAACAAAAGATTCGTAAAGCAGTGTTTTGAGATCGCCCATCACTAGGTATTGTTGAATTGTATTGTTGTTTTTTTTGGTGCACAAAAAGTATTCTTGTCGCTTCATAACATTAAGGTTGAACCACTGTAGTCACATGAACTGTTTTAACGATGTCTTTAGTAGCTTTCTGGGCATTTGAAAGTGTAATTATCTTGCTGGCAATGGAGGCCTCACTGAGCCATCGGATTTTATCAAAAATATCTTAATTTGTGTTCTGAAGATGAACAAAGGTCTTACATGTGTGGAACGACATGAGGGTGAATAATTAATGACAGAATTTTCATTTTTGTGTGAACTAACCATTTAACCATTTCTAATCTGAACACAGGTTTGGTTTTTCATGCTGCTAAGTATTCTGCAAATTTTCTGGATTGACAACCATATTTAAATGCGCAATTGAATCGGAAACTGCGATGACTGACAGTGATAGACGAGACAAAATGGGACATTTTTTTTAATGTACTTAATTCAACATTTTTTACTCTGGTACTGAAATGCAACTGCAAAATTTTATTGGTATTAGTACTGACTACTGAAATTTTGCTATCGTGACCATTAAGATAGCCTTGCTGCTGAAAGAAAGAAAGAAAGAAAGAGAGCTAATGGAACTTTATAGAAGCTAATGAAACCTTGCGCTGCAAAAAAAAAAAAAAAATGAAATTCTTCCTCAGTATGTCTCTTGTTTTCCTGCACAAATATCTAAATATTCTTAAATAAAGATACATTTACTGGAGAAGCAAAATGACAGATGTTAAGTCTTGTTTTCTAAAAAAAAGTATCAATTAAGTTTGTTTATGCTTAAAACAAGAACAAATATCTACCAATGAGATCTTAAGAATAAACTTAATCTAAAGAGAAAACAGTTATTTCAAATAAAAGTGTAATATATTAATATTATTAGACAATGATAAAATGTACAAGTATATTAATATATATTATTTCTTGTTTTAACCAAAACACACTTAATTTAATTTATTACATAAATTATTGTGTAATTTTTGTTATCAAAAATACTGAGGAAGAAAATAATTTTTTCGCAGTGTCCTGGAACCTTATTCTAAAGTGTTACCGGTTGAAGTGATTTCAGGCTGTAAAAGCGTCTCTCATGATGTCAGGATTGGATCTATGCAAGTCATGTGACTGAACACCTTGTGATCTCTCCTTCACATGAGGTCAGTGTCTCTCTGGCCGTTAAATGACTGCGGTGTCGTGAGTGTGTTCGCTTCATTTGCTGTTGTCCAAACATCTGTCTGTCTCTCTCTCTCCCTGCAGGTTTGTGTTTATGGCATTAGTGCTGTCTCACATGGCTGTACTTCACAAGGAGGATATGTGTAATTATATTAAACATGCTCCATCTACTAACGGCCCGCTCAACACACACACACACACTTTCTGCACTGCCTGGATAAGCAAATCTCTCTCTCTCTCCCACATCTCTGCACCCTCAGAATTCTCGTCATGGTCATTACAGGAAATGACATTTACTGTATGTTTGTTCATCTGTGAGTTCTCTTTATTTTCTAATGTGAACTATAAAGTGCATCACTGCTCATCCATTTTTTTCAGTGGCCTTGCTTATATAGAAGGATTTTTCCCATTGGATTTTTTATAAAGTCTTTGTTAAAGAGTTATAAGCCATGAACCAACCAGCTACGAGGAGAATCACAACATTGCAAACTTTGAAAACCGAACAAAGATACAAGACTATGAACTTAACGACTCTATTAAGTGGAAAGTACTACAATCCCATGAAGCATTGCAAATGATATAAAACTACTGAGATCTAACATAAGTTTGTTTATATAATAAATGTGTGTATCGTTTATATTTATTATGTATATATATATATATTATACACACATGCATGTGTATATATAACAAAATATATTTATATATAAAATATTTATATTTAGATATAGTATACATTTTATATATATATATATATATATATATATATATATATATATATATATATATATATATATATATATATATATATATACACACACACACTACCAGTCAAAGTTTGGAAACATTACTATTTTTAATGTTTTTGAACAAAGTCTCTTATGCTCATTAAGGCTGCATTTATTTCATAATAAATACAGAAAAAACAATAACATTGTGAAATATTATTACAATTTAAAATTATGGTTTTCTATTTTAATATACTTTAAAATATAATTTATTCCTGTGATCAAAGCTGAATTTTCAGCATCATTACTCCAGTCTGAATAACTTTTTATTCATCAAAGTATCACAGGTTATAAAATAATATTAAGTAGCACAACTGTTTCCAACATTGATAATAAATCATCATATTAAAATGATTTCTGAAGGATCATGTGACACTAAAGACTGGAGTAATGATGCTGAAAAATTCAGCTTTGATCACAGGAATAAATTATATTTTAAAGTATATTAAAATAGAAAACCATAATTTTAAATTGTAATAATATTTCACAATGTTATTGTTTTTTCTGTATTTATTATGAAATAAATGCAGCCTAAATGAGCATAAGAGACTTTGGAAACATTACTATTTTTAATGTTTTTGAACAAACTTTCGACTGGTTGTGTGTGTGTGTGTGTGTGTGTGTGTGTGTGTGTGTGTATATATATATATATATATATATATATATATATATGTATAATATATATATATATATATATACACGTAAATATTTATCAAAAATATACATGTATGTGTGTGTATTTATATATACATAATAAATATACACAAACATATTTGTAAATAAAAAATAAATAAATAAATAAATAAATAAAAAAATATATATATATATAAATACACACACACACACATATAAAAAACACAAACTTTTATGTTAGATGTGATTAATCGATTTTACAGCCCTGATATGTGTGTGTGTGTGTGTGTGTGTATGTAATATATATGTGTATGCATGTATGTATATGTATATAAATGTATTATATATGTTTGTTTGTGTGTGTAAATCTTTTTTACCTTGCCAGTACTTCAATTTATGAAAGCCATTTAAAAGCTGCCCTTTTTAAAACAAATTGTGAAAAATTAACAAAGAATATTTTCTCTGTTCTTATATACAGAAATGTCATATTCAGTATTATAATGAAAGATTTACCATAATTTGAGATCTCAAGGGGTTACTTTTATAGAATAGTTTGTTAAAATGGTTAAACTTAAATGTTTGGGAACCTCACTGATTTCTGGACAGTCGAGAGCTTTACGACCTGCAAAAAAAAAAAAAAGAGATGAACGCAAATCTCATTTTTTTCATAGAACATTTAGAAAACTTACCCATGATTTTTAAATGACAGTGTTTTAACAGTAGTGATCTGTCTCAGTGTTACATAGATGCAAACTCCTCACCTTTCAGTGACAATTCACCTTTTTGAGATCAAAATAGGTCACCTGTGGGATTTGTATAGATCCAGTGAGAAAGGGATACTTGTGAACTTACAAAGAACCGGTTGTTTCAGAAAGTACTGTACTCAGTATTGCCGTCTGATCAGCCAATATTGTCTCAAATAGCCTGCAAAGCACTTCATCTTTTATAACATGAGATTTTGACCAAATGTATTAAATCTTGATTTTGGTAAAATGTTGCAACAGTGTGTTATTTTTTTGTGAAAAATGACAGTTTTGGACATATAAGGTAATAAAAAAAAATAAAAAATCCCTTAAAGTAACTACAAATGAGCATGTAAAATCTGTTCTCACCTTTTTCCCCCTTACCTGTTTGCATCCCTGGTGTTATTTTAGTATCATTGTTACTTTACGTTTTATTTTTATATTTTCTGTTTTCATTTTAGTTCTTATTTAGTATTAGTTTTTTAGCTTAAACTAAGTGAAAATGAGAAATGTTGCCTTGGCTACTAGCTAATTTATTTCAGTTAATATTTATTTTATTTTAAGTAATGAAAATGGTCTCAGCTTTAGTTAACGATAACAACCCTGATCCGTCTGTCCGTCTATCTATTGTCTGCACATGCACAATATTTTCTGCTGCGATTAACGGATAATTAGAATGCGGCAAAACCTAAAATCAATATACAGAAGCAAGATCTTTCTACTTCCACATGCAATATGAGGGGTTATATAAAGTTAATGAAAGTCTGAGGTGTGTTGTGATGTTGGGCTGGAAACATAATTCAAGAACTCAGTGCAGTGTAATGCCAGCTGGGACCCACCGCCGTCTCTCTCGGTCTGTGTCTCTTTCTCGCTGTTTCAAGGCTGTAGGCTATGCAGAAACATTCTTCTGTTCTCACTCGTGTTTTTCTCTGCTTGTTGATGTCTCTGGTCTCATTGTGGTGTTGTGCGTGTTAACTTTCTTTCTCTCTCTCTCTCTCTGTCTATAGACGAGGTCATCGGTCAGCCCTGATCTCACTGACCTTTGAAATAAAGAGTCAGACAGTCAATCTAGAGCCTGTTTCTTCTGCACTGGAAGAGTGAGTTTTTGCAGCCCTATGATTATGGATTGATGATGTCACAGGTCGGCTGTTCTGCTGCTTTGCTCCGTTCCAAACCCTAGTGAGCTGTCTACATAGGCAGCACCCTTCTAAGGTAACATCCTGAATGATGTGGAAATGATCATTGATAAATCATATAATATTGATACTAAAACACTGCATCCAGTCAATATGCATGTCCAGTATAGAGCAACCAGGTGGTGATTTTGCTGATTGGCTCTTTTCTTTGGAAGGCGGGACTTATTTTAGTAGAGCTGCCATATTTGGGCGTTCCTCTCTCTCCCATTCATTATAATACCAGTGGTCTATCTCAGCTATTTACAGTCTCTGTCACGTAAACTAGTGTCTGTCTGTCTGTGCTTCATGTTCTAGACAGCTGCAGAGATGGACAGTACAACATCTCTTCATGTTTTCTTTTCTCATTGTGTTTCTTCTCTCTCGTTCTCTCTCTCTCTGTATACCGTAGGGACTCGTGCCATGCTGTGTTGGGTGGCACCCATGTGCCCTCGTCTGCTGACTCCTACACTTCCATTGTGAGATTTATGCTAAATATGCATATCTTAATTGCATTATTCAAAATAATTAGCTAATATATTTTTGCATAATGACAAGGTAAGCAAATAGTGTCTCTGTGCTCTGTGTGCCGTGGCTGGGAAACTTTGCAAAATTAATAGACTCCCAAAATTACTAATTACCTCGTTTTTTCCCTGCATTTCAGGGAGGACTCGTTTCCTCCCGTGTGCTGCAGCTAAAGATCTTCACACTGTGTGTGTGTGTGTGTGTGTGTGTGTGTGTGAGAGAGAGAGAAACAGAGAGAGAGAGTGTGAGGGGATGCAATTGATCTAAAGCAGATGTATATAATACATTATAATATAAATGCATTCTTTCATAATGCACTTTTTTAATACACGTTATAAAACATTAGAACGTACCTATTTTTGGCTACACCCTTATATTGTATGATACATTATAACATAAAAATTGGGTATTTATGATGAGTTTCATTAAATGTATTATAATGCATTATAGTCCATAGTGGTATAACCATGATTATGTAAGTATTATAATGCATTATGACACATCATAAATACCTTTTTTTCTGTGTTTGATGAAATATATTATAATGCATTATACTCTTTAGTGGTATAACCATGAATTTGTAAGTATTATAATGCGTTATGACACATCATAAATACCCTTTTTTTTGTGTTTGATGAAATGCATTATAATGCATTATAGCGGTATAACCATGAATATGTAAGCATTATAATGCATTTATGACATATCATAAATACCTTTTTTTGTGTTTGAAGAAATGCATTATAATGCATTATACTCTTTAGCGTTACAACCATGAACATTATGAATTATAATACTTAAATATTACATATACTTTTTTTGTGTTTGATAAAATGCATTATACTCTTTAGTGGTATAACCATGAATATGTAAGTATTATAATGCATTATGACACATAAATTCAGTTTTTTTGTGTGTTTGATGAAATGCATTATAATGCATTATAGTTGTATAACCATGAATATGTAAGTATTATAATGCATTATGACACATCATAAATACCGTTTTTTTGTGTTTGATGGAATGCATTATATTCTTAAGCGGTATAACATGAATATGTAAGAAATATAATGCATTATAACTGTTGCTGATCTACAGTACATGCTGCACAATGATATCAATTAATCTTGTTCAAGATAATGAATATTTTCTTTATTTGTGGAAAGTAGCGAACACTTATCTTCCTGAAGATGAACTGGCCTCTCCAGTCGAGTGCATTATTTAAACTCTCCGCTGCTTGAGCTTTTAAAGCACAAATGCTGTTTTCTTACCGCACCATAATCACAGTAATTAATAGACTGGTTTCAGTATCTCTGACTATCAGGTGCTGGTCGTTCATCAACACGGCATTAATGAACATTTGGGCTGGAGTTTCCCCGGCTTTATTAAGCAGATCTGTAGTGGTTTGTGGGGTTCCTAATTCCCTGCTTCTTCCACTAAAACTCTTTCATGTCTCTCTCTCTGCTAAAATTATTCTATCAGCTATAGAATGACCCCAACAAAGTGTTCAAACCGTTTTAGTCATGCTTTAAAATGTCTAAATGTAATTGCAGTAAATATAAAATATGATTTATTTATTGTAAAGGAAGATGGTACAGGCAAAGGTGTTGTGGATGGTTTCCAGGGTGTTGCTATGCAGATTCTAGGGTTGCTAGGGGGGTGTGGGTGGTTGTTAGAAACCTGCTAGGCAGCTTCTAAAGTGTTCTGAGTACTTGTTAGCGGGTTGTTAGGGTGTTATGGGTGGTTGCCAGGGCATTGCTGAGCAGTTTCTAAAGGTGTCCTGAGTAGTTGTTTACCAGTTACCAGGGTGTTGTTGGTGGTATCCAGGGCATTGCTATGCAGTTTCTAAAGTGTTCTGAAAAGTTGTTCACTGGTTTCTAGAGTGTTGTGGGTGGTTGCCAGGATGTTGCTAGGCAGTTTCTAATGTGTTCTGAGTAGTTGATTGCTGGTTTCCAGGGTGTTGCTGTGCAGTTTCTAAGGTGTTCTGAATAGTTGTTCACAGGTTTTTATGGTGTTCGGGGTGGTTTCCAGGGTGTTGCTATGCAGTTTTTAAGTGTTCTGAATAGTTGTTCACAAGTTTCTGGGCTATTCTGGGTGGTTGCCAGGATGTTGCTAGGAAGTTTTTAAGGTGTTCTGAGTAGTAGTTCGCAGGTTGCTATGTAGGGTGTAATTGGTTGTTGCCAGGGTGTTGCTATGCAGTTTCTAAGGTGTTCTGAGTAGTTGTTTGGAGGTTGCTAGGGTGTTCTGGGTGGTTGCCAGGATGTTGCTAGGCAGTTTTTAAGGTGTTCTGAGTAGTTGTTTGCAGGTTGCTAGGGTGTTGCTGGGCAGTTTTTAAGGTCTTCTGAGTAGTAGTTTGCAGGTTACTAAATAGGGTGTTATTGGTTGTTGGTTGCCAGGGTGTTGTTTCTAAGTTTCTAAGGTGTTCTGAATAGTTGTTCACAAGTTTTTAAGGTGTTCTGGGTGGTTTCCAGGATGTTGCTAGGCAGTTTTTAAGGTGTTCTGAATAGTTGTTTGCAGGTTGCTATATATAGGGTGTTATTGGTTGTTGCCAGAGTGTTGCTATGCAGTTTTTAAGGTGTTCTGAATAGTTGTTCACAGGTTTCTAGGCTATTCTGGGTGGTTGCCAGGATGTTGCTAGGCAGTTTAAGGTGCTCTGAGCAGTAGTTCACAGGTTCCTATATAGGGTGTTATTGGTTGTTGCTAAGGTGTAGCTATACAGTTTCTAAGGTGTACTGAGTAGTTGTTTGGAGGTTGCTAGGGTGTTCTGGGTGGTTGCCAGGATGTTGCTAGGCAGTTTTTAAGGTGTCCTGAGTAGTAGTTCACAGGTTGCTATATATAGGATGTTATTGGTTGTTGCCAGGGTGTTGCTATGCATTTTCTAAGATGTTCTGAATAGTTTTTCACATATAGGGTGTTATTGATGGTTGACAGGATGTTGCTAGGCAGTGTTCTGAATAATTGTCCGCAGGTTGCTAGGTTGTTATTGTTGGTTGCCAGGGTGTTTCATGTCTGTAGGAGTTTAACAGTTGGTGTTGGAGGTTATGAGCACAAATGCAAGCAAACACAACTGATAAAGCTCAGAGTAAGTTGTAAAAATGGTCTGTATGGGATGTGAATCCGTCTGTTTTTGCTGTCAAGACTAACATTGATGTCTTCCTGGCACATTCTTAATTAAGGAACTCAGTGGAAAGCTTGATTAACGAACAGCTCCGGTCTTAACGAGACTCAGTTTTGGCACAGACTCAACGGCTGCTATGACAACTCAGTGGCCCTATAGGAGCGGACAACAGACAGTGAACGGCATTAGAGCCTCTGCCCAAAGAACACAATGGATCACAACTTCATGGATCCCCCAATTTAGACTTCAACCCGCTTGTTTAAGGAGGAACGTTCGCTTCAGTCCTCATTCCCGAGTCGCAGCGGATCCGGACCACCTTAACGTTCAGTTCCTGCCAGCGAGGCGAGCTTTGTTCAAACTGACAGGAATTGGCAGGCAGCCATTTTGTTTGCAAATTTACATAAACGCCAAATGGTGTCTGTTTCCTGTAGGTCTTCTAGAATTCTCTTTAAGCAGAGCTGTGTGTGTGTGATGTGAGCTTCATCAGGACACACTCCTCATCCCTGTTGTGAAGTCGATGAGTTTCACACTGATGCATATGCGTCGTGCCGTACCTTATTTTAGCTGGATTATTCCATGACCCCATGAAACAACGAGCTAGGAGACGTGAAACTGTCCTGCATTTCATGCTTTTTGGCATCATCTTTGTTAGTGAATGTTGGTCATTTCGCCCTAAAATCAAAAGAATGAAATAAGATATTATATTTAGATTTTTTGCATTGTGACATTATTTTCATGACAATTAAGCACATTTTCAAAACTATTCTCGATTCAGATTGAAGTAATCATTGCACTTCCTTCAGTATATGCTAAACTAAAATAATAAAATAAATTTTATTTAGACTAATCAATTTATTATGGTATTTTTGATCCAAGCCATCTTTGAGAATAATGGGATTTACAAACACCAAAAGTACAAAAGTAAAATATGTAGAAGCATTGAAAAAAATGAGAATATATTGGAAGTAAACTTATATATGAGTTTTATCAATGATTATTCTGCACTTAGAACTATTAGTTGTCAAGTCTAGTCAATTATATTTCAAAATCTCAACTGCTTGTTTATTTATATCGTCGTAAAATGTCAATTATATTATCTGCTAAATTCAACTATAAGGCATGAAGATTTTAAGATATTATAAACATTAACATCATGATTTCTGATGTTAAGCTCCTTTGTATATTGTGAAAAGCTCCTAAAATCGCACAAAAACACCATTAAACACTGTAAAAGTAGTCCATACAACCTGTGCACTAAGTCATAGGCGAAGATTATGAGTAAATGTGAGTCTGTTCCTCAC
Source organism: Hypophthalmichthys molitrix (assembly GCA_037950675.1). Lineage (NCBI taxonomy): Eukaryota > Metazoa > Chordata > Actinopteri > Cypriniformes > Xenocyprididae > Hypophthalmichthys > Hypophthalmichthys molitrix. The sequence goes on along the minus strand of CM075512.1, from coordinate 1,333,968 downwards.
ATAAATCATATGACATGACTTGAGTCATGTTGACTACTTTTATTGTGTGTTTTTGTTCATTTTAGAGCGGTTGCTTGCTTTTTTGGAAGTAAAAAAATATACAGTTTGCTGTCAACGACCCCTAAAGTACATCTTTCTCCCGTTTTTATTTCTGTTATACTGCAAATAAAGGTGAAATGCAACCTGGACGTGTTTCGTCCACTTTAGACCAAACGCATGAAGATCCATCATCATTATTGTTTATTAAAGAGATGTCGCTCCCGTCACACGAGAACACCGAGGTGCCAAGATCACCGTAAACCAGTGTTCTCCATAATAGTCGTCTCATTACTTTTGAATAACATCAGGTGCACAAATATTTAAACAAGCATCTGTGAGATGAGAGGAAATCATGCAAATATAAAAAGGCCCTGGAAATGAAGGATTGTGGGATGCGGGCGGCTGACATCTTGGCACGGTGAGCTGATCAATTAGTCTAATCACACCAGTGTCAGCGCTGAGGTTGCATTAATATTCAATTAATGGTCTGAATCCCTCCTAAAGCTTCTAGAGCCTTCTGGTGCTGCCACGGAACACCTCGGAGCGCAGTCCGACACCTCGCGCTCCCATTGGCTGTGGAGCGTTCCATCGCTATGGAAATAGCAATCGGTTAGTTTGCGAATAAAACCCAACTCGATTTTAGAGGAGAAGTTTGGCGTACTAGAGAACCCGACACAACAGAAACTGTCTGTGTACAATGTTTTTTTTTTTTTTTTTCACAGTCTTTCTCTCTCCCCCAGAGCGGTTTCTCCTGGAGCAGATGGATGTTGTTCAGGCGCTGTTTCGTGTGTGTGTGTGTGTGTGAGAGAGAGAGAGAGATTCCAGTATTCCGCTTTTCCAGGTCAGGGAGGATTTGGTTCTGCCTGGCTGCCTGGTTTGGGATCTTACTAGGCTTAATTAGTTAATGTTACTAATATGTTATTTGAGTGTTTGGGCTGTTGACCCCTTTTTTAAAAGGCTAAGCCATTTTTGAATAGAAATATCTGATTATGTTTGAAATAAGGTTATTATATATAATAATTAAGTTATTATCACTGGTAAAGTGCTGGTCAATTTCATAAATAATTACAGTGAATTAACATAAACATTTTGAGGTACAAAGACTGAAATACTACAATATTTTCTTGTAAAATGGACTCCAATAATCTGTATTTACTGCTTCAAAAAATAAAATAGCTGAAATAAACATTGCATTTTCATTTAGTTTAATTTAATGTACTAAAGTAATTAAATAAAAATTAAAAACTGTATAGATAAAAACTAATAAGAATGACAAAAACAACAAAATTACTAAAACTTTAAAATGAAAACGAATTTAAACTATTAATAAAAATTATTATATTATAGTGTAAATACAGGGTTCCTACGCAGTTTTGAAAAATATGGAATTTGATTTGAGTAATTTCCAGGTCTGGATAAATATGGAAAAAAGACAACGGAGTATGGAAAAATATTTGTGTTTCAAGACTATTTGCCCCTATTCAGTTATCTAACATATAAAATTAATAATTTTGTAAGTAAATTTGAGTGTTTTCATGGGAAAAGTTTAGTGATTGTCGAACACGACTGAATGAATTCAAGGCGGACATTTTTATTATGCAAAAATGTTTGTCTTTACCATAAGCCACTCAAACCAGCAACAGGTAAAGCAGCAAACCATCTTAATCCGACTGTACTTTACTGTTTGATCGTGCAACATCAAAAAAACATGATTACAGTATCGAACCGATGTGTCAGAGGTGAATATGTGACCCTGGAGCACAAAACCAGTCATAAGTCACACGGGTATATTTGTAGCGATAGCCAACAATACATTGTGTGATTTTTCTTTTATGCAAAAAATCATTAGGATATTAAGTAAAATCATGTTCCATGAAGATATTTTGTAAATCTCCTACCGTAAATATATCAAAAATGTATTTTTGTTAGAGGATATGCATTGCTAAGGACTTCATTTGGACAACTTTAAAGGTGATTTTCTCAATATTTTGATTTTTTTGCACCCTTCCAGATTTTCAAATAGTTGTATCTCGTCAATGGGAAACTTGTATAAATTTCAAAAAATTGAACCTTATGTCGTCTAAGGTCACATACATGCAGGTTATAAAGCGTTTTAGGTTCTTCTCATAATAAAAGTGCATGTTATCACTTTGTGAAAACCAATGAAAAAAAGAAAATAAAAGAAATTCAGAATATAATGCTGAAAATAATGCTATTTATGTTAAATATGGTCTGAAAAAGTATGGAATTTTGAAATGAAAATGTGTAGGAACCCTGTATATACTTCATACTTTTTATTATTATTATTTAGTGAAACTACGTATTATGCCAAGTGCTTTTGCTTTAGGAGTCCTAACAGTGCAAAGTATACAAAAACGCCCTCAAATCAACATTTAAACTGTAGTTTTTGTCACATGGCTTCATTACAGTACATTAGTAGCTGGTATACTATTCTGAATTCACTCACAGTGTGTTCTGTTGTATAATTGCACATTTTAGCAAATGTACAGTGAATACTAGTGTTGAACATAACTACTAAAAACCACAAGCATGTATTCTAAACACACACATCTGAATGAGGATGTGCGACAGACTTCTGTTGCTTTATATAAAGCTAATTATAATGACTTCAGACTAACACAAACCCGAAAGCATTTTACAGTTTAAAGGTTTAATTTATGATCAGTTTTTTTCTTTCTCAAATGAGGACATCCCCAGATTTAACATGAAAAATAAATGAATGAACAAAAGCATTTTATTGTGTGTCTCTTTGTCTGTGTGCATGTGAATGTTTGTCAGATCTGTGCCGTTCAACCTCTGGCCTTCTGAGAACTTCACCATCTGTTGTGCTGTAAAAGTGGAGCACGTTCTGTAAATGAACTTCTCGTTCACACCAAACATCATCTTCTTTTCTGTAATCCACAGCTTTACTCTTTGTCTTTTAGCTGCTGTGTCTGTGGCCAACACGAGCTTCGGATAAATCAGCTTCAGAAACCCGAAACGCCTGCGACTCACGTCATGTTGAAGAAGTGCTACGGCTTTCCAAAGCAGGAACACGGATGAAAGATTAATGAAGGAGGTGAAGTGTTGGGTGCAGTCAAACGAGCTGCGGCTCAGAGTGTGTGTATTCGACCGCCGCTCGTCTCTTTTTCACCTGTGGCCCACCAGACGGCAGAACCCGTGTGTGAGCACAGGTTGAGCCCAGACATCACCAGGTACCCTGTGTTTGTCCCTTTGGAGTGTGTGTGTGTGTGTGAGCAGACGGGTCCCACAGGGTGAGCTACTACAGCTGTAGACAGACACCGAATTTGCTGCATCTGCTGTCCCGACATCTGCAGACTGGGCCGAAGACACATGCTTCTCTCTCTGTCTGTCTGTCTCACTCATGTACAGTTATACTGCTGAAGTGAACGGCCTGACAGGTGTAAAGAACAACAATGCAAAGTAATATTATAAAGGAAAAATAAATGATGATGATATAAATATTGGTAACACTTTACAATAAAGTTCATTAGTTAACATGAACAAACAATGAACAGCTGGATTAAGCTATTTAACAGGATGCAAGTTAAATATAGCTTTAATATTAAATTAATTTTAACATAACCCAATTCGATTTGCTCGGAAATAAGTCATAGATTAATAAGACCAAAGATTCCCCTTTTTATGTACCCAAAATGAATTATATCTCATGTTTAACCACTATAAAACACAGCGGCAAATCCCCGAAGCACTGGCTGAGATGAAGCTGTTCTCAGCGGGTACTCGAGCACTGAACGGCCGCTGACGCCCTGGAGCTCGCATCTCTGAAAACGTCTAAACAAATTGTAAAATAGGCGCTATGATTAAATATGAGTCACATATTTCAGCTCTAAACTACATTTTCACCTAAAAACTCTTAAAACTACAGTTCGTGGTACAACAAGTGTAATATTTGTTAAAAATATGGTGGATTTGCTCGACCGCCATAACAGTCGCTTCAAACAGAGTGATACAAATGATGAAAAGGTAGGAGTGCTGTTATTACTAGAATATCGCACGGCTCTCAGCCAATCAGATTCGAGAACCAGAAAGAACTGTTGTATAAAATATATATGTATGTGTGTGTGTATATATTGAGATATATATAAAAAACTAATGGAGATATAATTAATTTTGAAGTTTTATTAAGTGTTAACAATGAGATTATGGTTTTTATAATCAGTTAACACTGCTTTTGTCATTTTTTTTACAGAATGGACAAAATTTGTCACCAAAAAAGTCATTCGGTTTAACCAAAATTTCGGTTTTACCGAATGACGATATTTTCAAACAGTGCTAACAGGCTGATATCTAGCTAGCTAGCAAAAGGACAATCAAACATTTTATATTTAGTACAAGTTTTTAAAATATTACAACATTTTCCATGTTTTATAGCGGTTGTACCGAATGACCTGATGTTTCGGGACATGCGTATGAGGAAGAGAAAACATTAATTTTTCAAATAGTTTAGAGAGAGTTAGTTACTTTGCTTCATAACCATGTGGTCCTTTGCAGATGTCTGAATGATGTCACATCTTGTCACATGATATTGACCGCATGATCCAAAATGGTCCCTTTATATTGGTTACTCCGAATGACATCAATGAAATTCATTTTTCCGGACATTCTTTCTCATAACAAAGCAACGACTTCTACACATAATTTTAATACCATTTTGCATATATGATGATATAAAATCATGCCAGAATAAAAAATATATACATTTATTACATTTTAAGATATTTTAATCACAAATAAAATGGCTGTATTGGCCTTTGGACGGTTAAACCGAATGACCTTTTGACACTTCAAAATCTTTAAAATACCTTTATATGTAGCAAAATATGATTAAAACCTTTTGGATTTAATAAAAGAGATCTAGTTATACTGCCTTCCATACTTTGGTTGTCATATCTTTGTTTTTTATCATTAAGACCTTTAGACAAAAAATGACCCGTCACGGTATATCTATCTAGCTAGCTAGCAAAATATATATATATATTTGCTGTAATTATCATTTTACGCCAAATAATAAATCATTATTTAATTTGTATAGTGTAATAAATGGTTACCAAGAAAGAAGCGTCAGATCTACTTTGATCTCAAATGATTCTCAGATGATTCTCAAATGAGTTTCATACTGTACGTGTCAGTGAGTCGGTGAATGTTAGGCGCTGATGTTTGTGTTGATAGTGTGTGTGTGTGTGTGTGTGGTTCAGAGGTTTGAACAGCTGTGCTCTGGCATGAGTGGTCGAGGGGGGCGGCGCGGGGTCCAGGTGCCGCGGCTGTGGCGTCGCCCGCAGTGCTGCCGTCGGGGTGAGAGGGGACGGAAGAGGTAATCAGGCAGCAAAGCACTTCTGACGGACCGCAGAGAAAATACAGCCACAAAACTACTCAGCACCCTACTAATTTCATTTAGCCCGCAGGAAAACCTGGAGAGAGAGAGACAGATAGAGATGCTTTGATGAAGTCGTGTTGAACGTTCGACATAATAGATCTCTCATTCAAAACTCTGACAGTCGAATCAACATTTTAATTGAACAAAACATACAAACGCTCTGTGTGTTTGTGTCTGTGTGAGACGCTGTCGATCTAATGACAGCCCTGTGAATAATGAAATAAACCTGCTTGTATGTGGATTTGTCCGGTTGTCATCCTTACACGCGCGGATCTCCAGTTCTAGACAGTCGGTTAATGTCTCGACATCTGGGGAAACCGCACCAGTCCATCAGTGCGCATGAAAACATCATTTATTCATTCTTTATGCATTATTTACATCTATTGTCAGTGTTTTAATTAACACCAGCGTTTTGTGTTGGAAAGTCAATCTTTTATTCTTCATAATACTCATATTTCTCTTTCTTTTTGTTTGTAAATCCAGGTGGAGACCTGATCCCTGTAAATAAGGCTTCAATCCCACAAAGGACATCAAAACAAAAGGTACAAAGGGAATCAAATGTATGTATTATTTTTTTCTTTCCTTAAATAAATTATTTAATTTATTTTTCAATTTAAAAATAAATGCTGTTCTTTTGAACTTTATTCATCAAAGAATCCTGATAAATAAAATTTATGAAATCATATTAGGATCATGTGACACTGAAGACTGGAGTAATGATGCTGAAAATTCAGCTTTGATCACAGGATATAAATTACAGTTTAATATATATTCACATAGAAAACAGTTATTTTAAATAGTAAAAATATTTCACAATTTTTACTGTAGTTTTTGCAGCCAAAAACAAAGATTTCCTCCAAATGCAACAGTGCATTGCTTAAACTCTATGGTAAAACATAAGGAGCCTATTTTTTGTAAACATGCACATCGCAAATAAATGACAAAAACATATTTGTATTTAGTTTAAATGATCCAGGTATTATAGCTGACTCCAAGAGTCCAAATGACAGACATAATCCAGCTAAAAACAGTCTTTCTCAAACAGAATTGACTGGTTGACAACTGCATTTCACTCTTTCCTGTTACTATACTGATAGATAGACTTGAATGCATGTCATTTATCATAGACACACACACACTCACACGCTCGTGTAATGCGTGTGTGTGATGTTCTTCAGACTGTCTGCAGCTGTTGGCTATAATGGTGAGGATGCAGCAGGTGTGTGTAACTCCTGAACAGGTCATTAATTTTCATATTTACTGACCTGAGCTTCGTTACCTGCTCGCTTCCGTGGCTTTTTGATTCCTATTGTTTCTTTGAAAGCAATTACAGAACAATAGTATGTGTAATTAAAGCATAATCAAGTAATGTGAGGCCACGGCTTCACTCTGAGATGATTAAAACACACAGTCGCACATGCATGTCTGTCTGTTTCTCAGGTGTGCACCAAACAGTTCAGGTATAGAAGAGCACCTGTAGTGTTCATTAATGGTGTAGACACTTGCCTGTGTGTGTTTGTGTGTGTGTGTGTGTGTGTGTGTGAGAGAGAGAGAGAGAGAGTGTGTGAGGGAGAGAGAGAGAGTGTGTGTTGTGAGTGAGTGAGTGAGTGTGTGTTGTGATTGTGTGTGTGTGTGTCTGTTTTGAGTGAGAGTGTGTTGTGAGTGTGTGTTGTGATTGTGTGTGTGAGTGTGAGCGTGTGTGTGTGTGTGTGTGAGAGAGAGAGTTTGTTGGTGGTGTGTTGTGTGTGTTTTTGAGCGAGTGTGTGTTGTGAGTGAGTGTGTTTTGTGTTTGTGTGTGTGTGTGTGTGTGAGAGAGAGAGAGAGAGAGAGAGAGAGTGTGTTGTGATTGTATGTGTGTGCGTGCGTGTGTGTGTGTGTTGTGAGTGAGTGAGTGTGTGTGTGTGTGTGAGAGTGAGCGAGAGTGTGCGAGAGTGTGTGTGTATGTAGTGTGAGCAAGTGTGTTGTGAGTGTGGGTGTGTGTTGTGTGTGTGCTGTGAGTGTGTGTGTGTGAGTGAGTGAGTGAGTGTGTTTTGTGTGTGTGTGAGAGAGAGTTGGTGGTGTGTTGTGTGTGTTTGTGAGCGAGTGTGTGTTGTGAGTGAGTGTGTTTTGTGTGTGTGTGTGAGTGTGAGAGGGAGAGAGTGTGTTGTGAGTGTGCGTGTGTTGTGAGGATGTGTAACTGAGTGTGTGTGTGTGTGTATGTTTGTGTGTGTGGGTGAGTTGTGTGTGTGTATGTGTGAGGGTGTATTGCATGTGTGTGTGGCTGAGTGTGTGTATATGTTGTGTGAGTGAGTGTGTGAGAGTGTGTTGGGGGTGTGTGAGAGTGAGCGAGTGTGTGTGTGTATGTAGTGTGAGCAAGTGTGTTGTGAGTGTGGGTGTGTGTTGTGAGTGAGTGTGTTTTGTGTGTGAGAGAGAGAGAGTTTGTTGATGGTGTGTTGTGTGTGTTTGTGAGCGAGTGTGTGTTGTGAGTGAGTGTGTTTTGTGTGTGTGTGAGAGGGAGAGAGTGTGTTGTGAGTGTGTGTGTGTTGTGAGGGTGTGTGACTGAGTGTGTGTGTGTGTATGAGGGTGTATTGCATGTGTGTGTATATGTTGTGTGAGTGTGTTGTGTGTGAGAGTGTGTTGGGGGTGTGTTGTGTGTGAGAGTGAGCGAGTGTGTGTGTGTGTGTGTGTATGTAATGTGAGCAAGTGTGTTGTGAGCGAGTGAGTGTGTTGTGAGTGCGTCGTGATTGCGTTGTGAGTGCGTTGTGTGTTGTGAGCGTATTGTGAGCGAGTGTGTGTGTGTGTGTGTGTGTGTGTGTGTGTGTGTGTGTGTGTGTGGTTCAGGTAAACTGGGGCAAAATGTCCCCACAAAGATGGCAAGATTGCCATGACTTTTCCGGCTAGTATGTTACAATTTCCTGATAATTCCCCCTGGTTTTCCATGATCATGGGAACACTAGTATTCTGTTTATAATTATAAACATTCAAAAACATTATAGTATTGGTTGCATGTTTATGTAAAGTGCCTTTGCCCTGGAAACCACATAAAACTACATTAAGTGTTTAATCTCTAGGGCTCTCCATAAGGAAATGCCATCGGCAAACTGGGGTTTTGGTCAATGTCCGCAGAAATCCTTTAAATCATTTTGTGTTGATTTTGCACTGATAAAGGACAACACAAACTATGAAAACATTATATACACACATACTACCACTACCATCATCATCCACCATGATATTTTGATTATTCTCTCACTGTGTGTTCATATATAACCCAATCTTTCTCTTCTCTATTTCCATAAATGTGATAACAGGATCATGATTTGTCATTTTTTTGGTAAACATCCAGCTTGAAGCCTTGTTTACCGCCATCATCCTTCCATCTGTGTCTTTCTCCTTCTTTCTGCTCTTTATTAATATGTGTGTGGCCACTTCGGCAGTGGCGCGTGGGGTCCAAACTTCATTTTCTGCGTTCGGCTGATTGCGTGAATAATTTGGGAGTAATTACACCCGACGTCATCGCTGCCTCCCCCTCTGACAATTACAGAGATGCTTCACACAGACTCACGTTAGTCAGAGGATCAAAAAACAACCTTGTCCTGATATATCAATCATCTCGCTCTAATTAGCGGACGGATTTGGTATCTTGTAACTGTTATTAGTGTATTGTGTGTCTTCTAATGAAACCAATTGAGCTGTTCCTTTCTGCTCAGATGCAGACGCCGTTAAGAGGCGATTGAGCGCTTTATCAGATGGGTCCTAATTATCAGACCACGAACCGCAAATACACTTCAAAGAGACGCAACACACACACACACACACACACCAGCTCTGAACATCAGAAAAGCCAAACGTCACACACTTTAATGCTCAACATGTTGTGTGTTTGTACGTTTACAACATGCTCTTTCACAGATCAGGAATTTCAGATGTTGAGTATTGATTGAATAGGAAAAAATGCAATAAAAAAAATGAAAATAATCCACTCAGTTTGTAAAAACAAACACATTGTGCATCCAGTAATGCACTTACAAGAGAAATCAATGAAGTAAGTGCGGCAGAAGATTTAAAAACAGAAACATGTATGAATCATACAAATCTGCGTTATTTGAGATTGTCTTAATCATCCTTTTGTCAGGTTGGACTACTTTTCTAGGTGGACAAACTCGTACTCGTAAACCGTACTAATCTTTAATCATAATGTGTTGGATATAACTTCAAGGCATCAAGCATCAACAAAGTCAGTAAATAATTTTATCGCACTATGTTAGCTTTGTCGTTACAAAACTTAATACCATGTACATTTTAATGCAATGTCTTGCCTCAGAGTTTGTAAGTTGTAATGCTTTACATGCTTGTTTTTACAAAGTGACTGAGTTAAAAAAAAAGATTTTGATGGTTATCGACAGCATATCACAGATGCTGTTGATCGTGCTTATGAACGATACTTTCATTTAAGTGTTTATTGTTTAAAGTGGCGGTTATTATTTCACTTTTTTAACTTTAGTTAGTGTGTAATGTTGCTGTTTGAGCATAAACAACTTTTGCAAAGTGACGACGCTCAAAGTTCAATGCAAAGAGGGATATTTTATTTTACAGAAATCACTGTTTAAGGACTACAACAAATGGCTGGTAGGGACTACAACGAGCTTCTTCCTGAGTTATGACATCACAAACCCTAAAATTTACATAAACCCCGCCCCTGAGAACACACAAGAAAGGGGGTGGGGTCATGTTACTGACAATCCTCATTTTGGCTGCGTGAGATTCTCCAGCTTTGTTGTTGTTGAGCGACCGAAGCGTGAGCTGTTAAAGCTCCACCCTCTTCTGGAAAGGGGGCGGGAGCAGCAGCTCATTTGCATTTAAAGGGACACACACAAAAATGGCATGTTTTTGTTCACACCCAAATAGGGGCAAATTTGACAAGCTATAATAAATGATCTGTGGGGGATTTTGAGCTGAAACTTCACAGACACATTCTGGGGACACCAGAGACTTATATTACATCTTGTGAAAAGGGCATTAATATAGTTTATAAAAATACAACTGTTCATTGTTAGTTCATGTTAACTCGGGTACATTGAATAATATTAATGTATACTACTTTTGATTTTAAATGGAACCTGTTATGCTCTTGTTCAAAGTCTTGATGTTGTTTTTGTGCTCTACTAGATTGAATGTTGATTATTTTCCTCATATTCTCCATTGTTGCAGCTCCTCTCTTCCCAGTCTGTCAGTAACGCTCTGTTTATTATGAAGCCACTCCTTCTGAAAAGCACAATGTGCTCTGATTGGTCGGCTGGAGCAGTGTGTTGTGATTGGTGTTTGGGAAATGTCCCGCCCCTTACCATAACTGCCAGTTTCAACACACTACTAACTAACTCAACCAGGCCCCGCCCCTTTATTCTGCGTATGAATTATTTAAATGAGGAATATTGTGAAGAAAACTCAAGACTTCAATGGAGGCGTTTCAGGAGTTCAGAAACACTGACACTGATATAGAAAAGAACTTCTTTTTCATGCTCAAACAGCAACATTAAACACACTATGGAAAAATAGCACAATATGACCCTTTTAATAGGCCTAATATATTAGTAAAAGTAAAACTAATATGAACTTAGATTAATAAATGCTGCAGGAGTGTTGGTCATTTCTTGCTAACTAATGTAAACAATTGAAACCTTGTAAAGTGTTACTGATCTGTCTTTCTTTCCACAAATAAATTACCCTCATGTTCTTCCAAACCTGTATGTGGTTAAATAATGCAAATTTTCATTTAGTAAATTACTTGAACTAGTAAGCCACTTCTCTCTAAATGTCTTTTCTCTAAAAAGTGTAATAACAAGCTTATTGTATTCACTATAGTATCTCTCTGATGGAGAAAAAAATGGTATTTTGGGGGGAAAAGGAGTGAGAAACACACTGTGGCAGATCATATGATCTCCTCTCACTTTCAAACACCTGCGAACGAGTGTGTGTGTGTGTGTGTGTGTGTGTGAGTTCTTTAGCATAGCGTTTAGCCTGAATCTGACAGGGTGCTAAGAGCGGCTGTTTTTACCTCCAGCGAAACACACAGGGAGAGAAAGATGTGGAAGTGAAGATGGCAGCAGAGCAGTTTTGGCAGTGCTAGCAGATCTTAGTGCTAAATTGTACTAGTGTCGTGACGCTGTGTAATGTGTGAGCTTACGTGTGCCGCCAAATCAGCGTCCGCTGAGAAACATGCGTCCGGGATACAACACGTGTTTGCACAGGATCTCAGTCTTGACTCTACAACTTAAGAACAGTGGAAATAAGTCTTTTTTGTGTGGCTTTTGTGCCACAGTTTTTTTTTTTTTAAATAGCCATCTATCATAATAGTATACTCTCTTTTTTTTGATTGCACCAGCATTTCTGTAACTCAAATGGTAAAGTTTCACCAAGATCATGGGTTTGATTCGCAGGGAATGCATGGACTAATAAAAAAGGTATGCCTTGAATAAAATGTCTCACTTTGGATGGAATTGTTTGCCATATATGCAAATTTAAAGATAGACAGACACCGTGTTGCTAAGTGGTTTTCCTCGTGGAATTGGGCTACTTTAACACTGTTGCTGCGGGTAGTTTTTAATGTCTGTGGGTTGAAGGACCCCAAATAACATGATATTTGGCCCCTGGAATGCGAATTTTACCAGGGGAACCCTGACAAAAATGCAGATTTTACCCCCCAGAATGCGATTGGGGTAGTTTTAGGCTAGTTTTAAGTAGCAATTGGGCGGGTTTTGTTGTGAAAACCTGGCAACTCTGGTCAGACAGTCTTTTCCTGTCTAAGTGGGCAGTTCTTAGTCAACAAACAACAATCTGAACCTGACTTTATTTATATAGACAACAGTCTGTCTAGGGTGGAAAATCCATTTTGACTCCATACTTTATTAGGTACACCTTGCTAGTACCGGGTTGGACCAACTTTTGCCTTTAGAACTGCCTTATAGTAGACCTATTATGCCCCTTTCACAAGATGTAATAGTTTCTGGTGTCTCCAGAATGTGTCTGTGAAGTTTCAGCTCAAAATACCCCACAGATCATTTATTATAGCTTGTCAAATTTGCTCCTATTTGGGTGTGAGCAAAAACACGCCGTTTTTGTGTGTGTCCCTTTAAATGCAAATGAGCTGCTGCTCCCAGCCCCCTTTCCAGAAGAGGGCGGAGCTTTAACAGCTCAACAACAACAAAGCTGGAGAATCTCACGCAGACAAAATGAGGATTGTCAGTAACGGTGTTCAGCCTTACATTGTTCAAACCGGAGTCGACACTGATGGAGAGACTCAGGAAGAAGTTACAACTTTTAGACGTTTCTGAATGGTTAGTGGATACATTTATGTAGTTGCTGTGGAGTTGATTCAACTCATCCACTAGCATGTGCCGTCATGTTAATCTTTTGTGTTGAATTGATCCTCGTTTGTGAAGCAGTCCGGCGTAAAATGACGGCATGTCAACAACACTCTACTACAACAACTCTTCCTCTTCTCTAAAGCAGCCCAACATGGCCACACCCCCTTTGTTATGTGTTCTCGGGGGCGGGGTTTATGTAAATTTTAGGGTTAGTGATGTCACCAACCCAGGAAGAAGCTCATTTGTTGTAGACCTTAAAAAGAAAATATCTCCCTTTGCATTGAACTTTGAGCGACGTCTTTGGACGCATCAGAATATTTATTAATATAAATCTGATTGTGTTCATCAGAAAGATGAAAGTCATATAAACCTAGGATGGCTTGAGGGTCATTTTCATTTTAAAGTGAACTAATCCTTTAAATCACCTTTCATCCCCATTAAGATGCTCAGTTTGAACTTCAGCAGATCGTCTTGACCATGCCTAAATGCATTGAGTTGCTGCAATGTGATTGGCTGATAAGATATTTGCATTATCAAGCAGTTGAACAGGTGTACCTATTAAAGTGGCCTATATTTATCACCGTCACTTGTTTGTTTGCTTAAGTTTTTTCCCAGGTGATCTCGAATGCGTTGACCTGCGGTACGACACTCAGACATGTTACATCTTTAAAGCTGATTGATTTAATGGCTTGTGATTTCCCTCCCTGCGGCCCAGTGGCGAGAGAGCACAGATCCTGAACCTGCGTTTACCACCGCGTGTGTTTTTACGCCTGTCAGGGGCCGTTAGTCTTCTCAGATAACAACAATCTCTACTTTGTTTTTGTCCCCCTAAAGTGATGTTTTATTCATGACCGATAAGAATCCAAGAAAGAAAGATAACAGACACTGGGAAAGAGAAGATTGAGCTGCTCACAGGTTAGTGCTGATGCTTAATTAATGCTGATAAATATAATAATCCTCACATGAATTAAGGTCATTTAAATGTCCTAAATGGATGTTTAACCCTTTGAACATAATCTGATTACACTAAAACAATTCTGTCTTCTATACAGTGTTATTTGCACTCTTAAAGTGCCCCATTATGCTTTTTCGGATATCACCTGTAAGATTTGTTGCATTTTACAGCGGGATGCAGAAGCTGGTGTGTATTTATATGATCCGTCTCTTCCTCCTGTCAGAAGTCTGACGGCATGGCTATAAATACAGGCTGAGTGCTTCAGGGTCAGGTGGAGCGTGACCTTTGACCTGCAGGTGTGTGTTCTGCCACTCATCTAAAAACAGATGTTCTGTGCAGAAAAACTCTCTCTTTCTCCTTCTTTGATTTAATATATTTACTTAACTGAGATTTTAAGTTATATTTCAATAATTTAATGGTCACATGACATGCAGGTAAACAAATAAATATTTCATATTTGTTTTATTTAGATTTTATTATTTTAAATTTATTTTTAATTGGTTACACTTTACTTAAAGCCTGTATATATAATGCATTATAAAAAGTATTTTTAATGCATTAATTATTCCCTATAATGCACCTTATAATACATTGTATGATGTCATTAATAAATGTAACAGTGCGTTGTATGGAGACCGGGGCTAGTTGTCACGCACTACAAAAAAAAGATTTTCTTCTTTAGTATTTTTGACTTGTTTTCCTGTGCAAATATTTAGACATTTTGAAATCAAGATACATTTAAGTCTTGTATTCTGAAAAATTGAGTTTAAGCTTAAAAACATATTTGCCAGTAGAGTTAGTAAAAATAGTAAAATCACGTTTTTTCTAATATTTTATTACATTTATTTATTTATTTATTTTAAACAAAATATATGGATCAATCCTGTTATGAAGTACAATTTCTTGTCTTAATATACTGGTAAATATAAAAAAAATATATTTTTTCTAAATAAATGAAAACATCCTGTTATGGAGTACGGTTTCTTGTCTAAATAGTATTAATATTTATTTATTTATAATTATTATTTTTATTTTACAAAATATATGGGTCAGTCCTGTTATGAAGTATTTTTTTTAATCTTAATATACTGGTATATATATATATATAATTTTTTTTGTATATAAATAATATTAAAATATACTGGTAAAATATTACAAATATTTTTTGTACAAAATAAATGGAACTATTCTGTTATAAAGTACAGTTTCTTGTCTAAATAGTATGATTTTTTATTATTATTATTTATTTTACAAAATATATGGGTCAGTTCTGTTATGAAAGTATGTTGTTGTTATTTTTTTTGTCTTAATATACTGGTAAAATGGATCAATTCTGTCGTGAAGTACAATTTCTTGTCTTAAAATGCTTGTAAAGAAGGAAAAATGTATCAAAATTATGTGAATTTAAGCTTAAAACAAGAACAAATGTTTGCCAGTGGGGTCAGAAAATTTTACTTCATTCAAAGTGAAAATAAGATTATTTTTCTGACCCCATTAGCTGATATTTTTTTCTTGTTTTAAGCAAAAACTGTCATTTTGCTTCTCCAGTAAATGTATCTTGATTTAAGAACGTTTAGATATTTGCACTTGAAAACAGGACAAAAATACAGAGGAAGAAAAATCATTTTTTGCAGTGTGTATATAGAAATAGACGTTTCGGGGAAAAGATACAGAGAAATATTCATAGTGAAAAGTGTGACAACTTGCTGTGTTGTGACTCCCAGCTTTAGAAACGCATTTAAAAACATCTCTAACAGTTTGACAGAATCCGTCTAAAAGTTGTAGATCCGTCAGTGTTGGTTTGCTTAATAGATCTGAATTCAGCACATCTTGTAACGGCTCTTATGTGGACACTCTTAACGATGAAAGCAGGCCGGGATCAAAGAAAGCTCATAATGCCGTGTGGTGTGAAGCAGTGCGCACTACAAAGCAGCGCACTAATAAGGGAAGTTGAGAAGGGCTCTTGACAGTGGCAGAGGAGGAGTGCAGATGCTGCCCGGGCACACGCGTGCCACACAACACACCACAAGTGCCTCTTCACGCAAACTCCTGCCCTGCGCCGCTTAACGCACCAGACTGAATATTAAACAGACACGTGACGGATCTCTCGCAGGATGACCGGGGAGTTATTTCTGTGCAAAACCACTGCGTAAAGTACGTCTCATGAGGTCTGTTCATGATCTACAGCTGCTGCTTTCTGAAACCGCATCCAAACTGACATCCGAAGTGAATTTAAATGATCGTAGTGCTTTAAATACACAAATACAACGATTTTAACATTAGCATACATCTAAGCAAACAACTATACTCATAAAAGAATACATGGTTCAGTCCTGTTATGAAGTACATTTTCATATCTTTATATACTGGTTAAAATATTAAAACTATTTTATTTATATATATATATATATATATATATATATAAAGTGTGACAACTTGCCCCAGTCTCCGCTCTCATGTGACTCCCAGCTTTAAAAACACATTTACAGAACAGGACTGAGTCATATATTTTGTTTTATATATATATATATATTACAAAGTATATGAGTCAGTCCTGTTATGAAAGACATTACTTATCTTAATATACTGGCAAAATATTAAAATAAAAATGTATTTTTTTTAATGTATGGATCAGTCCTGTTATGGACATATTCTTCTCTTAATATACCAGTAAAATATTAAAAACATAATTTTTACACAAAAATTTATGGGTCAATGTAGTTCATTTTCTTGTCTTAATATGCTGTTAAATTATATTTATTTTGAATAATTTTTTTAATGAGATTTATGGTTTAGTCCTGTTATGAAGGGCATTTTCTTTTCTTAAAATACTGGCAAAATATAAAAAAAAATTGTTGAAATATTAAAAAAAAAAAAAAAAAAAAAAAACATATATAGTTATTTATTTATTTTGGTTTTTAATGGGTAAAAAACAAAATATATGGGTCAACCCTGTTATGAAGTACTTTTTTTTCTTAATACAATGGTAAAATATTAAACAATTTTTTACAAAATATATGGATCAATTCTGTTCTGAAGTTTTCTTTTATGTTTATATATATATATAAGAATATATAAGAACTTCAGAACCATATATATATACTTTTTTTCAAATTATATAGGTAAATGCATAAAATGCATAAATCCTGTTATGAACTCTTATAAAAAAAAATTAAGATCATTTAAGTCATTTAATTAGGTTTGTTCTGTCTCAGTTACAAGAACATGAGGTGGATTTTGCATTTCATGTTGGTCATGATGTCTAAGATCAGACAGTAAATATGGAATGCTACTTTTATTGTTAATTTATAGTTTTTCTTGTGTCTACAGTTTCACTTCAGAGAGAGAGAGAGCTTGTGTTGCCCTTAAAATTTCTGTACCGTAAAAGTTTCATTTGAAGAATGGCAGCAAACTTTTTCCCTGTGCACAGAGATTTCTGTTCCCGTTCCTCTGAAAACAGTAAGTCATCTTTGTTTTTGATAAAGAAGGTGGAAATGAACATGTAGTTTGATTGATGTTTGTTACATGGTCGGATCACAGTTGAGCGTGTATCACGATACATCATTTTCACACACACACCTGCACTGCTCTCTCTCCGCAGCTCCACGCGACAGGAAAATAATTCCTGATTTATGAGGGTTGTTGCTGTGCAGCTTCAGAATAATCCAGAGATTAATTAACACTCCGTTCGTTGTGTTCTGATCGTCAGAACGGTGAGGGATTTTCAGGGCCAATGTCACACTAACACTACAGGATCTGTCCCAGTATTCCTGATCCCTGTGTGTGAATTATTCCCACCTCACATTTAACCTCAGCGGGACTCCAAACTCTCTCTAACTCAATACACACACACACACACACACACACACACACACACAGATAAAATGCATTTACAGTTAGGCCAAAAAATGCATGAATGCAAATAAAGTCTGATTGGATGAGCCATGTGCGACGCTTTTGTAAAGCCAAAATACTCAGACCTGTGCGATGTAAACATTGGATACATTGGTTTGCATCAAATCTAATTTCGATATGCATATTATCTCTCTTATTGTGAATAATTCATCAGGGCGTGATTCATTTAAATATTTTTTGCCCTCATAATATTTAATCACGATGTCATAACTGGATCTTCCTGTGAAAACGACAAACTGACAGACTTATTGTGTTTAAACTCCGCCCCTGCAAGCTCATGCTTATCTGCATACTCTTTTGAGAACCACGCCCACGTCTCAACATCCAATCAGCAACTGATGTGTGGAACCAAACTCCGCCCTACATTTATTCTTTTTCGATAATCCTTTACACTTGAATGTGGTTCCCACTTGTCCTGGAAAACCAGGAAAGTTGAATTTTCAGTCCTGGAAAATATAATTAAGAACTCACATTCAAAAATTGGTTTTATAGCCACTGCCATAAACTGTACGACCTTTAAAGACGTACTTTTTGGGGCGTGATCCTTGTCTTTTATTTCCCCCAAAGTTAAATTGAAAACGATCACTTAAAAAGAGTGGAAACCCTGAAGATCTGTCACTACTCCCGTTTCATTGCGACTTTAATGTGGCAATTATAAACCACCTATGGTTTGGCTAAAGAACTGTTTTAAAGGGGTCATGAACTGCGTTGTTTTATTGTTTTATAATGTTTCCTGGGGTGCACTTATAATGTTAGTATGCTTTTTACATCAAAAATTGTCATCATTTAGAAATAAAAGGCATTTTTCCTACCCTGATTTTAGCCTTCTTATTTGAACGCTCTGTTTTAAGGGGCGTGTCTACTCGAGACTTCAGTGTAAACGCCCACTGCTGTGATTGGCTGACATATTTGCATATGAAGTATTAAAACTTTGTGCGTTTTTACTATTACAAATCTCAAGGTTAACTAATCATGAAAAGTGTTGATTATAGCATTACATTTAGATCTATGGCATTATATTTAGATCGTGGCATGAAAGGTTGCAGTGATGAACAGCCAATCATGTTGTTGAGCACGAAAACATCTTGATCTTGTCATTGAAACTCAATTTCTGCACACTAACGAATGCTTTCATCATAACTAACAGTGCAAACGCGGTATAACTAAGAGATTTGTTGAATAAAACGGGAGTCCAGTGATAAACTCGCTCTGTTTGATTGACAGCTCCAGTGATTGTAAAGGGAGCGTTCTTTGATCGCTTTCTATATATAATTTAATCATCGTTTAAATAACAGATTATTTTCATCCTACTAAGAGAAACAAGGTGAAGTTGAGCGTTTAGTCACTGGTGTGATTTACTGACACAGACAAAGATCATCTGACTGTACATGAATCATTAATATCAGATCAGGCGTTAGAATTACTGACATGTTGTTGCATTACTGTCGAGTCCATATCGTATAGTCTGTTTGCAAAGCCTGCGCCAAAATGCACAATATGCGATTGAAATCGGGAATACAAATAAATAAAGCTCAACTGAGACATTCACATTGTTGAAAATAAATAACCATATTCCTAACATTAGGATCCTTTAAAAGGTAATCTTATTTTAGTCCTGTATCGCTCTTCTCTCCTCCTCATCTCACTAACACTCCAGTGGGCGGGGCTAATGCTGCAATGATGAAGTAGGCGTTGATTTCTTCTGAGGAGGCGGAGTTTCACCATCTACAGACACATTCCAGGATCAGTCGTTCTCTGGGTCTGGTGTCAATAAAAGCTTTTATTGGACAAACAAGGAAGTTTTCAGTTCTGAAACTTACAGGATATTTTTATAGTTATATATCAAAAGTTGATTTCTCAATTCATGACCGCTTTAATTTGTGGAAGATTTGTTTGTTTTGTTCATCATAGTTTATTAAGTTTGCGTCAGTTTACCTCTTAACCGATGTGAATTCAATAGCTGTGTTTAAATCCAAAGTTGTGAATTTAACTCGTGCGCAGAATTGGAATATCGCATGAAACATTTGCGAATAAAACAGCTTTTCCATCCCATTGTTCAAGAGAACAAAATCGTCACTTCCTGGGAAATTAGCGCAAAATATCAGTAATAAAAATGTAAGTTGCTGCAATCAGCTCTTTTTCCCTCCATGATAAATGAGTTCATCTCAGAGCGTCAAAAGAAACACAATAAACGCTGTCATGTGATTTTTGGAACACAATCATATGTGATGCTTCTGGAGGGAATTAAACCAAATCATTCTGAAGGCTCAGGTATTTCAGACATCCAACATTTGAGATGCTGCGATGCGATTGGTCTGCTGGTTAGTCCAATCACATCCTCTGAGTTTGTTGTGCATGGAGGGATTTGTTCGGTGAAGGTGTTTCCATCGTAGTTGATGCACGTCTTCTTACCGGATAAAAAATGTATCCGTTTCAAGTTTTTTTTTTTTTTATGTGCATTTTTGGAATTTATGCGCATCATGGCATTACCATCCAGCATGTTTTTTTTACGCAATATCCTAAAATGCAAATAAAAATAGGTGGATGGAAACATTGCATTATTGATTGATTCCAGCATAATAACGTTTATTTCTCAAATTCCTCAGAATTTGTTGGGTCTCATTAAACTGAACCCAGATCAGCAGGCGTGAGTCAGATGCATGACTGTAAACAGAAGCGATTACATTGGCTCTTTTATCAGGACTAATAGTAGCGCTTTCGTGACGCTGGCTTATGGCAGGCCTATATTTCAAAGCACTAGCCACAGGCTCTGTGGGAAGATAACAAGCTTTTCCCTCGCAGACATAATTACCCAACTATTTACAGGAAACCGCCTCTGTATGCCCATCCACACCGTCCAAATGATTATTAATGCAAGCTATAATATTATAGTCTATTAATTTATCTTAAGATTTGTATCGCTGTGTGGTTATTATTAGAAACCTGGTGAGACCTTTTCCACCTTCCACATGCATTCACACACTGAGTATCTAAATTACACAAAGCATTTTCAGCTTTGGTTGATTCTTTTGCATTGACATAAGTATAACAACATCTTTATTTTTCTTTATCAGCAATTAGATCACTGCAGGTTGTAACTTTAGTTCCTGTCTCTATGAAGCCCCTCCTTCTGAAAAGCACAATGTGCTCTGATTGGTCGGCATTAAACACACTTGTGAAAAAAGCAGAATACCTTCTCTTTAACCAGTCTTATATTTAACAAGGATGGGCCATAAACTGAACAGGCACCAAAAGACAGAAAAATGGTCCTCTAGCTGAGAGAGAGGCATTGTTAACATATTCAGTGTCTTTCTGCTGAGTTCCAGAACTAGCTGAATTACTGAGACAGTTTGAAGCTTTTATCGTTGAACACGCTCTGCTGTCTGACAGCGTGTCCGTATCACTTTTCTACCTCTGATAACGGCTCATCCAGGGCACACAAATTACAATTCGAGTCCGACAGAGTCCGTTCTAGTTCTCCCATGATGTGATATCCTCAGCTAAATTACCACCTGTCATTTATGGACTGATAAAAATTGGCTCAGGATAGTGTTTCATTAGGTACATGAGCGTGGAAGGCATGTGTGTGTTTTTCATGTCACTGAATCAGTGTTGTGAAGTAACTAAATCTAGTGACACTACTAACTTTACTACATTTTTCAGTAGATAACTGTAGGCTTTTACAGTTACAAACTTACTGTTTTTGTTGTTGTTGTTGCATGACAAAAAATTGCATTGTATTGCAAATGTAGCTTAAGATCCAAAACATGCAAATATGTGAATGCAAACAATTTTAGCTTAAATTATGTATCAGACCGCAATTCACAATGCATTGCATGTGTTTTAAAATGCATTGTCCAAGCAATCATGTTTGCATATTGATACTTATGTAAAGTATATTTCTAGCATCACAGCCAAGTGAATTTCAGCAATAACTGAACACGAAAATATTTTGTCTTTTTAGCAAAATATTGCATTAAATGCAAATGTTTTTCCAGTTATTTTATATAAATTAGGCTGTTTTCTATCATGTGATTAATTGTGATTGCTGTAAAGTTAGGCAAAAGAGCAATATATACAGTACTGTTCTTGTAATTTACAATTCTTGTAAAATCATAAAAATTGGTAGTTCATCTTTGTTTGGTGGAGCCCCAGGGCCCTGCTGCCCTGACATCACCCTCCTCTGACATTCAATTAACACGATGATCAGGGTGTGAGCGCACATCACCGCCGCCGCTGACAGGTGTTTCGCTCTCAGCGTTCTGGATTAAAGGGCAGGTTAGGTGTTAGGGCTTTGCAAGGGATTGTGGGTACAGTAGTTCTTATGGGAGATATATTTGGATGTCTGGGTGTCACTCAGAGTGATGCATTGATTTATATTTTAATTTAATTTTTTTTAATGTTTTTTTTAAAAAAGCTATTCATTTGTGCATGCATTGGTTTTTTATTTTTTAAACAACAATTCATTTGTGCATGCATTTATTTTTAATTTTAGTTTTTATTCATTACTTTTTTTGCTCAAACTGTTAAATTCAAAGAAATACAAAAAAATTAGTAGGTTAAATTCTTTCATTCCTACTTTAAATATGAGTCTGTTCCTCACATAAAGCATTGTGACTTAAGAAGACTTGTGTATTTATTTATTTATTTATTTATTTTCACCATCTGCTTTTGTTGATCATAAAAGAGCAGTGTGAACATTGTTAAACATCTCTAGTTTTGTGTCCCACAGAAGAACTCAAGCCAGACGGGTTTAGAAAGATGTGAGGGTGAGTAAATGATGCCAGGATTTTCATTTATGGGTGAACCGTTCCTTTAAATAATGTGTTGACTTTTAATAAACCCACTAACTTTATATGTGACCACATGAAGAACCATTTTAACCTGCCACACATCAGTTTTTCACTGAGCAGACAGACAGATGTGGATATTTTTATGGTCAGATATTGAACACAGACTAGCATCAGACTAGAATAACTCCGCACACACACACACACTGATCTCCTACAGATGCATGATGAATGCACAGGATGCGATGTCACACTTGAGTGAGCTGTGTGTGTGTGTGTGTGTGTTGCCATGTGACAGATGCAGCGTGTATCTTCAGGCACGGCTTCCGTGAAAAGTACTCTTCATTTATCAATAATTGGACCTTAATTTCATCTGGCAGAGACTTGAGCGGACAGCAGCACATTAATGAGGCCTCTCGGATCAGCATGCACATTCTCACAAACTTTCTGGGAATATGCAAAAAAACACCAAGACACACTGAACATAAGCCTTTATGATTTTATCAATCTTTCTTTCTAAATGAATGAATGAGTAATTTTGATTCTTGGTTCTGAATAATGTGTTTATACTAGAGGTTATAGTGATGCGTTTTTCTCCAGAGAGTTTAGGATTTTGGAAATGACCCAACCCAATCTGGGAAGGTCAGAGGTCAGGCAGGGGATTGGGGATTGGTCACAGTAATCCTGATCTGTCACAGATCTGTGGGGTCACACATTAAAAACAATCAAATTAAATAAACATTAAATATGATGCAATTCATGACACCATCAGTAAATCAAATTCAGACATACACTACCATTCAAAAGTAGGAGGACGATGAGATTTGGTACATTTATCAAATCTTTATACCGTACCATATCAAGCCGGTGTGTGTGATAATTTCCATCTGGTATGTTATGGTTCGATATTGATTATCTTTTTAAAAATAAAATCTGAAACGTGGTCAGTAATTACAATTCCTCTTGTTCTCAATAACTGCTCAGAATAAAAAAGTTTTTCTTATATAAAATCAAATAGAAGTTTAGATAGCAAAGTTGTTTATAGTAAAGTACCTAATAACCAACATTCTAAGCTTAATATAATTTATTAAAATGTTTGTTTATTCAACCAACCAATCAAGCCACCAACCAACTAACTCACCCTCCAGCATACCCACCCACCAACTCAGCAGCACAACAACCAACCCACCAATTAACTCACCAGCACACCAACCAACCATCCACCCCACCCACCAACTCAGTAGCACACCAACCAACCAACCCATTTGCCAACTGACCCACCAACTCACCAACCAACCAACCCAACAAACAACCAACCAATCTACTTGCGAACTCACCCACAACCAACCCACCAATTAACTCACCAGCACACCAACCAACCCATCTGCCAACCCACCCACCGACCAACCAACCAACCAACCAACCAACCAACCCACCCACTGACCAACTCACCAACCAACCAACCCACCAACTCACCACCCCACCAACTCACCCACAACCAACCCACCAGCCCACCAACTTAGCCGCACACCAACCAACCCACCAACTGACCAACCCACCAACTCACCCACAACCAACCCACCTACCAATTAACTCAGCAGCACACCAACCAAACAACCCACCCACCAACTCACCCACAACCAACCCACCAGCCCACCAACTCAGCAGTACACCAACCAACCAATTCACCTGCCATCCCACCCACCAACTCACCAACCAACCAATTCGCTTGCCATCCCACCCACCAACTCAGCAGCACACCAACCAACCCACCCACCAACTCACCAACCAACCAAACCACTTGCTAACTCACCCACCCACCAACCCAACAACCAACCAACCCAACAAACAACCAACCAATCCACTTGCTAACTCACCCACCAACTCACCCACAATCAACCCACCAGTTAACTCACCAGCACACCAACCCATCTGCCAACCCACCCACCCACCGACCAACTCACCAACCAACCAACTCTCCAACCAACCCATCCACCAACTCACCCACAACCAACCCACCAGCACACCCACCTACCAACTCAGCAGCACACCAACCAGCCCACCCACCAACTCACTCACAACCAGACCACCCACCAACCCATTTGCCAACTGACCCTCCAACTCAACAACCAACCAACCCAACAAACAACCAACCAATTCACTTGCCAACCCACCCACCAACTCGCCCACAACCAACCCACTAACTAACTCACCAGCACACCAACCCATCTGCCAACCCACCCACCCACCGACCAACTCACCAAACAACCAACTCTCCAACCATCCCATCCACCAACTCACTCACAACCATCCCACCAACTTAGCCGCACACCAACCAACCAACCAACCCACCCACCCACTCAGCAGCACACCAGCCAACCCACCAATTAACTCAGCAGCACACCAACCTACCAACCACCCCACCCACCAACTCACCAACCAACTCACCAATTAACTCACCAGCACACCAACAAACCAGCCAACCGAACTAACCAACCAACCAGACGTTTTGCCAGATTTAGTTAATTTCAAAGCCTCAAAATAAACACACACTCAAATAATATATAAAATATTGTACTTTTTAACTGGTTTATTACAGAGTTTTAGCTAGACCAGTTAATTCAGTCTTCAGCAGATTATCTATTAATGCCATATCTGACTGTCCGTTTGTTGATCAGGCCTTTTCATTTCATCATTAAATAAGAAGATTGTTAATCTCTCACTCTTCTGTCCTAAACGGGGTTATTTTACAGCTTGCAACATAATCTCACGTCCAGTAATCTCTCTCTTTCCGTCTCTCTCTGGCTCCGCTGCTCGCTTATCCCTGGTAATTTAATTACAAATTACGTGATTAAAAATTCATTAAAGTATTAGATATAAAGAACATGTTTTTCCATCAGGGAGACGCGATTATTACACTGACCCTGGCGGCACGGGCCCCGGGAGTGTTTTACCCCCCTCCATGTCTCTGTCCTACAGGTTTTTTTGTAAAATCAAATCAACTCTTTTAATAAAGTAAAAACACCTGAGACTTCTTGAAGAGCACAGACAAAACACTTCTGCCTCCGTATGAATGGAAACATTTTTTCAGTGTTTTAGTTTAGAATGTTTCTCTGGTTACTGATGCCTTTATTCTGTGTCTCATGAAGGCCAAACATGAGGTGAGGAATATCAATTGCTATCAAACAGTAAAATAATGTTACCAAACAGGTTTCCCAAACACTCCAGCAGCTCTTCCATTGTCTGGACAAACTGATGATCCCTGGGATGGCTGGGAAAGGAGACGGTGGTCAAAAGTTTGGAATAATTGCATTGTTTTTGAAAGAAGTCTCTTCTGTTCAACAAAGGCTGCATTTATTTGATCAAAAATACAGTAAAAATGTGAAATATTATTACAATGTAAAATAACTGTTTTCTATATAAATATATGTTAAAATGTAATTTATTCCTGTGATCAAAGCTGAATTTTCAGCATCATTACTCCAGTCTTCAGTATCACACGATGCTTCAGAAATCATTCTAATATGATGATTTGCTGCTCAAGAAACATTTATGATTATTATTAAATCATTATTCTGATCAAATAAAAGTCTTGGTGAGCAGAAGAGACTAATTTCAAAAGCATTATAACGTGTATGTTAGAGAACGACGCTCTTCATCTTCTGGTATTTGTCTGTCATCTTCTCATTTGCAGTCATTTGCTGTTTTTACACCAGAAATGGCATCGAAAACTCGCTAAGAAGTAAGGACTGATAAAACGAGGTGCTTGCTTTTAATGACAGTCGTATGAGATCATTATTCTTATATAAATATTCTAATTGACTTCCTCTAGGTGCTTCTGGCTTGCAGCACCGGGCCGCTTTGGATCCAGGTGTGAACGGGCTTGGTTCGTGGCAGGCAGGTGAGAGCAAGTGAGCGATCGCGTGTCAGGTGTGATCGCTGCTTGAACGCAGTCATTTGCTCACTGTTCTCACGTCTCAGGAGAGGCAGCATTAATGACACGTTTGTCATGCTCCGTTCCCAGATTAGATTACCGCGCTAATTCCACGGCGAGACTCGCATGGCGGAGTGCGATCCCTCCATTAACGTTATTACCGACGGTGTTAGCAGCAATTAATTGTCAATCAATTAATGAGGAGGGATCAGAGTGAT
This sequence comes from Hypophthalmichthys molitrix, assembly GCA_037950675.1. Classification (NCBI taxonomy): domain Eukaryota; kingdom Metazoa; phylum Chordata; class Actinopteri; order Cypriniformes; family Xenocyprididae; genus Hypophthalmichthys; species Hypophthalmichthys molitrix. The sequence continues at coordinate 1,307,355 of CM075512.1, read as the reverse complement.
AGCAGTGACCTACCGGAAAGCAGCATCTGAAAGTAAGTGCACTACATAGGCAGCAACCCGTACACTTTTTTTTTTTTCTCTCTCAGTGTAGAGGCTGAATTTGAGTACTAACACACATCATGGGCCTGAATGAAACACATTCAAACATGTACACACACACACACATAGACTGTTGAATTCAGAGTCAGAGGTCAAGTCCAATCTACACATCCACTTTGTCAGCTCAACAGCGTTTGTTTGGCTCAAAGTTCGGAGTTTAAGAGGCTGTTTTTGCTGTTTTTGAAACTCTGACACATGACTCACATTAAAGAACTGCACACGCTTCTTTTGTTCAGTCGCTTACAGACTGACAAATGCCATGATCCGGCGAGTAAAGACTGTTGATTTCCAGACTGCTGAGATTTGACCTCAGAAACATCAATGCTGTGAGACGCTTTTCGCAAGGTTTGGCCCTGATGGAGGGACGTCCAATGGCGAGATGTCAAGTACCGCTGAAGGCTTCTGCCATTGACCATTCCAGGTAAATAAATGAGAAATTCTCTGTGAAAGTACATGAATAACTTCAACTCAGGTGGTTTAAACATTCATGGTCTTACTGACAACCAAGATGGAGGAAATTAGCATTTTTATGCATTGTTGTTTTAGATTTGAATGTGAGATCGGTTTGAAATAGCTGTGTTTCCATCCAAAGTTGCAAATTTAACTTGCGCGCAAAATTGGGATATCGCATAAAACATTTGCGAATAAAGCAGCATTTCCATGTGTTCAAGAGAACAAAATCGTCACTTCCTGGGAAATAGGCACAAAATTTGCTGCAATCGGGCTCTTTTTTTCCTCCATCATAAATAAGTTGCGTCTCGGAGCGGCAGACGAAACACAATAAACACTGTCATGTTCTCTTGCGTTCGGATGCTGGTGTTTGGGAACGCAGTCGCTTCTTGAGGGAATTAAACCACATCGTTCTGATGACAGACTTTGACTCAGGTGTTTCAGAATCACCAAAACAACATTTAAGATGCTGCGATGCGATTGGTCCGCTGGTTAGTCCAGTTATCCAATCACAGCCTCTGCTGAGGTGAAGTCACATGAGTTTCTTGAGGGGATTTATGTGAGCAAAAACATGCCGTTTTTGTGTGTCCCTTTAAATGCAAATGAGCTGCTGCTCCCGGCCCCCTTTCCAGAAGAGGGCGGAGCTTTAACAGCTCGCGCTTCGGTCGCTCAACAACAACAAAGCTGGAGAATCTCACGCAGCCAAAATGAGGATTGTCAGTAACGGTATTCAGCCTTACATTGTTCAAACCGGAGTCGACACTGATGGAGAGACTCAGGAAGATTGCTGTGGGGTTGATTCAACTCATCGACTAGCATGTGCTCTAATGTTAGTCTTTTGTGTTGAATTGACCCTCGTTTGTGAAGCAGTCCGGTGTAAAATGACGGCATGTCAACAACACTCTACTACAACAACTCTTCCTCTTCTCTAAAGCAGCCCAACATGGCCTCATCCCCTTTGTTGTGTGTTCTCGGGGGCGTGGTTTATGTAAATGTTGGGGTTTGTGATGTCACTAACCTGGGCAGAAGCTCGTTGTAGTCCCTACCAGCCGTTTGTTGAAAATTTTTTTTGTTAGCACAATTTACAAATGACATCTATAATGTTTTTACTTGTTTTTCTTACACCACAAAAAAGATCAAATGGTAAAGTCTCCAGTTTCTCAGAAATTTCTTTGAGCTGATCTTACTGGAGGACGACTAGCGAGTCAGTTTTCCTTTTAGGATGAGAAACATCTGAGATGAACTTGATGCTTACCTGGAATCTCCATTATGTCTCATGAGACCTCTGAGCAATAATGTCCTCCTCAGGTGTGTGTATCTTCTGGTCTCATCTCTGCGTTTCTTTCCAGTGGTTTTCTTCTGTCACTAGTGTTTGGTTAACTCTGTGACATGTCACCATTTGATAAACAGATGGCCCGCGTGTCTGTACCTGCTTACCGTGGGGACGGCACTCAGTGACCCGGTGCAGTGTGGGTAGAGAGCGGGTGTCAGCAGTCTTTCTGTACGCCACGCTCTAATGAATAATAATCCCGTGTGTGTGTGACAGACGGAGAGGGGGAGTTTTGGGGAAGGGGCAAAACTTGAAGGCGATGCTAATTCAGTAATTCCACAAACTCCTTGGACGGATGTTTTTGTCATTTCTGGACGGGCTCCAAATCGGAGGGTGGGGGTGACGTTCGCTTTGATGAAGAGCCTCACCTTTACAGCGTGAAACGTGTGTCCACGATGCAGAGACGCGCTGATAGCAGCTCTCATTAATCCTCCGGTGTGTGTGTGTGTGTGTGTGTGTGTGTGTACAAGCACTCGTGAGTTGGGTCAACACAACCTCTCTTGTCTGAATATATGAGATTTCCGTCTGTATTTATAAGTTTGAGATGTCCCTGTGCGGCCCAAACCCTCCACCTGTGTGTTTACATGAGGATTCATAATACGGCAGCACAGAAACGCAGGGAAACTGAATCAAAACAAGGACGGGATGGTGTCGCGGGGAGGTCAAAGCCACCAGGTTCTTGCTTAATGACTTTTAGTCTACAGAGACGCCTCAGAAATCATAGCAGATTTGTCCAAGAAAAGTTTGCGGTCACACTTTAGATTAGGGTCCAGTTCTCACTATTAACTACAGCTTTTGCCTCAAACTCTTAATTGGGTATGATTAAAGGGGACCTATTATGCCCCATTTTACAAGATGTAAAATAAGTCTCTGATGTCCCCAGAGTGTGTATGTGAAGTTTTAGCTCAAAATACCCCACAGATCATTTTTTATAGCATGTTAAAATTGCCACTTTCTGGGGCTGAGCAAAAACACGGCGTTTCAGTGTGGGCCCTTTAAATGCAAATGAGCTGCTGCGCTCGGCCTAAGAGGGCGGAGCTTCAAGAGCTGATTCTCCGGTGCTAGGAGTCAGTCAGGACGCACAATAATGTCAGAAACTGCGAATATATGCCGCATGGAGATAGAACAGGTATAGTTTAGTTCAGTTACGGTTATAACTTATATTGTCGTCTTGTTTTTATCCACTATATTAGTACAAGCCTGTTGTACCATCCAAATGAACTTTACAGATGAGTTTTATGATGTTTATTGTACTTCAAACAAAAGATGAAGTGTCCATTTTCACTCTAGAAAATCTCTGTAAGAGCTTAATAAAACACATTGCAAGTGTGCATTAAAATATTATCCATAAACTCTCTCTCTCCCTTGCATTATCATCAACATACACAGCGAAGAACACAGAAACACTTGTTACAGCTAACAGTAAACAAATATATAAAGACCTTATGCCTTTTCAGGTGGTGCTTAATAAACGTTATATCCGTAAATCAACTCCGATGAACTGTAATAAAGTGCTCTCACCTTCATTACTGCCGTATCCAGTGTCACTCTGGAGACTGTAAGCACAGTTTGTACTGATGTATCCTTGAGTAACATATTTTTAGCACAGTCTCTGTTTTGTATTGTCCCTTTGTATTGACATTCGTTCACAAAGCAGTTCGGTGTGAAATGATTCATGCAGACATAAACGAATTTCGGTAGAGTTGAGGGAGCATTTTCTTGGAAAACAAAATGAATCCACCTTGTCTTCAGCGGCTCAGATTTCAGGAGAAAATGGAGAGAGCTCTGTGGATTAATCCATCCAGCTACAGAACACCTAAAACGCTTGGGAGACGTTCTCTGGACTGTGTAAACTCGCTGTGAACTCGCTCAGGGCGGTTCTATGTTAAAACGGCAGTGTCTGTCAACATTCGTGGGCGGGGCCTGTGGCTAATGTGACGTCATATTGCCAGGGATCTGGAAACAAGGCGAATCCAGACCTATTTAAGGCGAATCATAACTCAACACTATTGCTGAGTATTTTCTCTTTAACCAAAGACAGTCTCAAAAACACAGTTTGAAATCGCCGGTGTTTCTAACGTCAGAAACTACCTTGTAACCAATCACGTCAACATGTGATCATCAACGTGTGGATCTCTGAGCTGGTGTGAGTGAGTGGAGGCGGGGTTAATTTGCATATTCATAGAACCATGTATACTAAATGAGGCAAGGGTGTAGAGTTACATTCAAGCTATTTTAAGGCATAAAGAAAAGTTTTTCAAGGAAAAAATGTTTAAATATGTTATTTTGGTGATCAAAGATGAGTTTTAACGGATGAAGTTATTTATATAAACTGTTTCTAACAAGTGCTGGGTTGTTTCAACCCATGGTTGAGTCAAATATGGACAAACTTTAGTTTAATTTTTTTTTTTTTTTTTTTTATAACAGTTTTTAAACCCAATGGTTGGGTTTGTCTATTTGACCCAAACATGGGTTGAAACAACCCAGCATATAAAATTCACTGCAAAATGTGATTTTCATACTCAGTCTTGTTTTAAATCAAAATGCATTTATTTGAGATGCGAATGATGTAAAATATGAAATTGATCAAAAGACATTGTTTTTTGCCATTTGAATTAAAATGTCTTTTTTAAAGCATAAACTCCCTTAATTTTGAGAAATTTCTCCAAAAAAGAGACTTCTCTTCAGTCATTTTGCTTCTCCAGTGAATGCATTTTGAATTAAGAATGTTTGTTATTTGTACTGGGAAAAAAGGACAAAAACACTGAGGAACAAAGTCATTTTTTGCAGTGTTTCATCACAATACCCATCAGTTACAACGACATGAGATCCCACAGGAAAATTGCTCAGATGTTGCTCTTTCATTGTTGCAGTATTTCAGAGATGAAAATAATGTCAAATTATAAGTTACTAATATTAAGAATTTATGAGGTGCTTTGAAGTTATAAAATATTCACTGCAAAATGTGATTTTCTTAGTCAGTCTTTGTTTTAAATCAAGATGCATTTACTTGTGATGCAAGATATGAAGTCTTGTTTTTTGAGAAATTGATCAAAATAAGCTTTTTTTCCCACTTTACTTGCATAAACTCACTTAATTTCGATCAATTTCACAAAAAAAATTCACCCTTTCACACCGAGGATGATAACTAATGATAACTTTTTAATTAATAATCATTCTAATTCTATAAGAATAGCTGTGTTCACACCACAACTATAATGATAATTACACAGAGAAATGATATCAATGAAATCAATTTCAGAAGATAATTGTGAGTAATATAAAATAATATAAAACTTTATATTTTAGAGGAAAAAAGTCATAATTGTGAGAAGTTTTATTTTTTAAGTCTCCTGGTGGAAACAAGCTTTCAAAATTGTTCTGTGCCTAATATATATCCAAATAAATCCAACTGAATTTGTATCAGAATCAAATCGCAAGCTTATGAATAGAAAATTAGTGTCAATGCCCAGCCTTAATAAAAACAGTTCCAGTCACAAAGTTCATTACAAAGACATTTTCAAAAGCTGAAGTGATTTCTTTGTTTTTTTTATTAGTTAGTTAAAGTATCGAATTATACCTGTTCTAATTGCAAAAGCTTGATAATCGATCAAAGCCTACTGATTAACTGGTAAAAACAACGATATTTCATTCAATAACATTAGGCAGTTTTGATTTATATGCTGTTTAATGTTTGCTGATCGCGTTAATAATTGACATGTGCGTCAGCAATGCTTCTATCGCTTGTTTCTGCTTCTTTTTCGCCTGTGTTTTGATCTGGAGATTCTGTACTCTTTTCACCGTATAACAGTGAAAACATGGATTGCCAGAAAATTCCATCATTGGCAGGGAAAGAGTTAAAGGAGAAGTATGTAGGATTTCTGTCCGCTAGAGGTCGCTAGAGGCCTATTCAAAACAAAGGCGTAGCTTGATGACGCCAAGTTTGAGCGTGGAATCTTGGGACACGTGGTCTCCATCTCAACGGACGGTGCAAAAGAATAGGGATTGGACTCGGGAAGCAATCACATTCATGGATGAGATTATTAACGTTACTGTAGTATGAAGCAAAGCAGGACGAGTGTTGTGGAGCTGAACGAGGACGCTGGAGCGATTGCGCGACACACAGAACGTTTATTATGACACAGTCGCCGGCGCCGCTTCCGCTTTTCCGGTCATGAGTATGAGGTAACACAGATCTGTTTATCATATTAGATACATTTGAGTGTTGAAAATGATGTTATAACGTTACTCTGTGCGTTCGCTCGGCGGCTGCTGTGAGACACTTGTTTGAGACACACTGCAGTAAGATAGATCGATTTTAGAATATCATATTAAATGCTGGATGGCTTGTGTTGATAAATGACATGCAATTAATTTTAAAACGTATTGTATGATGCTGTATTATTGTTACTAAAAATAAAGCTGCATCTGATTATGCTATATTAGCTACCTGAGGCATGGTTAAGCATGGTACTCGCAAAAAAAAAAAAAATCAAGAAAATTAGATTTAAACAATAAGACTAAACGTGTTGAGCTATATAACAATAATTAGTTTTCTGTCTATAAATATATCAAAACAGTTGTTCCCTTGTCTATTAAAACATGTAATATATTAAAGCGTCTTTGGTGTTTCCATGGTTTCTACAAAATAAAACAGAAACCGAGGGTAACGCGGGTATGACGCGATTGACGGGCGACTCCTCACACGTCCCGGAGCCTTGGTTACAATTGCAATTTTCTCACGATTTACAAATAGTTGGAAACATTTGGGATATTGTAAGTACTCAAGTGAAGAAAATATATAACACTGGCCTAGTGGATTTTGGATATTTTACTGCAAAAATCTTACATATTGCATTTGTATCACTCTTTATACAATCCAGATGGTTTCAAAGCATCTTCGCATTAATGAATGTATTATATGAATATATTACAACAGCATGATATGCCAGAGGAAAATTACTCAGATGTTGCTCTTTTATAACTCAGGGAACTTAATGGACTTCATTTTATTGAGGTATTAACTTTTTCTTAAACATTTCTCCTAAAAATCCTTATTAGAAATAAAATGAGTCATTCATAGTCATCACTTTAAAGCTGTAAATTAAAAGTGGATCATTTGAGACACTTTTGAGTTCATATTGAGATCTCTAACTTTTGATTACAGACTTTCAAATGTGAGCACAGTTTGAGAAACCGAGGAGATCTCTTCTGAAACTGGTGGAGCTCCCGGTTTCATCAAGAAAGATATTAAAGGTGTGATTTTTATTTTTTTTTCTTTCCTGTGGGTTTATTCATAAATTTCTTTCTGTGCTTTAATGCGAGTCTAGTCGAAGTGAGAAATGTGTGCTGGATCAAACTATTGTAATTTGCATAGTTGTCACACTCCGACTGCAGCGTTGCACTCTGGGTAAAATGTAACACATTTGACTTGTCAAAACGCGCACCGCTGCGATTATCAGGAAACCAGCTTCAATGACACACGTTTGGATGTGTGATATCACCCCCACTTCTCTTATTTAATTCAATTCTCTTTCTCTCCTGTGTGTTCCTCGCCGATAACCATCGGAAGGAGTTTGTGTGTCTGACATGTTTGGAGGTTTGAGTTATTAGCTTATCGTGTGTATTAATGCCGTCTGAGCGGTTCAGAGGCTCAGAGACGTGTTGTTTGACTGTAAGGCTTCATCTGTCGTGTTGTCTCTGCTGTTTTTACTGCTGTTTGTGTGTTTCACACATCTCTCATGAACGAGAAAATGCATTGGACTTCAGGCACATTAAGTCAGAATCTTAAGACATCTTAAAGGGATAGTTCATCCAAAAATGACATCATTTACTCACCCTCAAGCCTGTATGAACACTATTTCTGCTGAACACAAAAGGTATTTTGAAGAATGGTCCTCATTGAGTGTCATAGTATTATAATACTATGTCTTTTAGTCTTTTTTATACCCTATATGTCCCTAACAATGTGAAAGCTTGAGCATTTGTGTGTGGATGCGCTTTAATGTTAGAGATATAATATCCAGTGTTTGGTCCCTTTATGTGCACAAATAGTCACAGAACTGAAACGGTTTGATCTTAACACAAACTCCAGCTCCGTCCTGTCGTCATGCCTGCTGCAATCGTGTGCAACCCTCAGATGAATGCAGAGGTCAGAGAGTTTGGGCTGCGTTTGATGGGAGACATCGATCATGTGGTTAAATAGGTCTGGATGGATATTGTGTAATTCCTCTTGTAGGAGGATGGCGGTGCGGACACTGTCTGTATGAAAGAGAACGATCGGAAGCGGTGTGGTCTCAAGTTTGTTCATGTATATATTGCAATAGCTATAAATGCAATAATTTTTTCATTGAGCATTGATGGAGCGACTTTTCTTTGCATTACAGTTTCTCCCCTTGCTGTAACATGATGTGTGGAAATTTTCTGACGCATTTATCTAATTTTTTCTTTGTCTTTTCTAAATTTTATTCTGATTGTAAATGAATCTGACAGTTTATTAAACCAATATGACATGTTGTGTTTTTACCACAGTTAAGATGGTGAAGCCAGTTATTTTAACCATTGTAAAATTATGCTGTAATGCATAACCTGTGAATTTGCATAGCAAAATCAGCAAAATTAGTATTTTCTTTTTGTCCAGTCTAAATTTTAATCTGATTATAAATGAATCTGGTGCAGTTTATTTATAACAATACGACAGGTTGTGTGTTACAGTGATTTTACCATGATTCCCAAGCTTATTCATTTATATATTATATAGTGCCAAGTAATTTAACCTACACTCTAAAAAATGCTGGGTTAAAAATAACCCAAGCTGGGTTGAAAATGGACAAACCCAGCGATTGGGATGTTTTGACCCAGAGAATGGGATGTTTTAACCAGTGATTGGGATGTTTTGACCCAGTGAATGGGATGTTTTGACCCAGCGAATGGGATGTTTTGACCCAGCGAATGGGATGTTTTGACCCAGTGAATAGGATGTTTTGTCACAGCAATTGAGATGTTTTAACCAGTGAATGGGTTGTTTTGACCCAGCGAATGGGATGTTTTGACCCAGCGATTGGGATGTTTTGACCCAGTGAATGGGATGTTTTGACCCAGCGATTGGGATGTTTTGACCCAGCGAATGGGATGTTTTGACCCAACGATTGGGATGTTTTGACCCAACGATTAGGATGTTTTAACCAGTGAATGGGTTGTTTTGACCCAGCGATTGGGATGTTTTGACCCAGCGATTGGGATGTTTTGACCCAGTGAATGGGATGTTTTGACCCAGCGAATGGGATGTTTTGACCCAGTGAATGGGATGTTTTGACCCAGCGATTGGGATGTTTTGACCCAGCGAATGGGATGTTTTGACCCAGCGAATGGGATGTTTTGACCCAGCGAATGGGATGTTTTGACCCAGTGAATGGGATGTTTTGTCACAGCAATTGAGATGTTTTAACCAGTGAATGGGTTGTTTTGACCCAGCGATTGGGATGTTTTGACCCAGCGAATGGGATGTTTTGACCCAACGATTGGGATGTTTTGACCCAACGATTAGGATGTTTTAACCAGTGAATGGGTTGTTTTGACCCAGCGATTGGGATGTTTTGACCCAGCGATTGGGATGTTTTGACACAGCGATTGGGATGTTTTAACCAGTGAATGGGATGTTTTGACCCAGTGAATTGGATGTTTTGACCCAGCGAATGGGATGTTTTGACCCAGCGAATGGGATGTTTTGACCCAGCGAATGGGATGTTTTGACCCAGCGAATGGGATGTTTTGACCCAGTGAATGGGATGTTTTAACCAGTGAATGGGTTGTTTTGACCCAGCGAATGGGTTGTTTTGACCCAGCGATTGGGATGTTTTGACCCAGCGAATGGGATGTTTTGACCCAACGATTGGGATGTTTTGACCCAACGATTAGGATGTTTTAACCAGTGAATGGGTTGTTTTGACCCAGCGATTGGGATGTTTTGACCCAGCGATTGGGATGTTTTGACACAGCGATTGGGATGTTTTAACCAGTGAATGGGATGTTTTGACCCAGTGAATTGGATGTTTTGACCCAGCGAATGGGATGTTTTGACCCAGCGAATGGGATGTTTTGACCCAGCGAATGGGATGTTTTGACCCAGTGAATGGGATGTTTTGTCACAGCAATTGAGATGTTTTAACCAGTGAATGGGTTGTTTTGACCCAGCGAATGGGTTGTTTTGACCCAGTGATTGGGATGTTTTGACCCAGCGAATGGGATGTTTTGACCCAACGATTGGGATGTTTTGACCCAACGATTGGGATGTTTTAACCAGTGAATGGGTTGTTTTGACCCAGCGATTGGGATGTTTTGACCCAGCGATTGGGATGTTTTGACACAGCGATTGGGATGTTTTAACCAGTGAATGGGTTGTTTTGACCCAGTGGTTTTTTTTTTTTTTTTTTTCAACCCAGTGATTGGGATGTCTTGACCCAGCGAGTGGGTTCTTTCAACCCAGTGTTTGGGTTGTTTTGACACAGCGATTGGGATGTTTTGACCCAGTGAATGGGTTGTTTTAACCCAGTGTTTGGGTTGTTATAACCCAGAGAATGGGTTGTTTTGATCCAGCGTTTGGGTTTTTAACTCAACTATTGTTTTAAAATGACTGTGTTGCTTGCTTAAAATGAACCCAAAATTAATGTTTAATAAATGAACATTTATTAAGTTTAATGAATGTTAATTAAACAATAAACATTTATTAAATTGTTTATTAATAAATGTTCATCTTTTGATTATCATTGTTTCCTCTTTTTTTTAATTTCCAATTGAGTAAACATTTAACCCAACAGCTTGGTTAAAACAACCCAATCACTGAGTTTGTCCATTTTCAACCCAACTTGGGTTATTATTTTTTTTAAATTACATTTTTAAGTTGGGTTTAGCCATATTTGACCCATAATTTAACCATGGTAAAATTGTGCTGTAGTGCATAACCTGTGAATTTGTAAAGCAAAAACATGTTTGACTAGAAGTTTCAGGCGCACTGAAGTTTCTCCTGCAAATATTTCTTTTTAGTGAATATTTAATTGTGTTTTTGAAACATAAATTGAAAGAGAAAAGTTACATTTTGAGCTATAAAGTTCTTTTGGCACATCGTTGGAGTGAAATGACGTGATGACAAGCAAAAACATGTTTGACAGTGCTTCAGTTAATCAGAATCCATCGGCTTTGCGTTGTAATAGACATTGATTTCGTCTAAACGTCTCGCGCAGCGGCTGTAATTAACCTTTCGACCGCTGCTTGTGTTTAAACAGCCAGTTCTGTCCGTTCCTGCGCACGCGGTTAAAATCAGACGTCCTAATTACGCATTTGGCAGCTTTGGATTGTTACCCTAAAAGTCAAAGCAGTAAACACTAAGTGATGTATTGGCAGCTGTCGAAATCGGCCGGTTTATTTGTTTATTTTATTTTTGTTTCATCTCTTTTTTCTGTGGAAGGCGTTGACTGACCTCCACAGCATCAGAGCTGTTCATGCACCTGCAGCGAGGTCACCCAAACCATCCAGTCCATTAACACACACACACACATCCATCCGTCGCAGTCTTTCATTCGCACATCTCCGTTGGCTTGTGGTTAGAGATCTGAAAATGACGCTGTAATTGCAATAAAATGGCACTTTTGTGTGGGTGTGCGGTGCGCGTCAAACTCCTCGCTGTTATGCAAGTGCACGTGTTCCAGTTGTAGATGAAGTGGTGTTTTATGTCCAGTGCGCTTGTTCAAAACCTGGTGAGGATCAGACATTTGTGGTGACGAAGAGCAAACAACTCACGCAAACATTTGCAGCTGAAAAAGACATGAGGAACACCTGTAGACAAACACGCAACTTATAATTAGTGCATTAACTAACATGCACTAACAATGAACTGTATAGTCTTACAGCAGTTATTTACCTAAAAATGTTAGTTGACAGTGCATTAACTAAAATTATCAGATTAGTTCTCAAAAAATATATAAGCAAATCTGATTGATTGACTGATATTTGGCACATTTCGTCATCACATCGTCATTGGCCAATAACAGAAGTGGTATCTTTTAAACCACAGTCAGTTTTAAACCACAGCCTTGTCGGAGAAGAACACACACTTTGGATCTTAACCATATTTTGGGAACAAATCTGCCATTCAGTCATGCTGACGTTATGTTCTATTTGTGGCACGATTGTAACTTGTCATTATAGGTCCCCTTATTAAAGGGGACCTATAATGCCACAGAATGTGTCTGTGAAGTTTCAGCTCAAAATACCCCACAGATCATTTATTATAGCTTGTCAAATTTGCCCCTATTTGGGTGTGAGCAAAAACACGCTGTTATTGTGTGTGTCCCTTTAAATGCAAATGAGCTGCTGCTCCCGCCCCCTTTCCAGAAGAGGGCGGAGCTTTAACAGCTCGCGCTTCGGTCGCTCAACAACAACAAAGCTAGAGAATCTCACGCAGCCAAAATGATGACAGTGTTCAGCCTTACATTGTTCGACTCTGATGGAGAGACTCAGGAAGAAGTTACAACTTTTAGGATGTTTCTGAATGGTTAGTGGATAAATTTATGTAGTTGTTGTGGAGTTGATTCAACTCATCCACTAGCATGTGCCGTCATGTTAATCTTTTGTGTTGAATTGACCCTCGTTTGTGAAGCAGTCCGGCGTAAAATGACGGCATGTCAACAACACTCTACTACAACAACTCTTCCTCTTCTCTAAAGCAGCCCAACATGGCCACACCCCCTTTGTTGTGTGTTCTCGGGGGTGGGGTTTATGTAAATTTTAGGGTTTGTGATGTCACTAACATGGGAAGAAGCTCATTGTAGTCCCTACCAGCCGTTTGTTGTAGTCCTTAAACAGATCATTCTTCCTCGTAACTTTGTTGTTTATGCTCAAACAGCAACATTACACACTGACTAAAGTTAAAAAAGTGAAATCATAATCAAGGACCCTTTAAAAATGTCAAAAGTCAAAAAAGTTAAAAAATTGTACAAATGCATAAAGTTTTCTCTTCAGTTTAGGCTGTGGGTAAGGGTTAGGTTATAGTATTTAAAACTAGCTGTATATAAAAACAATAGAATATACTCTATGCAATGTTCCCATTTGTGTGTGTGTGTGTGTGTGTGCGCGTGTTTTTGTGACATATCAGGATGCAAATTTGTATAATGACATGGTTATGACATTATATTACAAGGAGAGGGTGACTTATGAGGACATTACTCCATGTCCCCATTTTTCAAAAGGCTTATAAATCAAACAGAATGAGTTTTTGTGAGAAAGTAAAAATGTGCACAGTTTCCTGTGATGGGTAGGTTTAGGGGGAGAGAAAATACAGTTTGTACAGTATAAAAACCATTACGCCTATGGAATGTCCCCACAATTCACAAAAAAAATGTGTGCGTGTGTGTGTGTGTGTGTGTGTGTGTTTGTCGTGTTCAAAAGGGGAGGAGAGGAGGCACTGGGGTCACTGGTTTTGTAGGAACAGCCTATTTAGGGAGCACCAGCTGGGAGGATTGTCACACATGGGTCATTACATGTGTGTGTTTGTGTGTGTGTGTGTGCAGGTGTGCCCTATGAAGGTGCTCATGGCAGCATGGAGGGATGCAAGTGCTCAGTGACACCTCATTTCACCAGCCGCCTACACACACACACACACCTCATATCCTCCTTTCATATGTGTGAAGTTCTAGAGTTTCTGTCTGTTTTTGGTCTGTGAAGCTTGTCGCCCCACTGGAAAGAAAAATCACAAATGAGACTTCTTAATATCTCATAGCTTTCCTTTGTTTTTTATAGTTCTGAGAGGTGTACATATTTCTATATTATTTTAGGAGGAACAGCAGAAAAACTCCATAAAGTCTCCTGAGATTTGATTGAGGAATAACTGTGTCTTCTGAGGCTCGAGAGTAAAACCCTAGAGCAGGTTGCAGCAGAAACTCACAGTGACCTTTAGCAAACACTCGAGCCGAAGATCCGTCAGTAAATACATGCACTACAGTCACTGTTTGTGTAACGGATCTTGTGTTATTTGTTGAGTCCACAGGTAAACTGAGGTAACTCAGAAGGAGAAACATCTGCAGTAAACTCAAGTGAAGCAGAGCTCCATCATGTGCAGATGTGTCAGTGGAAACATCTGTGTTTGTCAGAGAGTATCTCTGTGTAAATGCTCAGAAACACTGGTGTTTGTCAGACGTTCTGTACACAAACTGAGCGAACGCAGACTACTGTGATTACAGAAATGTTCTGGATTCAGTGACAAAGTCTGTGTGTAGCACTTATGATGATAGATGTAGGGCTGCAGGATTATGATAAATTTTAAAGTCACTAGAATTATGTGCTTAGGACATTTATGATTTAAAAAAAAAAAACATAAACATTGCTTATTAATGTTTTCTAAGTTCATATTGAACCCAAAACCTTCCTATTAGTGTCACTGTGTTTGACTGTCGCTTCATGAAGCCGTTTCTACAGGGAAAGACGAGCAAAGACAAGAAATGTGTGATGCAAAGCAGTGTTTTTTTTTATATATATTTATTTAGTTTTCTTATAGTTTTATTAATATTTTGAATGAGTTTTTATAGTTTTAGTTTTCATGTTAATTTTAGTTTAATTTTTAGTAATTTCGTTATGTGCTTTTGTCATTTTATTATTATTTTTAAAAATATTTTTATTTAGGTTTAATTTTTTTTTCAGTTTTAGTTTTTATTTATTTACAGTTAATCATTTTAGTGCTTTAACTTCAACTGAAATGTTTCTAATTTTCATTTAGTTTAAGTATTTCGACTAATATTTATATTTTATTTTATTTTATTTCATTTTAGTTTTTTAAAAATGACCATTTAGGATTCATTTATTTTTATTTCAGTTTTAGTTTTTATGCATTTCCAGTTACGGCAACATTACTCATTTTCATTTAGTTTAAGTTTTTACACTAATATTTATATTTTATTTCAGTTGTTTTCATTGTTCATTTTTGTTTCATTTTTAATAATTTCTTTGTGCTTTTGTCATTTTATTAGTTTTTTTTTTAGGTTTAATTTATTTTTATTTCAGTTTTAGTTTTTATTTATTTCCAGTTAATAATTTTAGTACTTCAGCTTATTTCACTTATTTATGTTAAGGCAATATTTAAAGTTTTTATCTAATATTTATGTAGTTTTTATTTTAGCTTTATTTCAATTAACAGAAATGTTTTAATAGTTTTAGTTAATGATAATAACCCTGACAATACACCGTTCCTTCAGAATCTTCAGACAGATGATGTTCATTTCTGGATCTGTCACCAGCGACGTCAGAAGCAGGTTTTGACCCACTTCACTTTGGACTGACACGATGCTGTAGTTTATCAGACGTACATCCAAATGTATTCTCTGAGAGTCTCTGTTGATGGTCGTGGGAGCGTGTGATCGATGATCGGATGGCACATGCGTGACAATGAGAGAGAGAGAGACGCTTTCCCTGTCTGTCTCTCGCTGTCTCTCTTATTCTGCTGTAATTAGGATCCTCCGTCTTGTGTTTTATGAGTCTAACAGCAGGTCGAGGATCATAAAGCCACAATAAAGCTAACCTGAGCACCTCACCGGATACATGCTGAGAGAAACGTGCACAAACTGGGAAGTGTGAGTGTTTGAGTGTGTGTGTGTGTGTAAGAGAGTGAATGTGTGTTTGAGTAAGTGTGAGTGTGTGTGTGAGTGTGTGTGTGTGAGTGTGTGTTTGAGTGTGTGCCTTTGAGCGCGAGTGTGTGAGTCTTTGAGTGAGTGTGTGTGTGCGAGCGAGAGAGTGTGAGTGTGTGTGTGTGTGTGTGCACGAGCGAGAGTGTGAGTGTGTGAGTCTTTGAGTGAGTGTGTATGCGCGAGTGAGAGAGTGTGAGTGTGTGTGTGAGCAAGAGCGAAAGTGTGTGTGAGTGTGTGTGTATATGAGTGTGTGTGTATATGAGTGTGTGTGTATATGAGTGTGTGTGTGTGTGTGAGAGTGAGTGACAGTGTGTGTGCGAGCGGGAGTGTGTGTGAATGTGTGTAAGTGTGAGTCTGAGTGAGTGTGTGTGTGTGAGCAAGTGTGTGTATATGAGTGTGTGAGTGAGTGTGAGTCTGAGTGTGTATGAGTGTATGTATGTGTGAGTATGTGTCCGTGTGTGTGAGTGAGAGTGTGTGTGTGTGTGTGTGTATATGAGTGAGTGTGTGTGCGAGCATGTGTGAGTCTGAGTGAGTGAGCGAGAGTGTGTGTGTGAGCGAGAGTGTGTGTGTGAGCGAGTGTGTGTGTGTGCGAGTGTGAGTCTGAGTGTGTGTATGTGCGAATGTGTGAGTGAGAGTGTGTGTGAGCGAGTGTGTGTATATGAGTGTGAGTATGAGTGTGTGTATGTGTCCGAGTGTGTGTGAGTGTGTATATGAGTGTGAGTATGAGTGTGTGTATGTGTCCGAGTGTGTGTGTGTGAGTGTGTATATGAGTGAGTGTGTGCGCGAGCGTGAGTCTGAGTGAGTGAGTGTATATGAGTGCGAGTGTGTGTGTATATGTGTGTGTGTGTATATATATGAGTGTGTGCGCGAGTGTGTGAGTGAGTGTGTGTGAGCGAGTGTGTGTGTGTATATGAGCGTGTGTGTGAGTGTGAGTGTATGAGTGTGTGTATGTGCGAGTGTGTGAGTGCGAGCAAGAGTGTGTGTGAGTGTGTATATGAGTGAGTGTGTGTGTGTGTGAGCAAGTGTGTGTATATGAGTGTGTGTGTGTGTGCGTGCGAGTGCGAGTGTGAGTCTGAGTGTGTGTATGTGCGAGTGTGTGTGCAAGCAAGAGTGTGTGTGAGTGTGTATATGAGTGAGTGTGAGTTTTTTTTTTTTTAGGGGGAGAGAATGTACAGTTTGTACAGTATAAAAACCATTACGCCTATGGAGAGTCCCCGTAAACCACATATACAAGTTGATTCTCAGAACTGGTAAAAATGTGAATGCACTGCAATTCAGTTTAGATAAAAGCATCTGTCAAATGTATAAATGTAAATTGTGTCCAACAGAAAACTGCAGCTTTGAGAAGAAAGAGCAGTAGATTTCTAAAAAAAAAAAAGCTGTAAAATACAGGGATGGTTGGGATCGAGTCCTAATAAAGTCTAAAATACATGTGCAATTTGTGTAAATGAACGAGCTTTTTGTGTAAATGAACGATTTTATTTCGTGTGCACCTTCTAAATCCAAGCATGCATAAAGATCGCAGGTCTTTTGTCGCAGGAAATGCATCATGAAATCAGGAGGCGTAAATGAGATGTTTAATGATTTATCTAATGGAAGAAAATGAATTTTGGGAAAGACATCAAAGAAAAATGACGAGAGAGAGGCGTGTATCCTGTGACACACACACACACACACACACACACACACACACAAGTGTATCACTCTAAATGGAAAAAAAACTCAGTTTTATTGCTGGCAGGTTGGTCCGTTCAAACTCCAGCCAAATTCAATTTGAGCTTGTAATTTCTAATAGACTTTAAAGCAATGCCAAGGTTCGAGATGGCTTAAATTGCTTCGCTAATAGGAATATGCCAGTGTGCTTTTGTGATGTTTAATTATGAATAATTGTTTCTTATGTTTATCCAAATAGATTCCCCCTCTCTCGCTCTGTTTGGATCAGAACTCTGAGAGGAAAGACGCATCAAACGCCTTGTGAAATCCACAGGTACAAACACACACCGAGACAGACGTCCTGTCATATGCTGCTTTATTATCAGCTTTATAATGTGCAAACGAAAATACAAACAAAAGCTGCCCTTAAAAAACACAAACATGGTGCATACAGATAAATGTAACACTCGACAAGACGTTTCAACATCAGTTGACTACTTGCATTTATTTATTTTATTTAATTATTAACTAATGCATTTAATAATCTAAGCGAATGTCAGCATTTACTAATAATACATTAGTAAAACAGTATTTATTAACACACTAGAGCTAACATGAACAGTTAACAAAGATTATTACTGTAACAAATGTATTAGTTAATGCAACATATCATGAAAATCTGACTTTTTTTTACGTGTTTAAAAACGCTGGTGCATCTATCAACACAAAAAATGTGAAAAAGGACAACCCAGTAACTTAGTTTTGGCAAGCCTTTCTCTGCCTTTCTCTCCGCTCAGATTTCACTCCCCTTGTGACGTATGAAGAGGATCTTATTATAATATTACCACCCCTTAATCTGCATGTTTCCACCCACGGTGCCGTCATTTTGTTTTCGCAAATGACAACGGTGTACCAGTTCTAACGCCATGGCAAAAGTTTGAGCAAAGCATGCTAACTGTTCTGTCATTGGCAGACGAACACTATTTAGAGTCTCGTTAGCTTGTCAACAACTACATAAATTTATCCACTAACCGTTCAGAAACGTCTAAAAGTTGTAACTTCTTCCTGAGTCTCTCCATCAGTGTCGACTCCGGTTTGAACAATGTAAGGCTGAACACTGTCGTCATTTTGGCTGCGTGAGATTCTCCAGCTTTGTTGTTGTTGAGCTGTTAAAGCTCCGCCCTCTTCTGGAAAGGGGGCCGGGAGCAGCAGCTCATTTGCATTTAAAGGGACACACACAAAAATGCCGTGTTTTTGCTCACACCCAAATAGTGGCAAATTTGACAAGCTATAATAAATGATCTGTGGGGGATTTTGAGCTGAAACTTCACAGACACATTCTGGAGACACCAGAGACTTATATTACATCTTGAGAATTATAGGTCCACTTTAACTAATGGGATGTTTTTGTAAAATTAGTAACTAATGCATATTTTGGACATATATTAAACCCAGGTGACTTTTTTCCTCAATGGTTGCTCTTTTATAGCTCAAAACACTTTTACAATGTAAAAATTCCTGAGTAGAAAAACATACAGCAAACTCAGTTTGAGACACTGATGAAGTATCTTCTGAAAAAATGTCTCATCTGATGGCGAGTCTGTTTGATCTGCATTTAAACGCATTACTGTCTATGAGAAACAATTGATTTGAGATGTCATTTGTGTTTTTTCTTTAGATATGTCATGGTGTGAACAGTAAAACCGGACTCTGAGATTCTGGTGTTTCCTTAAAGTAGGTCATCTCAGTTACACTGTCACACACACACACACACACACACACACACAGACACACTTTCTCTGCCAGGCTGGTACAAAAATAATACTGCACTGCCTCTTCTGCTGCTAAAATCAGAAACAACACACACCTGACAAAGAGATTCTGAAGCAGCTGCACACACACACACACACACACACACACACACACACACACACCTGCCTGTCGTCAGCTGATGGTCACTCTATTATAACTGTTGTTCATCTGTAGCAGCTTTACTTGCCATCAAATATTTACTCAGAGAATGTGGGTCGTTTCGCTTCTGCAGAAACTCTTTTAATATGTGAATTCTTTGTAGTTTAAGTACGTGTTTGTGTTTTAGCATTATTTACACAATGACAGGATGTTCATAAAGAGCTGATTCATCAAATTCATTGATAATATACATAGCAATGTTTGTGCTGATCTTTTCCCTCCAAAACGATGTCCTGAACGATTAAGAAACTGGCTTTTGTTAGTTAAAGAGATTTTACAAATATTTAACAGCATGGTGATATTTAGGACACAAGGAATATTAAATTGATCATCAGTTAAAACAATATTTTATTTGAAATATCGATTTGAGATGGTAACACTTTACAATAAGGTTCCGTTAGTTAATGTTTAGTAATGAAATGCAGTTGTTGTAGTATTTATTAATCTGTTAATGTTAGATAATACAAAATGCATAATACAGTTACAACTTTTAATGTATTAATAAATGTTAATTAACTATTTCATTAATTAACAATGCTTTAGAAATATTTTTATTGTTCATTTTAACTCCTAATGTTAAGAAATGGAATTTCATTATTAAAATTATGGAACACATCGGCTGTAGATGTGAACATTTCCATATTCCAATATTCCAAACTGATATGAGTTTCTGTACTGCATAACATTAATAACTGTATATTGTGGACGTTAACACGATATTTCAGCTGCGGGAATGTTTTACGTGACTCACGTATGTTAGACAGACAGTATATCATTAATGTTTGCATGTCGCCGCTACAACTACGACAGAAAAACACGCCGCAGAAACACCTTTAAAAACAAAAAACAACAAATCCAGCAAAAAAAATAGTGCTGCAACAAAGAGCTGCTGCCATTTTCTGCCTCGCTTTGATTAATGCTTTTTTTTCTGCCTAATAAAAGGTTCACAAACCATCTGTTTTACTCCCTAATGCCTTGCCCAAAGGTTCCTCTCTCCTATTTCAGGCATCGGGCCAAGCAACATTCCACACACACACACACACACACACAAACACACACTCGCCTATTTTCTCTTTCGTCTCCCCTGTAAACAAGCTGCCTCTCTTTTTAATCTGCTGCTGCCATTTTCTTCTCATCGTTATGCATATTCATCGCCAGTAAACATTTTCATCGACTACATTTAATATCCTGCACTAGCAATTACCGCTGGCTGTTGTGGTGTGGAGCGCGCGGCCCGTCTCTCCTCGCTAACAGCTGGCCCGCAGATGCGGCCCGCGGCCAAACGCGCCGAATAAAAACCTACAAGATGCCAGTGGAATTTGTTTAAGTGAAGACGGCCTTTTCTTTTGCTGTTTTCTTTCCGTTTCCGTCTCTCTTTCATTCCGCCCGTGTTCACACGTTCTCTCGTTCCTTCTGACTTTGTGGCGTTGTGTTTTATAGCTCTCGGTTTGGATACACAAAGTGTGATTGAAATCCACTGTGAGAGGATAGACCCGTACTAGTTGACTTTAGTTGTGCTGAATAGTTGAGTAGGATTGAGTATACGTCACAGTTTCATGTGTTGAGTACTAAGCAGGGTTATCATAGTTAACTAAACGTAAAACAATAATAAAAACTTGTTACTTGAAATAAAATGAACTTGATGTACTAAAATAACTAAAACTGAAGTAAAAATTAATTAGCGCTGTCAAATCGATTAATTGCGATTTAAAAGTTTGCACATGTGTATATATATACACACACACACACACACCCCTACACAAACATATATTTACAAACTTTTAGAAAAATCATTAGATGCGATTAATTGTGATTAATCGATTTGATAGTGTCATTGAGATACTATAGTTTTTAATAATATTTTGAATTAGTTTTTATATTTTCGTTTAGTAATTTTGTTGTATGTATTTTTTAAAATCGGTCTATATACAGTAGTTTTTATTCATTTTAGTGCTGTCAAATCGATTAATCGCGATTTAATCAATCTAACTTGAAAGTTTGTGTGTGTGTGTATATATATTTATATACACGCATATATTTACAAAATTTCATGTTAGATGCGATTAATTGCGACTAATCGATTTGATAGTGTCATTGAGATACTACTATAGTTTTTCAATGTCTTTATATTTTTGAGTTTTTTTTATTGAAAGTTTTCGTAATTTTGTTGTATGTATTTTTGTTTTTAAATATATAGTTAAATAGATAGTCTATGTGGTTTTTATTCATTTTAGTGCTGTCAAATCGATTAATCGCAATTAATCACATCTAACATAAAAGTTTGTGTGTGTATGTATGTATATATATATATATATATAATGTACACAAACATACATATATATTTACTAACTTCTTTGTGAGATGCAATTAATTGCGATTAATTGATTTGACAGCACTGTCAAATGAATAAAACTAATTAAAACCAAAAATATAAAAAATAATTCAAAATATTAACAACTATAGTAGTATCTCAATGAATATGTTTTCTCATGAATATTTTTATACTGAGATCATTTAAGTCCTCATTATTACTTTTCCCTCCTTTTGTGAAATCCCTTCATGACATCATCCACAGGAAGCGACACCATTTTGGAGGGAAATCAACCGCACACATGTCAGTAAGTATTGTCAGTGGATTTGATGAATTATTTATGCTGTTTTTAACCTTTATGTTACACAGAACAGTGTGGAGAGTGAACGGTAAGCAACGTGAGGGACATGATCATGTTTAGGTGGTTTGTGTCACTCAAAATCACTCCATCACGTGTGATCAAATTGCACGAATCGTGATAATTTCAACATGCCAAAAGATGATCGAATGGGTCAAACTGGTGGAAACTGACAGGCTAATTATGAAGCAATTCTTCTCATTTCAGAAGTCCACTGACATAAAGCATGAGGTATTCATGGTTCTCCCCCTCAGTGCAGGTGTGCGACTGCGGCGAGAGAAAGAGAGAGAGACGGAGAGAAGAAAGGAGAGCGAGAGAGTGTGTTATTCATCCCCAGGGGGCACTGTTAGCCCTCCACTTCAACATGAACAACCTGCACCATGTGGCCCCCAAACACACACACACACACACACACACACACACACACACACACACATACACTCCAGCTGCAGAAGGTGGTGGTGACAGACATTCATTTGGTGCTTCATATCATGACACAAAAGACATCTTCCATCAAGAGTCCACACGCCCTCCTGCTCATCTGAGGATCCAGAGCACAGGTGTCCGTTCACGTCTGCCTACAGAAACGTCATGTGCGCAAATAGCACTTATGAGTGGAAAAGTTACAGTGGTAATCTAAACTTGACATCAAACCTGCTGTGACACGTTTTGACACACTTATATATATATATATATATATATATATAGGCATGCTTTGTAATGTACGCATGTATGGTACTTTTGTGTAAAATACTTCAAAGAATACAATTGTACATGTTCAAAATCTACTTATTGTAATTTCTGATACTTAAGTGATACTGAATGATTACCATATTCATACACCATAGCTCTCTAAAGAATACTCTACAGTTATCATAGTTCATGTCCAAAACAACATGGTATTAGTTTTATGAACGTGCATTTCCTTCCAAACATGTTAAACAGGAGATTATTACCAAAACGCCACATGTGAACTTGAATAATTTAGGTTTAAGTTTAAAATTTAAACCAATTTAAAATTTAAGTTTAAAATCATTTTGTATGAGTGACTTGTGGGAATGTTACTGCTACTAAACACGACTAATGCACAGAGATTGAACATGACACACACACGGCAGAATCCCACAATCCTCCACCTCCTGCTACCAAAGCCCATCTGAGTCGCTGCCGGTGGACTTGAAAGCCGGAGAATGTGGGAGACTTGTGTGTTTTGATGTCCCTGTGTGTGTGTATGTTCCAGGAAATAGTGAGCGCTGTATTTCGGGTTGGTGTACAGTACCCATCTGGGCACCAGGTTGCGTGCGAGTGTGCCCTCTGATCATGTGTGGTAGGGTGGACACAAACACAACCCTAAGGCCTCCGTGACCCCACCGGGGCCGTGAGGTCAGCTGGGGTCAGTTCTTATGGTGGTCACAGGTGTTACCAAACTGTGTGTGTACAAAGTGAGTCCAAAACTCACTTTGTGCCAGATCTATCTATCTGTGTATGCGTCTGTCTGTCTGTCTTCTAGCAGCTACCTGGCAACCACACAAAACACCTTAACTCCTGCATAGCAACAACTCAAAATATTTTAATAACTGCCTAGTATCACCCAGCCACTCAAAACACTATAGTTACACCTTACACCTTAGTAACTACCTAGAACATCCTGTCTAGTAAGTACCTAGCAGCATTAGGTACACTAGATCACCCTAGTTATGCCTTGTCTAAAATAAACAGCCAGAAGACATTTGTAATGTTGTAGAAACCATTTAAAACACTTTTGCAACTGCCTAACGACACCCTAGTAACTACCTAGAACACTCTGACAATTTAGTAAGTGCCTAGCAATCATTTAGAACACCCTAGCAATGCCTTACCCAGAAAATCCAGCCAGAAGACACTTGCAATGCCTTAGCAACTGCCTAGCAACACCCTGGCTACTGTCTAGTAAGTACCTAGCAACACTCAGATCACCCTAGTTATGCCTTACCTAGAAAAAAAAAAACAGCCAGAAGACATTTGTAATGTTGTAGAAACGATTGAAAACACTTTTGCAACTGCCTAACAACACCCTAGTAACTACCTAGAACACTCTGACAATTTAGTAAGTGCCTAGCAATCATTTAGAACACCCTAGCAATGCCTTACCCAGAAAAGCCAGCCAGAAGACACTTGCAATGCCGTAGCAACCCCTCATAACACTTTAGCAACTTCCTAGCAACACCCTAGTAACACCCTGACAACCCTGAGCAACTACTCTGAACACTCTAGTAACACCTTACCCAGAAAAAAAAAACACTCTTGCAACTGCCTAGCAACACCCTATTAACAATTCAGAACACATTGGCAACTCTCCAGTACAGGGGTGGTCCTGGAGGGCCACTGCCCTGCATAGTTTAGCTCCAGCTCTGATAAAACTTACCTGCCTGTAGTTTTCTAGTAACCCTGAAGACATTGATTAGCTGGTTCAGGTGTGTTTGATTAGGGTTGGAACTAAACTCTGCAGGGCATTGGCCCTCCAGGACCAAGTTTGCCCACCCCTGCTCTAGTAAGTGCCTCGCAACCATTTAGAACACCATAGTAACGCCTTTCCCAGAAAAAAAAACAGCCAGAAAACAACCATATAAACCACTCAAAACACTTTGGAAACTGCCTAGCAACACCCTAGTACCTACCAGATCAACCTAGCGAATGTCTAGTAAGTACCGAGCAACACTCAGATCACCCTAGTTATGCATTACCTAGAAAAAAAAAACAGCCAGAAGACATTTGTAAAGTTTTAGAAACCATTTAAAACACTTTAGCAACTGCCTAACAACACCCTAGTAACTACCTAGAACACCCTGACAATTTAGTAAGTGCCTCGCAACACCCTAGCAATGCCTTACTTAGAAAAGCCAGCCAGAAGACAATTTCAATGCCATAGCAACCACTCAAAACACTCTACCAACCTCTTAGCAACACCCTAGTTACTTGCCAGAACACCTTGGCAACTGTCTAGTAAGTGCCTAGAAACCACTCAGAACACCCTAGTGATGCCTTACAGCCAGAAAACACTTATAATACCATAGAAACCACTCAAAACACTTTAGCAACTCCCTAGTTACCACCCGGAACAACCTGGCTACTGTCTAGTAAGTTTCAACACTCAGATCACCCTAGTTATGCCTTACCTTGAAAAAAGATTCAGAAGACATTTGCAATGCCATAACAACCACTCAAAACACCGTAGCAACCTCCTAGCAACACCTTAGTTACCAGCCAGAACACTGTGGTAACTTTTCAGAACACCCTAGTAGGGACGTAACGATTCACTCGACTCATGATTCGATACGATTCACGATATTGGTTTCACGATATGATTTCTAATGATTTTTTTTTTTTTTTTTATCAAAATGAGAATTAAATGAGAAAGTGTATATTATTTCTCAGAAATATCTTTATAACAAAACTTAATTAAATCAAATAAAGAAATAAATAATACAAATAAAAGAAATCTCTTCATATGAGTACATGAACAAGATGTTTATTTGCTCTTTTACAGACTGAACTATCTGTAGCCATTTAAAATTAGAGGCAACCACTGCATTTTAATCACGATCCCAACAATTCACTACATTTAATGCTACATAAAACTTCATAACAGCAGACGGGCTGGATGAGAACACAAATTCACTTGTCTTGACAGCAGGTGGCGCTTATGGAACAGCGGCAATAGAGCGCTTCCTTGGTTACCACTGTAAACAAAGCAGCGCTGCGCGGTTATAAAAACTACTTTAAAATGCATTGTACGGAAGTAAGATGAAAAGAAAATACCATCTAAACTTTTCTGGACCCAGTCAGCTCTCCTCAAATATACATTCACATAAACCCCTGCCCCCAAATGTATCGCGATTCATTTAGCATCTCAACTGACTTGAATCGTCACATATTTTAATTGATTTTCAACCGATTCCGGATGCATTATTACATCCCTACACCCTAGTAATGCCTTACAACCAGCAAACACTTGTAATGCCAAAGAAACCACTCAAAGCACTTTAGCAACTCCCTAGCAACACCCTAGTAACCACCTGGAACAACCTGGCTACTGTCTAATAAGTGCCTAGCAACACTCAGATCACCCTAGTTATGCCTTAACTAAAAAAAAAGAGCCAGAAGACATTTGCAATGGCGTAACAACCACTCAAAACACTGTAGCAACCTCCTAGCAACACCTTAGTTACTAGCCAGAACACCGTGGCAACTTTCTAGTGCCTAGAAACCACTCAGAACACCCTAGTAATGCCTTACAACCAGAAGACACTTATGTCATAGAAACCACTCAAAACACTTTAGTAACTTCCTAGCAACACCCTAGTAACCATCCAGGAGACCATAACAACTACTCAGAGCACCTTAGCTACTCCAGATTACATTTAAACTATGTATTATACTCCATGTATTAAGTTGCCAGGCAGCTAGCAATTAAGTATATATTTTATTACTTGCCAAAGCTATTTTTTACTCGCATTTTGGTGCTTGGTGAGTGTTAATTTTTAAGTTGTAGACTGTGTGTGTGTGTGTGTGTAAAGAGAGCGGTTGACCTGACACATTCTAAAATAAATGCTCTCGTAAGTTCAGACATCCACCTGCATGAAACGCGCACACACACACACACACACACACACACACACACACACACACACACAAACACAGCACGGCGTACAAACGCTGGAATGTAAACAAAACTGCTTGGTTTGAAGTGTGAGTTTGTGTGTGTGTGATTAGTGTTTGTGTGTGTTTATGTCTGGATTTAGATGGGCTTCTATGGTCATTTGCAGTGACCTTTCACACTGCCAAAAATCAGATGATCCACAAAATATGTTCTGGAAAATATGTGTGGAAAGATCAAATGGCAGATCAAAACAGAGGTCAAGCAAAGATATATTATCATCCCTACCTGGATTTTTCAGGGAGTGAATTTGTTTGTAGAATATGGTTCGATTCTTATGAATATGAAACTGCATGTTTAAACATAAGAAAATTAATTAAACCTCAGTAAATTAGTTGGACCAACATAGTTTGATAAATGTAATAAAGTTAAATTAATTTGACCTAAACCAGCTAAATTGTGTTGACCCAACTAAATTGATTTCATTTGAATGAACTTGAATTAAATTAAGTAAGGGTAATGAATTAATTTTTTGTTTGAAACTAACTCTGTGATTCAGTCTCTCGTTTTTGAAACGGGACAGATGTGAATGTTGACACACGTGACGGATGTGAGTGGGAGTCTGTCTCTCTCTCTCTCTCTCGCCTCATCGTTTGTCATGAGTGTTTCCTCTCCTCCTCTTCCTCCTGTCGCTCCCCGAGTCCCAGCGCTGCAGTGGAGCAGAGGAACCGCATGTCCCTCCTGGGCCCCTGTAGCTGTTTCTCTCTCTCTCAGTCTCCAGTAAGTTCCAGTAAACCCATCAGAACGTCCCCGTGACGTGGTTAAAGATGGCGGCTCGGTTGGCATTGGTTGGCACAGAGATGCAGCCTGGCATCACTGCAGGCCATGACAATCAGCTCCAGGCACTGACAAGCCTGTTGCTTAGCAACCCTATTGAACTTTGGCCCGCTTTACTGTGTTTCCAACACTCCTCGAGAGAGAGAGACGGACAGACAGAGAGAGAGACACCATCGTTTGGGACATAGCGGGTTTGTGTGTTATGATCAGTGCGTGTGTGTTTATCACTTTTTTAATCCCATATTATATATCTTACTTTTGAAAACTTTTTTTTACCCCTTATTATAAAATTATAACTGTGGCCTTGTTATCAGATGCTAATGCTGTAGTACTTTAAAATATACCACTGAATGATTACCATAGTATTTATAAGGTGTTTACCATCTACCATGGTAAGGTGCTTCAAAGAATACCATGGTATTACTATCATGATAATGACCAAAAACATGATGATAACTTGCTGCCTCCCCCAGGTTTGACCTTTTTATGAAATATAATTTCACTTTAAAAGACACATTTCGATATTTTACCCCTATGAAAATTACTGTGTGAAAGCAACTGCAAAAGTTAAATATTATTTCACTAAGGAAATATGAAAAAATAAATTTTTGAAATTTAATATTTAAGGTATTTTATTTGAATGTATTTTATTTTATATTTTTTAAATCTTTTATTTCTTTCATTTTTATATTTTATTTTTTAATTATTTCATATAATTTTTTTATATTTCCAGTCAATTGATTTATTTTAATATTTTATTTTATTTTTATATTTTATTTCCATTTATTTTATTTATGTTAATTTTCATGTATTTTACTTTATTTTTTATTTCATTTTTTTATTTATTTTATATATATTTTTCAGTATTTTTATACTTTTTTTTAAAATCATATTTCCAGTCAATGTATTTATTTTAATATTTTATTTTTATTTTGTTATTTCCATTTATTTTATTTTATTTTATTTCCATTTATTTTATTTTAATGCATTTTGTTATTTTATATATTTTATTTTTTTCATATTTCCAGTCAATTTATTTATTTTAATATTTTATGTTTGTCATTTCCATTTATTTATTTATTTTATTTTATTTTTCATTTATTTTATTTTTTACTTTATTTTATATTTTATTTTAAAATATATATATATTTCCAGTCAATGTAATTATTTTAATATTTTATTTTTATTTTGTTATTTCCATTTATTTTATTTCCATTTTTGTATTATTATTTTATTTTAATGCATTTTACTGCATTTCATTTTTTCATTTATTTTATATTTTATTTTTATTATTATTTTATACTGTTTTAATGTTTTCACATTTTGTTATTTCCATTTATTTATTTATTTTTTTATTTTTTTATTTTATTATTTTATTTTATTTTATTCTATTTTATTTTATTCACAGTAGTCTGAATAGGAATAGTGTTTTCTGTCAGCTGTGTTCTGGTCCAAATCAAACTCACTCCTGAATCTCTGGCAGCCTGTTGCAAGAGCCGTCGGTTGTGAAGAGACCAGCAGATCCAAACCTCTATTTATACACACCAGATCACTCGCGCTTGTTTGTTAAGTCTGTCTCGCTCGATCTGTCCAAGCACATGTCCAGGAATCCCATTTCTTTGTCTGTATTTTAACACCAGAGAATTGAAACATGCACACAATGCTTTCAATTAACCTTTTGGATTATTAGTTCAAAACTAACATCCTCTTTTGATTAGTGCTATTTTAGAGCAGTGCAGTGTGTGTGTGTGTTTGAAGAGAGCGGGCTAATGGTTTTAATAACATTTACGAGAGCTTTGGTATTTCCCCTACAGCTGCATTCATTCTCTGCAAAGTGCCAAAAGCTTTCTGGACGTGAAGAGAAAAAAAGTGGCTTTAAACAAAACAGATGTGTCTGTACAGCAGGTTACAGTGTGTGTGTGTGTGTGTGTGGAGTCTCTTAGACAGCAGCTTACACGTAATACACACACATGCATCTAGAACTGCATGAAAGAGGGACTCTGATCTATGGAAGCTTTAACTCTGAGATATTAATTCTGAGATATAAATTGCAGCTGTGAGGGGAAAAAAAGTCAGAATTTAGATTAAAAGTTGCAGTTACCTTTTTTATGTTTTTATTCCGTGGTGGAAACAAGCTTCCATACAGATCTGAGAGACAGTCACACCTGTGTCGCCACGGCGATGACTGACAGCTAGCAGGATGACACTGACAGAGACATAAGGACGTGTGTGTAGAGAGAGAGATATCGGTGCCACACACACTCCAACTTCAGCATTTGATCTTTGTGCCATCGTGAGCTGCACGAGTCTCTCACGGTAAAACCTGCAGTGATTTAAAGAGAGTTTTATTTCTGAACACAGCGCATAGACCTGGGAATCATCGAAGGAGGCTGACTCATTTGGTTTGATGTCTTGAGCAATGAATCATGGGTGGAACTGAGCAGCTGGGGGGTCTCGTCCTTTAAAACGCTTTGATCTGCGTTGAGAAAAAGAATTACTTTAAAAACATTATTTACCAAACGCTTTTCATGCTGAAAGCTCAAAGCACGAGTAATGTTACCAGAAACACTGATGTTTATTGATCGCGGATGACAAACAACTGAAGAAAACATGATAATTAAGATATTTTTACAAATGAACATTTATCGGTATTTACACTTTGTTTCCATTTAAGTGTGTTGGCATTTTATTCAGAAATTAAACTGCACTTTTGAAAGTGTCATTTTGTTGAATAACAACAATTGTTGCATTTAATTTGACAGTTTAAATAAAAACTAGAAAGTTTGTCGGGACAAACTTTTATGTTGGCTTGACAAAATTTGAAAGTTTTATAAGCTTCCTAGCGTGAATTAGCACATTGCTAGCATTATTTAGCATGTTGCTAGCGTGAATTAGCACATTGCTAGCATGAATTGGCATTTTGTTAACATATTTTAACATGTTGCTAGCATGTTTTACACTTTTCTAGCATGATTTAACATGCTGCTAGCATGTTTTAACACTTTAACATGATTTAGCATGCTGCTAGCATTTTTTTACATGCTGCTAGCATGAATTGGCATTTTGTTAACATATTTTAACATGTTGCTAGCATGTTTTACACTTTTCTAGCATGATTTAACATGCTGCTAGCATGAATTGGCATTTTGTTAACATATTTTAACATGCTGCTAGCATGTTTTAACACTTTAACATGATTTAGCATGCTGCTAGCATTTTTTTACATGCTGCTAGCATGAATTGGCATTTTGTTAACATTTTAACATGTTGCTAGAATGAATTAGCATGTTGCTAGCATGTTTTAACTCTTTGCTAGCATGTTTTAACATGCTGCTAGCATGAATTAGCATGTTACTAGCATATTTTAACATGTTAACATGATTAAGCATGTTAGCATTTCTTATCACATTGTAAACATGTTTTAGCACATTGCATTCTGCTAGCATGTTTTAACACGCTGTTAGCATGAATTGACATTTTCCTAACATTTTAACACGTTGCTAACATGAATTAGCATGTTGCTAACATTTTTTTAACACTGTTAACATGATTTAGCATGCTGTTAGCATTTTTTTTAAAAAATGCTGCTAGCATGATTAAGCATGTTAGCATGATTTAGCATTTTGTTAGCATGTTTTAGAATTTTGCTAGCTTGAATTAACATGCTGCTAGCATAATTAAGCATGTTAGCATGATTTAACATTTTGTTAGCATGTTTTAACATGTTGCTGGCTTGAATTAACATGTTGCTATCATGATTAAGCTTGTTGTTATCATGATTTAACATTTTGTTAACGTTTTGACATGTTGCTAGCTTGAACTAACATGCTGCTAGCATGATTAAGCTTGTTGTTAGCATGATTTAGCATTTTGTTAGCATGATTTAATGCACATAGCATGATTTAGCATGTTTTAGCATGTTGTCCGTAAGTCAGATCCATCTAGAATAACCTTAAATAGGATTTCAGTACTTTGTCAAGCCAACATATTAATGTTTCATGCGCAATTGCTGTGCATCAAAAACAAGACATGCGTTTGTAATAATAGCCAGATTTTTGTATTTCTGAAATGCTGTGTTTTTTTTCTGAAGGGCTCCACTGTCGCTCTGCGGCCCCTAAATATTTGGACATGCCATTTGATTAACTGTCGCTGTTTTCACAGTCAGAGTCTCTCTCTTTTTTTCTGTGACCTTCCAGCTTCAGTTTTGCTCTTGCTGTTTTCCCTCCACAAAGCCAAACAATCAGCTCCGCTCAGGAATCGCAGACGGACCGTCTGAATGCGAAGCCGAGTGCAAGTCATTAGCGTCCCGCTGGGCTCCGAGCAGGTCTTACGCTGACACCTAATGTCCCGACAGACTCAGTCTTACCCAGATTGCAACAAATTCTCAAGGTGATTTTTCTGTCGGTTGGCTCAGTTTAGTCAAGAGCTCATGCCTCCTGTTGAGTCACTAATAGATTCGCAGAATCAAACATCTGTAAGATTCATTCTGGAGACAATGAGGCACAGAATCATTGCGGTATAGAAACTAGATTCCTATGTTTTTAAAGAAAATATGAGTGATGTTTCCCCATGCAAAACTCTGCTAGGATAGGGTTATTATAGTTAACTAATGCTAAAACCATAAAAATTTTTCCTTGTATAGAACATTTGTTTGTTAAAATTGAGTCAAGAACCCTAGAGTTCTATATAGAACCCCATTGAATCTTTCTTCTGAGAGTGTAGATGACTTTACTGTAGTAAATACAGTGTCAGTGTCCTCTTCCTCTGTCTGTCGTTCTCTCACACCTGCATTAGTGCCGCCGCACAGTAAAACACATTCCCAGTTTCATGTGGCATTTTTCCACAGATGTGACGGCCCTAAGAGGAAGTAATTGCATGTGTGTGAGTGTGTGTGTGCTGCACATTCCTGCACCTGTGTGCTGGTGTGTGTTTATTGGAAAGGCGGTAGAGATATAATTGGAAGTGTTCGGCTCTCTGGCTGTTCCCTGCGGCTCAAACCCTTGGCGGGGGAAAAAACGGGGCCGTGGACAGATCAGGGGCTTTAGGGTTTCACACGGGGGGGTTCAGAGGGGCAGAAATTGGTCCCAGCTGTCAAGTCAAAGCTCAAGGAACTGCCCGACAAACACTGTCACGTATTCAACTGTGGCTCACAGGTACAGTTGAGAGATGTCAGGTGTTTTTCAGTGTTGAAATAATCGCACACTGAATCGCACATAGAAAAATAACTGTACTGTAAATTACCTTCAAGAGGACCTTTTTAAGTCTTGATGTTTTTGGGCTCTACTAGAACAGGTTTTCATGCTTGAATGTTGATTATTTTCCTCATAATCTCCATTGTTGCAGCTCCTCTCTTCCCAGTCTGTCAGTAACGCTCTGTTTATTATGAAGCCCCTCCTTCTGAAAAGCACAATGTGCTCTGATTGGTCGGCTGGAGCAGTGTGTTGTGATTGGTGTTTGGGAAATGTCCCGCCCCTTACCATAACCACCAGTTTCAACACACTCCTAACTAACTCAACCAGGCCCCGCCCCTTTATTCTGCGTATGAATTATTTAAATGAGGAATATTGTTCAGCAAGTTTGTCTCTAGGTTTCAGTAACTGCTATTTAAAGGATCAGTTCACTTCTGAATTAAAATTTCCTGATACTTTACTCACCCCCATGCCATCCAAAATGTTCATGTCTTTCTTTCTTCATCTGAAAAGAAATGAAGGTTTTTGAGGAAAACATTCCAGGATTTTTCTCCATATAGTGGACTTCACTGGGGTTCAACGGGTTGAAGGTCCAAATGTCAGTTTCAGTGCAGCTTCAAAGAGCTCTACATGATCCCAGACGAGGAATAAGAGTCTTATCTAGAGAAACCATCGGACATTTTCATAAAAAAAAAAAAATTACATACTTTTTAACTACAAATGCTCGTCTTGCACTGCTCTGAGATGTGCCACATATTATGTAATCATGTTGGAAAGGTCACATATGACGTAGGCGGAAGTACCGATCTAGTGTTTACAAAGTGAATGTGCAAAGACTGAGTCAAACAGCCTTTACAAAAACAAAAAAGATAAAAAAACGATTTTGAAGTTGGAGAAGAAAATTTCGTGATTACGTAATGCGTGGCGGATTGCAGAGCAGTGCAAGACGAGCATTTGTGGTTAAAAAGTATATAATTTTTATTGTTTTTTAGAAAATGGCCGATGGTTTCTCTCTCTCGTCTGGGATCATGTAGAGCTCTTTGAAGCTGCACTGAAACTGACATTTGGACCTTCAACCTGTTGAACCCCAGTGAAGTCCACTATATGGAGAAAAATCCTGGAATGTTTTCCTCAAAAACCTTCATTTCTTTTCGACTGAAGGAAGAAAGACATGAACATCTTGGATTACATGGAGGAGAGTAAATTATCAAGAAATTTTAATTCAGAAGTCAACTAATAGTTTAAGAAACCATACTGGTCAAAAACTAATCATAATTAACAGGTGATTGGCAGAATGTCTAGATGACCTCAAGAAGTGACATCATTTCTACGTGTATGTGTGAGGCACGGTTTCTGGGAATGGCAGGATGCCACAGTGTCGTGTCCGTGGTGATGTGGGATTATTGTCATTATTATGATTATTATGGTCTTTGGACATGCCAGAGCAGTTCAATGAGGCTCACCGCACCTTCCCGCATCCATTCAGATTCATTTGGCTTCTGCAAATAAATATTTATCAGTTAGAGTGGGCGAACGCTTCGTTAGGCTTGATAATTCCTGGCGCTTTGGGCAGAGACAGGGCAGGAGGGGTTCTGGGCGCAGGACGTCCTTCAGGGGTCGATGGACCAAAGCACCAGCCGCTCGAGAGCCTGAGCTCCTGAATGTCTCAGTTGTTTCTCCTAGACTGCAATGAGATCTAAAAGTCTCCTCTAGAGGTCTCAACAGTGTCTCAAACTGGAAAAAAACTAAGAGCGACGTTTCCATTCAAAGTTGCGAATTTAACTTTTGCACAAAATTTGAGTATCGCATAAAACATTTGCGAACAAAGCAGCGTTTCCATCCCATGTGTTTAAGAGAACAAAATTGTCACTTCCTGTGAAATTGGCTCAAAATATCAGTTGCTGCAATCGAACTCTTTTTTTTCTCCATCATAAATGAGTTGGTCTCAGAGCATCAGATGAAACACAAAAAACGCTGTCATGTTCTCTTGCGTTCGGATGCTGGTGTTTGGGAACACAATCATGTGAGACACTTCTGGAGGAAATTAAAACCAAATCATTCTGATGACAGACTTTGGCTGTGTCCGAAATCGCTCCCTATATGCTTAAATAGGGCACTATTTGAGGTAACAGAGTTATCGAGTGTGCTCATTCAATCCCGTTATGCACCGCAATAACCATTGTACAACCAATGTACGCTCAACGGCTGGAGAAAATACCCATAATGCACTGTGAGAGTCGTGCGCCGAATGAATTCCCGCATCTGACCAGAAGATGGCGCTCACAGCTGAATCATCCATCCATCCATTTTTCAAACATACATGTATAAATTCATTGTTTATTGATTATTAAATAGTTTATTTAAGGTTTATATTTATATAAGGTTTATATTCCTCAAGTGAACTATGTTAGTGGACTAATGTAGGGAGTAGTGAATGAGGGTATATGGGGCGATTTCGGACACAGACTTTAGCTTAGGTGTTTTAGAACTACCAAACCAACATTTGAGATGCTGTGATGTGATTGGTCCGCTGGTTAGTCCATTTATCCAATAACAGCCTCTGATGAGGCAAAGTCAGTTGGTTGCAGGATTGCTTTAAAAAAGTTATTGTGTTAAATTCAATATGCCGTCTAACCTGACTAAGATCTACAGTACAAGACCAAGAATGTGTGTTAATGTTGAATTTACATTACGTTTGCCATTGCATTCAAGGTACTCATTGCGTCAGCTCATGCATTCCCAAGAATCAAACCCATGACCTTGATGTTGCAGACCTTCAGCGAACCTCTCATGTGAAATATCTCAAATGCAACTTGACCTTCTTCTTCAAAGTGCCAACATTTGAACCAGAAGGCCTGCAAACCAGGTTAGTTCAAGGACTTGAAATATGAGGGTTTGCTATACAAGTCATGTGGTGCTCAGAAATTTGTTTATCTTATTGTCTGGAAAATAAGTTGCACTCATTGTTGAGAGAAAGAAAATACACAAATAAGTTGCATCAGTGTGTAAGTCACATTTTATTATTACATTCAGAAACAGTGTAAAATACCATTATTGACAAAATGGTACTTTGTTCCAAAAAATGTATTTAAAATGTTCACAATTAGTTTACAATTAGACCTGAAATGAGAAAGTAAATGTGTTTCATGAAAAAAAAAAAAAAACATCACCTGTCTAAGCTCCTCCCCAGCTAATTTGTTCTAAAAACGTTGTGGGAATGTTCTATAAATGTCATTTAAAGAACGTTTTGTCTTAAACATTCCCACATCTTTCACTAATGTTTTGTTATGTGAAGGTTAATACATAAACGCATAGATGAAAGTCTTGTTTTAAAAGTGCTTCGCGTTGAAGTTCTTGTGCGATGCGAATCCGTCACGCGTGCAGATGTATGATGTGTAGGTGGTGTGGCGGATCTTCACGGATTAACCAACATCCTGAAAATGTCTTCTGCTTTAACCCCGGCACCTAATTTCTGATGCCCTCTCCTCTTTCTTCTTCCTCCAAAGTAAATAAACCTTCATCTGAACCGAAGCAAATACCCGTTCCCACTCCCTAACCGCTGCGCGGAGAGCGTTTTTATCTGCGCGCCGCGGCGGTGAAGTCTTTTTCTGTATCTGCCGTGGCAGAGAGAGACGCACACATGGGCAGAGGCCTCTGTGGTCGTCCTGCCTTCCGCGGGAGAATCAAGCCAAGCCTTTGAGGCTGCGGCCGCATGAGCACTCATTTATTTCCGCGTCCAAAGCGAGGTCTGCGGGCAGAGGAGTGCGCCGCTCTCTGCCGCTCTCCCAAAAGGAAGATTATTTTAAAAAGAGGCCTATCTGCTGAGCCCGCACTTTTCCTGTATCAAACCCGCCTTTCAACAGCCGCCCTGCGATGGTCCCGCTTTCAACATGCACTTTATGATGAGCTTCAGGCCTGTGAGATGCAAATGAGCCCGTGAGGAGAACTAGAGCGGCTCTGTGCTGTCGGGCTCCCGATAATCATGATTGACGTGTGACCTGCGCTGGGATTAGGGCTGGCCAATACATCCAATAAGCACCATATATTTCTGATGATTTTGCTGCTGATATATAAAATTGAGCAACAGTGTGATTATCTAATGTGGTTTTAATGCATTTTTTTTTTATTTGTCCTAAATGTGTTATTTACTAAAAATCCATCTCTGGTTTAGAGTAAAAACGGCAAGAGAGTTGATAAGTTTGATTCATTTACACAAATCAGTTCAAACTGTCCAATGATTCATTTTAATATATATATATATGTGTATATGTGTGTGTGTCTGTACATATAATTGAAATGATTAAATATTTATATTTTTGTTGAAATTTGAAATGCTTGGGTCAGAAAACAGTTTATTATGATTAGAAGGTTTTAAAGAACAGCATTTATTTGAAATAGAAATCTTTTGTAACATTTTTGTACCATTTTTTTATATTATAATTATAATTACATGTCACTTTTTATCAGTTTAATGCATCTTTGCTTTTCTTTCAAAATATTTTATTTTAATTTGTTTTTTAAATTTAATCTAATTTTGTTTATTTGTTTATTTTTATGTTTATTTTATTTTATTTTTGTTATTTTTATTTATTCATTTAATTTTTTTATATTTTATTTATTTATTTATTTATATTTATTTTATTTTTTTATTTTATTGACCCCAAATTTTTGAACAGTAGTGTAAGTTTGATCTTAAAAATGTCAAAACCTTGGAGAGATTAACAGGCCATTAGGAGTATTTGCATTGCACAGACGTGATATTTTTATGATGTTGTTATTGTGTTAAATGCATTATAATGCATGTAAAATAGGGCACTGTCAGCGAGACGAAGGCAGTGTTGATATGTCAGCTTACACAATAGCTTATAAAATATTGTAGTAAGCAGCTTTCAACTCTGGCCTTTGAGTCTTAAATGAGGCATTAGTTTAATTTTGCTCTACAAACCTTTTCATTTAGACAAACCTGTTTTTCTTTTCTTTTTTCAGAGAAGGATGTGCCCCGGACTTGAACTCCGGCAGGATTTTTTTCCTCTTCCAAAGCCTGTGGCACCTGTACCAACCACAGTTCCATCTGCTTGGCATTCAGCGTCCAATAACACATTTCTGGGATAAACTCCGACACACACACACACACACGCAGAGGTCGGTGGGCGGTGGAAAGGTTGTGGGCCGACCGCTGGATTGGAATGACAGAGGTCTGTTAGACACATTGTTTTAATTGAAGATGCCCCAGCTGGGATTTGGGAGGGACAGTTATCCGGGGAGGTCGGGATGGGAATTTTTAGGGGGGTGAATTCTGTCCGGAGGAATGTGCTGTAACTCAATCTCTAAATGAAGAGTATCAAAGAGTATTAAAGCATTTTACTGGCCCTCGTGCCCCTCAGACGGCCCGCAGCGGAGGCCACAGGTGTTTGGCAAATATTGTGTTTTCTGAAGGAAAAGCTGGAGGCCGTGTTTATGTCATCATTCCTGCCTACGAGTCATTCTCTCCCCTACAAGCTGGAAAACCAGAGGAATTCAGCAGAATCCACTTGCTGCTCCTTCAAACTCCCTTTTCTCACTTTTTTCTTGTTTTTTTTTTTTTTTTTCTCCAGTTGAGTTTTGGGACAGAACGTCCTTTCTTCTGAAAAGCTCACTCACATTCTTTCCTACTTTCCCATAGAATCTCTCATATATATATATATATATATATATATATATAGATATAGATATAGATATATAGATATAGATATATATAGATAGATAGATAGATAGATAGATATAGATATACAGATATAGATAGATATTAAAATATATAATATAATATATACTTTTTTGACATATTAAAAACAGTATTTTAATTAAATATATTAATATATTAAATACTTTTAATATATATTTTAATATATATTAAAATAAAATTAATATTATTTTAAATATATATTTAAAAATATATATATAAATAAAATTTATATTTTAAAATATAAAATATTTTTTAAAAATAGAGATATTAAAAACAGTATTTTAATTAAATATATTAATAAATATTAAATGCTGTAAATATATATTACAATATCTATGCTTGTTTATTGTATGTGTAACAGTTTTAATATTAATTTTATTTAGTTTTAATATTTTTAAAATATTGAATTAAAATACTTATAGTATATGTGTTTGTGTGTGTGTATATATATATATATATATATATATATATATATATATATATTAAAACATAATATATTTTAAAATATCATATAATTAGTATAATATACGTTTTTGAGATATTAAACACATTTTTATTAAATATATTAATATATTAAAAGATAATTGAAATATGAAATATCTTAATATTACTTTAAACATTGCATTAAAATAAAGTTATATATATATAATATATATATATTAAAATATATGATAATATATTTAAACAAAATATATTTAAAATATATATAATTAATGTAATATATAATTTTAAAACATTTAAATATATTTAATATATTTAATAATTAAATATATTTAAAATATTGTGTTTTGTGTGCGTTTGTATGTGTATATATATAGATAGATAGATGGATAGATAGACTTAAATAAGATTGAATGTAGAACAAATGGAGAATTAAGCTCCTGAGAAAAAAACCCAACAGTAATCTTCAGTAAAGAGTCAGAAGAGATCTCGGCATCGTCTCAAACTGTGCTCAGACCAAAGTCTGCAGTCCAAAGAAAGACATCTCAATGTCATCTCAAACATTTCTCCTCAGATTCTTTTGGGGAGCTTCTCCACTGAGCTCATCGAGCAGTGATAGATGAAGCTCAAAGTAAGCTGGGATGAATGTGGTTTCTCTCCTCTCGTGTCGCTCCATCATGTGACCGCTAATGCTTTACAGAGATCTCTGACGTTTGTTTTCAATCCCTTCCCATCTAATCACTAATTGCGGTATGATATCCAAACACTTCCCGCTGTAATTCCACTGACCCAGATAGACCCGTCCGGCCCTGACGCTACCGAGGAGGAGATCCATTTGATCCTTGATTAAATCTGCGTTCGCTGTCTGAGCTTTAACCCACAATCACTGACAAACGCAAGAGACCTTCACGATACATGCAGCATTACAACCTTTATATGTAGATCTACATGTCGAGCACAGATAATAAAGTACAATCTCAAATCTGCGCTTGTCTCGAGACACTGAGAGTCACAGGCTTAAAGGCTTAGTGTGAATCTCATTGTGTCCGTATTAAGACATTTTAGCATTGTGTGCTTCAGAAATAGACTTGTGTATTAATCTTCAGAGGAACTTGTTTTGATGTTTCCAGGGGATAGTTCAAGCAAAACTTCGTCATTTATTCATCCTCATGTTGTTATTTTTTGTAATTTAGTCTTTCAGGCTCTAAACGAGACACCATATTGGTATTCTTCTGAAGGCATATGATGTTTTGTTTGAGAAACAGACATAAATTTAAGCTGTTATTCATTGATAATCTTCCTCTCACTGGGTAGTTTTAATTAACTCAGCTATTGTTTAAAAATAACTGTATGTCTGGCTTAAAATGAACCCAAAATATGTTAGAAATTAAAAATCAGACACATAATTACTAGAGGAAAATGATAATCAAAAGGTGAACATTTATTAATAAGCAATTTAATAAATGTTTATTATTTAATTATTATTCATTAAACTTATTAATAAATATTAATTTCCAACATATTTTGGGTTCATTTTAAGCAAGAAATACAGTCATTTTTAAACAATAGTTGAGTTAAATGAAACTACCCAGCAGGTTGAGCAAACATTTAACCCAGTCGCTGGGTTAAAACAACCCAATCGCTGGATTAAAACAACCCGATCCCTGGGTTAAAACAACCCAATCGCTGGGTTAAAACATCCCAATCGCTGGATTAAAACAACCCGATCCCTGGGTTAAAACAACCCAATCGCTGGGTTAAAACATCCCAATCTCTAGGTTAAAACAACCCGATCCCTGGGTTAAAACATCCCAATCTCTAGATTAAAACAACCCGATCCCTGGGTTAAAACATCCCAATCGCTGGGTTAAAACATCCCAATCACTGGGTTAAAACATCCCAATCCCTGGGTTAAAACATCCCAATCGCTGGGTTAAAACATCCCAATCGCTGGGTTAAAACTTCCCAATCGCTGGATTAAAACATCCCAATCGCTGGATTAAAACATCCCAATCGCTGGGTTAAAACAGCCCAATCGCTGGATTAAAACATCCTAATCGCTGGGTTAAAACATCCCAATCGCTGGGTTAAAACATCCCAATCGCTGGGTTAAAACATCCTAATCGCTGGATTAAAACATCCTAATCGCTGGGTTAAAACATCCCAATCGCTGGGTTAAAACATCCCAATCGCTGGGTTAAAACATCCCAATCGCTGGATTAAAACATCCTAATCGCTGGGTTAAAACATCCCAATCGCTGGGTTAAAACATCCTAATCGCTGGGTTAAAACAAACCAATCGCTGGGTTAAAACAAACCAATTGCTGGGTTAAAACAACCCAATCGCTGGGTTAAAACAAACCAATCGCTGGGTTAAAACAAACCAATCGCTGGATTAAAACATCCTAATCGCTGGGTTAAAACAACCTAATCGCTGGGTTAAAACATCCTAATCGCTGGGTTAAAACATCCTAATCGCTGGGTTAAAACAAACCAATTGCTGGGTTAAAACAAACCAATTGCTGGGTTAAAACAACCCAATCGCTGGGTTAAAACAAACCAATCGCTGGGTTAAAACAAACCAATCGCTGGGTTAAAACATCCTAATCGCTGGGTTAAAACAACCTAATCGCTGGGTTAAAACATCCTAATCGCTGGGTTAAAACATCCTAATCGCTGGGTTAAAACAAACCAATTGCTGGGTTAAAACAAACCAATTGCTGGGTTAAAACAAC
Source organism: Hypophthalmichthys molitrix (assembly GCA_037950675.1). Classification (NCBI taxonomy): domain Eukaryota; kingdom Metazoa; phylum Chordata; class Actinopteri; order Cypriniformes; family Xenocyprididae; genus Hypophthalmichthys; species Hypophthalmichthys molitrix. The sequence goes on along the minus strand of CM075512.1, from coordinate 1,265,953 downwards.
CCAATCGCTGGGTCATTTTCAACCCAACTTGGGTTGTTTTTAACCGAGCATTTTTTAGAGTGTAGATTGTGCTGTCCTCAATGTGCATGTTTTTTTTAATGTTTAATTTTTTATTATTTTTATTAATACATTACAACACAGCAAATGCCTGACACACAGTTAATGGGGAAAAAAAAGAAAAGTGAAAAAGAAAAATGTAATACCAGCATCACGTACTGCATGACAACTAGTGCTGTCAAATCGATTAATCGCGATTAACTGCATCTAACATAAAAGTTTTTGTTTATATAATGTGTATATATATATATAATTATATTTATACATACATGCACACATACACATATATTATATATATATATATATATACACTATTATGTTAAATGCAATTAATTGCGATGAATCAATTTGACAGCACTAATGACAACACAAAATAAAGTAGATAAATAGTAAATAAATGAAAATACAACAGAAAATCTGGAGAATACAGAGAAAGATGGATCAAATAAAATAAACACTGTACATTATTATAAGGTATTATTTGCATTTATCATGTAACAGATCCCCTTTGGATCGTGAGACTTAAACACACCTGATCCATTTTAAATTTAAGTGCACAGAGCTGAAAAAAAAAAAATCAATGAACAGTTGAGATTCTGAGCTGGATTTACATACAGAACCGGCTGAATTCTCTAAACTCACGAGAATCAGTTTGTAACCTCAGACTGTTGCCGGTATTGATTACTGCGGTATTTTTGCATGATCCGGGAGGAATCTTTGTGAAGTTTCACAATCGGTTTCCACACAGCGCTCTGTTTCCACAGCTGCAGCCTGTTCCATGTGATCATGTGAAGGCTGAGCTTATGTTTCTTACTGTACTCTTCTTATGGTTTGGTTATTAATGCTGCGGTCTAAATAACTTGCTCTGAATACTGTAGTTTACATGCCTCTGAATAACTGAAAAAATCATGCTGTCAAGTCTATAAAATTACTGGAAAAAGTTATATGGCCCACTCGCCAAGCACCAAATGCGAGTAAAAATCGGTGTTGGCGAGTACATGAAATGGTGTCAATCGCCAGTTGGCCAGGAACATTTTGATGAATTCTAAATATTGTGAGAACATGAACATGAATGACGGTCGGGACAGATGACAGGCTGCATCATCACCAAAGTGCAAGAAAACATGAAAGGGGACTCGATTCGTTCCAGAAATCCGCGAATACTGAACTGAGCTCTCTTTCAATTCTTCTTGCATTTGAAAAGACATATTCAAACAAAATTATGTCAAAATTCCTGTCTTAACAAGTATCCTCATAAATATATTCAGTTGAGAAAGAAAACGCATGTGTGTCATATTGGATCTGTGCAGCTCTTAAAGTGACAGCAGCCTAATATTCCTGCTGCTGTCTGTGTTTTTAATTTGATTCAAACAACAAAAGACAAAGAAAAATCACTGGCCTGTAAATTTTCACTGGCCATTGGCAGGTGTGGCAAAAAGTTATTAATTATAAAATTATAGTTAGTTAGTTAGGGATCTGCCTCTAAAACTCACTAATATTTTAATTATATAATTAGCACTGTCAAACGATTAATTGTGATTAATTGCATCCAAAATAAAAGTTTGTGTTTACATAATATATGTGTGTACACACACACATGTATATATTTAACAAAAATATATTTATATATGTTATATATATATACATAAATATAGATGTATTCATGTAAATATTTCTTAAATACTTGTATGTGTGTATTTATATATACATATTAAATATACACTGTACACACATATATTATGTAAACAAACTTTTATTTTGGATTCGATTTATTGTGATTAATCGTTTGACAGCATATACATATAAATTTAAATATATATAATTTCTGGAAGGGCCTCAATTTTTTAGCGCAATTTTTTTTCTGTTCATTTTTAATTTGTTTAGTCACACTCAAATGTTCTCATATTAGTGTATAAATATTGGCTTGTCAGATTTTTTCTACGATGCACTGCAGCCAAACAGGAAGTGATGTCATTTCTGTCACTAGGACGATTGGCTCATTTATATGTTTTCTGACCCACCTGAACAGCAGTAGTTTAAAACACATTCTTGGATGAGTGTTTTATAGAAAGAAAATGGTTTTATAGATGATCTGTGCTCTTAGTCTTTTAAATATGTTTGTAAACATGATGTCAGCTTCCAGATTTCCTTTTGACAGATGCAGGATTGGCCTGGAAGCTTCATTCCACAAGACTCGACTGAATGAGCGACGGTCTGTCAGATGTGACCGGTACGACTACAGCTCTTATAACTCTGTAACAATCCACATCTTCATGTTTTACATCTGATCTGTGGGTTAACAGGGAAGGTTTCAGTGCAGGTGTGTGAAATAATGGACTCCAGTGACACATCAGACCTCTTAAAGAGACGCTTCTGCAGGTTTTCATTAGGCCCGTGTGTGTGATCCACCAAAACAACCATATTAAATACTTGTTATGAAAGCCACAGTGACGCATTTAAAACACATTAATTGATGAATTAAACTGATGATGGATCAATATTGTGAGCTACAGACTCTGATAACAGTGATATTTATCATCAGTTTCTTTTGAAAATGAACCCACCTTTTAACCTTACCAACTCTGAGCCACATTGACAAACATTAAACATTACACATGAATATGCATTGTGTCTGAAGTGCAATCATTGGGAATAAACTCTCCATTCTTCTCCTCTCATGCAAAAAAACAACAACAACAAAAAAAAAAAACAGTCTGTTGCAGCACTACAGGTGTTTGGGAAAGTGCTGTAGTGTTTTTTTGTTGGCATGAAGCGTTTGAGGAGAAAATATCAGCCAAGGGCTCCATTGTTTCAGTCAGCTAAAGTCATATTAGCAAACACATTTTACTAGTTTGCAATTGTTACTCTGGTTTGAAGGGGTTAGAGAAGGATATGCATGAGGGGCTGAATCTTAAAGGGGTAGTTCACCCAAAAATTAAAATTCTGTCTTTTACTCACCCTCAAGTTGGGGCACCATTGACTTCCATAGTATTTTTTTTTCACAGGTCAATGGGACCCTTCAACTGTTTGGTTACAAACATTGTTCAAAATATCTTCTTTTGTGTTCAGCAAAACAAAGAAAAGTTCAGATTTGGAACAATTTGAGGGTGAGTAAATGATGACAGAATTTTTAATTTTGGGTGAACTATCCCTTTAAGGCCTGTTCACACCAAGTACGATAACGATACAGTTCTAAAAATCGTTAAATGTAAAAGATTAGCAGAGTCCACACTGCAACTATAACGATAACAACACAGAGGAACTATATAATAGACGATTTTTTTTCACATTCCCGGGTTTCTCAGAAGCGGAAGTCGTCATATTTGGGTTAACTTTTATAGCGGTGAATGAAAGACTTCATTAAATATATTTTTTTGTGTTTCCATTTGCACAAATAACAAAAGAAAAACTCCACAATTGTGTTTTCACAATTTTCAAAAAGAGGGAAAAAAGAGCAATTGATAACCGATAGCAGATAGCCATAGCTGTATTAGAAACACCCTCACAACAGCGTTAACTAGTTTTTTGTAATTTGATGCAAAGGTAATATAATACAATGTACAGTGTTATAAATGTACATACATTTTTAAAAAAAATTAAAATATACAAAACTTTGCAGGATTTACTATATTTATGACCGTTAAAACGCGTCATCATTTTCCCGCCGGATCGCGCTCCCTCAGAACTGAGTGGCAAAAGAGCCTGCTGCATGACTGGATTTCATAGGGGAAACTGTGAAAACGCGAGTAAAACAAACGATTAAACTAAAGGTTGGACTCGATAATGTTCCAACTAATGCTTTCAAAACGATTTTTTTTTTTTTTTTTTAACTGATGAACGATAAAAACATTGACAGCCAAACAGAATCCATTCTGCTTTAAGAGGCGCGAGCATTTAAAGCGACAGACGACAAAAGAACGATATCGTGTGATTGTGTGGAGGCTAATATAGGTATTAATATAATTTTAGTTATCTTTTTAGTTGGTGTAAATGGCCTTAAATGGTCAAATTTGATTTGATTATGTATTTATATTTGTTTTTAAAAATCTGAAAGGAGTTTGTTGTATTAGTACTTGTGAACAGCAATGTTCCCTACATCAATTTATTCAGTCTTTTTTTTTTTTTTTTTTTTTAATCAAATTTATATGAATGTTGTCTTGAACTATTTGTTTATTATTAGTATCATCATCATAAATTTAAACATACACAGATTCACATAAAAAAAAGTTTGTGGTTCTCTATTAAAAAATTAAAGTGACCCAAAGTTGACTCCGGGGTGCTTTCAGCTGTCGTTCGTGCTCTAGGACACGCGCACAAATATGAAATAATTATTAAAAGTAGCACCAAAACCGCCTTCACGCACTCGATCAGAGTGTGAAGCGTTTAATATGAGGTTGTGGCAGTGAAAGTTGCGATTTTCCGCGCGGTATTCCAGAGTGTGTATGTCTGTATGAAGCGCTCCTGCAGTAGGTGGCTGTACGCGCACACTGATCCGGCGCGCGCCGCTCTCTGCCGAGCGAACACGAGCTTCTTCACCGTCCTGTCAATAAAACACTCCACGAGCAGCGCGAAACACATCACAAACAGATCTGAGTGTTTATTTAATCCACATTCTCACTCAGTTATTGATTCGGATTGTTGCCGGACGGACACTTGGAGAGACTTTGTTCGCATCGCGCTACCGGACACCTGCGCGTCCGCTTCACCTTGTGGCAGAATGTTCCTCTGATCCACAGACTCTTTTTCACGCGGAGTGGATTTTTTGGGGCTCGATCGTGCCGTGGGTCCGTGTGTTTGCGCGTGTGTATGTGTGTGAGCGCGAGCGCGTGCGTGTGTGTGTGTGTGTTTCTGAAGATCAGACACGCTCCTCCTGATCGGGTGTTTTCTCATTGCGATCTGTTTCCATGTTTTTAGGTTTATGTGATATTTCTAAAAATGCATCATCACCATCATCATCACCATCATCATCATCAGAGAATGGCCGCGTTAGGGACGGATAAAGAACTGAGCGATTTACTGGATTTCAGCGCGGTAAGTGCGTTTCTCCATGCTGGAGGTCAATGATCACACTTTGTTTGGTTTTGTCACATTTCATTGTGTTTCTGTGCGCTTTAAGATGACTTTTGCGCACTGACTGTGCCGCGTAAATTGCATTTGAAATCTGAAAGAAAGTTGCAAAAGCTTGTGTGGATTTGATAGATGTGATGTTGCATTAGTAATTCTGTTGTCTTATAGATGCGAAACAGCGATTTGAAAATGTTCCCCACATCAATGGTAGTATATCCCACTTTATTCAGTCTTTTCTTGTGTTTTTTTTTTCTCTTTAATATAGAGTCATATGAATGTTGTGTTGACCCTTTAAAAAATCCTCAAGGAATTCTAATGGAATTTCTCGTGATTATATTCTGGATCCAGTCCTAATGGGATCAAATACAGTTCTGCTGAATGAAATTCTCAAGACAAAGAAAAAAAAATCCAATAGAATCTTCAAGTTTGATCCCATTAGGATTGCTTCCAAATGATGATAGAAAATTCCATAAGCATTCCTGGATGATTTTTGACAAGGGACGTGAGATTAGAGTAGATTCAGTGGACTGATGATGCCTTCATCTGGTTCAGTGTCAAAAGTGAAAAACCAGCTAAATGTGCATCCTGTGAGAAATGCTTTTGGGAAGTTTTCACTCAGGAAATGTGTTTTTATGAAGCCACAGTTCCAAAAATATTCCATCTGCTGACACTATTGGCTAGTTTATGTGCTCAGGACATTCTGATTATGTGAAATTTGGCTTGGTTTCGCATTTGAGGCTTATATTATTAATCAAATTAACAGTAAGATGATGCATGCATTGTGATCAGATTGAATAATAATAATGCAGGGAATAGCATAAATGCTTTTTTATATTCTTTGATTCAGGGCAAGTTTTTAATGTGTTGTCATGATTGTTTTGTAGATGTTTTCCCCTCCTGTCAGCAGCGGGAAGAACGGACCGACGTCTCTGGGAAGTGGACATTTCTCGGGCTCAAGTATGTCAAATGAAACTGAAGCATGTTTTTTGTGTGTGTGTGTGTGTCTGTAACGGCCCTCTGTCGCTGTCACAGAGTTATTATAAGCTTGGTTTAAAGTGTGTGTGTGTGGGGAGATATTTGTGACTTTGGCCTGGCAAACTTCTTCAGGTGTGTGTGTGTGTTTGTGTCACAGTTCATGTGCAATTTTGCGATGCGAGTTTGATTGTTGTGGCAGATGCTTGTTTTCTGCACAAACACACTCATGCATAATTCGTGCCGTACGGACGCCGCACCAGAGATTTGTGTTGTTAAAGTGTGCGTTTTATAAAACGTGACATTTTATTACGTTGCAGGTTGTAATGTCGTTTGCAAAAAATCTGGAAAGCTGATTTTAATTCCGCGTCTGATGAATGTTTCCTGCAGGGGGGGAAAAAAGAGCGAATAAATAAATAATTAGAAGCGACAAAAAATAAATGACCTTGACCCTGGAGGTGGATTCAGGAAGGAAACCAGCGCAACATATGGAATCCACTGCTCATTCCTGTGCACGCTTTTACTGCATGCATGCAAAAAAAAAAAAGAGAAAGAAAGTGCATGTATGTGGTGATCTGAATGCACAGATGGAGGGCTGAGGGAGCGTTTGTCAGTGCAGTCGGTGTCTTCATGTTTTCAATGGCTGCTATTGTTTTCTTCAGACTTGAGTGTTGTTTAGGGTTCGATAATTTGCATGCCGCCCCCTTCCCCCTTTCTTTGCCCCTCGGTTCCTGCGCTTTCGCCTGGATTGTGCCACAGTTTTACGCTGTTGGAAAGTCGGGCAGGAGGATGGAGGGGGGTCTCCAAACTACAGCTAGTCTGTTGCCATGCAACTTGGGTTCCAATCGCTAGGAAATGTTTCATAAAGTGTGAATCGTTGAGAAAAAAAGAAGACATATTAAATAAATAACACACGCGGATCATGAGAACGTGTGGGCACGGCGCTAAATTTATGTATTATCTATCCGTTTCGAAGCTCGCGGGTAGCTCGTGCCAGTCTCTGGCGCTTTTTGAGAGGATTCGGCTAGCGGCAGATAGGCCCGTGCGTTTGTTCTGGTAACAGCCGTAGCTTATTAAGCCACGTTGAAAAGTGGGGTTATTTTAATAACGCGCCGAAAAAAGTGCCGGGCGCAAAGCCGTGCTGCTATTTGCATCGCTCTGTTTTGGTTCTGCTTGTCAATCAGACGGCAGCGATTGCATTAAGCGCAGAGATGAAGAGAGAGAAGAAGATTTCTCCTCCCACAATCCAGCACCTCTCAGAGTGTCTTTGTCTTTCTCTTAGCGAGCAGAACCACGGCAGAAAAGGAGCCGAGGCGGCGAGGGGGAGAGATGCGGAGGAATATCAAACCCTTTAATTGTGCTTGAGATTAGGAATTAATGAGCGTTTTAGCTTGTAATAGCAATATTAGTGCTATCTAATGCTAATAATGAGCCTGCTTATAATAGGCTTCTGACTTGGTGGGGTTATTTATTTATTTATTTTTTTTTACAAATTTTACTCTAAAATGTTACTCTAGGAACTTTTTATCACTTTTCCCAGTGCTACACTTTTCAACGCTGCAGAAGTGCTCCGCATGACTATTATTTCAAGTGTCCTGAAGTCGTGCGATCTCATTTGTTCTCGTTTTAGACCTGCCACCTCAATAAATGTTCCAACAGGTTTGACATCAGTGATTGTCAGTGTGTTTATGAATGGAGGAGATGATTTTCAATGAATGGTGACTTAAATTTGGGCCTGTTCTTCACTCTTAGCATCATATGACTTCTGAAGACTTGTGCGTGTGTGTGTAATTATTATTATAAATAATTGTTATTAATCGTTATTGTGTAAAATACATGTAATTATAATTTTAATGCTCATATCTATAAAATGAACCTTAAAAACAAATAAATAAAATACATATAAAGTATATGTGTGTGTGCTCATTACATGAATATGAGCTTTAAAATATATAATTATATTTAATCATATATATTTATATATAATGTATGTAATTATTTAAAAAATAATTACTATTAATTGTCATATAATCATATAATTATATACCTTTAACGCTCATATTCATATAATGATCCTTAAAATTATTCAATAAATAAATAAATAATTAAATATATATTACATATAAACAATTAAATGAAAATATGTTTGTGTGTGTGCTCATTACATGAATATGAGCATTAATAATACATAATTATATTTATATATATAATATATAATGTATTTAATTGTTATATAAAGAATTATTATTAATTGTTATATAATATACACTATAAAAAAATGGGTTAAAAACAACCCAAGTTGGGTTGAAAATGGACAAACCCAGCGATTGGGTTGTTTTAGTCCAGCGATTGGGTAGTTTTAGTCCAGCGAATGGGTCATTTGTTTTAACCCAGCGATTGGGTTGATTTAACCCAGTGAATGGGTTGTTTTAGTCCAGCGAATGGGTTGTTTTAATCCAGTGATTGAGTTGTTTTAACCAAGCGAATGGGTTGCTTTAGTCCAGCGAATGGGTTGTTTTAACCCAGCGATTGGGTTGTTTTAGTCCAGCGAATGGGTTGTTTTAATCCAGTGATTGAGTTGTTTTAACCCAGCGAATGGGTTGCTTTAGTCCAGCGAATGGGTTGTTTTAACCCAGCGATTGGGTTGTTTTAGTCCAGCGAATGGGCCATTTGTTTTAACCCAGCGATTGGGTTAAATGTTTGACCCAACTTGCTGGGTAGTTTCATTTAACTCAACTATTGTTTAAAAATGACTATATTGCTTGTTTAAAATGAACCCAAAATATGTTGGAAATTAACATTTATTAATGTGTTTAATGAATAATAATTAAACAATAAACATTTATTAAATGTTCATCTTTTGATTATTACTGTTGCCTAATTATGTGTCTGATTTTTAATTTCCAACATATTTTGGGTTCATTTTAAGCCAGACATATAGTTATTTTGAAACAATAGTTGGGGTTAAATAAAACTACATTTAACCCAACTGCTGGGTTAAGACAGCCCAGTCACTGGGTTTGTCCATTTTCAACCCAACTTGGGTTGTTCTTAACCCAGCATTTTTTACAGTGAACGTATGATTATATTTTTAACGCTCATATTGATATAATGATCCTTAAAAGTATTTAAATAATATATACATTTTTTTTGAATGAAAGTGAAAATATGAGACACCCTCGACTTTATCATTTAGGCCTCTTGAATTCATCATCGCTGTAGTATCATCAGTGCTGAGAATGCTTCTTCTTTATTATTAGATGTCTAGAGTCATCAAGCAGAGCTGTTGGAGAAAAGATGCCAAAAAAATGTTACGTCAGAATCTCTCTTAACTTTCATTGTCTCACAGATAGTTTAGTTCACCACAGCTCACAGAACAGCACTGTTTGTGCAGTCAGAGTGGTGTGTGAATGTTGTGTTCGAGTCCCTAGATGACCTTCCTCTTGTGCCGTACTGATGTCAATACATGCAGAGACTAAACATGCGAGGTCAAGCATCTCTACTTTATATAGAAACTCAGTCCCTCCTTGATGAAGAGGATCTCCAGTTCCTGCTCCTTTTGTTCATCTGCTCTGATTTTCTGGCCTCTGACTGCATTTTATACCATCTGTCCCAAATTCACTCTTGCCGAAAGTAAAAAAGACAAAAATGGCATCGAAAGTGATAAAAATGCCCCAGATATTTAAAATGGGGAACTACCGGTCAAATGTTTGGAATTTTTTTTTTTTTTTATGTTTTAGAAAGAAGTCTTTTCTGCTCACCAAGACTGGATGACAAATACAGTAAAAATTGTGAAATATTATTAAAATTTAAAATAGCTGTTTTCTATGTGAATATATAGTAAATTGTAATTTATTCCTGTGAATAAATTCATTACTCCAGTCTTCAGTTTCACATGATTTTAATATTGGTGCTCAATTATTTATAATAGTTCTTATTATTATTACCAGTGTTGGAAATAGTTTTTGCTGCTTAAAACTGTGGAAACTGTGATACATTTGATTTTTTAAGATGCTTTTTGATGAATAGAAAGTTCAAAAGAACAGCATTTATTTGAAATACAATCTTCTGTAACTTCATAAATATCTTTAGTGTCAGTTTTGATCAATTTAATGTGTCCTTAATGAATAAAAGTATTTCTTTTCAGCTTTTTTCCTTACTCACCCCAGTGTTTAAATGGTAATGCATCATGGTTTCCACAAAAAAATGAACTGTTTTCAACATTGATAAGTTTCTTGAGCAGCAGATCATCATATTAGAATGATTTCTGAAGGATCATGTGACACTGAAGACTGGAGTAATGATGCTTTGATCACAGGAATAAATTACACTTTACTATGTATTCACAAAAAAAAAAGCTGTTTTAAATAGTAATAATATTTCACTATTTTTACTGTATTTTTGATCTAATAATTGCAGCCCTGGTGAGCAGAAGAGAAATTTTTCCATATTTTCAGTAGTATACTGTTATATTTCATTTGATGATAATATTTTTGATAAATTTCATAGTATTCTGCAGACGCCGCACCCATAGCTGTCAGATTTTTATTTTAAATTTTTATTTTATTTTATTTTACCATAAATTTAAAACTATACCTGTAAAAATCAATTCCGGGCCGAATATTGCACTTAAAGAACCTTAATAAAAGTGTATAATTTGAGTGTCATAATCATGACAGATCGTCCCCGATCAGCCTCTGAACGGCACAATAGCTCCTCTTGTTTTTAACTCGTTTGTGTCTCGTCCCCCCCAAAAATCAGCCGGTCGAGCTGGTCGTGTCCTCCAAAGTTACGTCAGCAGAGTTTGTTTCCCACCATGCCTTTGGCTGGATTCTCTTTCTGTTGACATTGTTGTGTCCTGTAGCCCACTTCCTTTGTGATTAAATGTCTGCGTGTGTGTGTTGGTGAATATGTTTCTTCTTTTTATCTCTGCTCTGCTTTGATAAGGCTGGTCTGGGCTCTCACACACTGTTTGTTTGACCTGGAAATGGGGCTCTTAAACCTATTTGTGCTTGAACTGTTGGAGAAGGGTGCAGACGCAACATTCGCTGCATGTTGATTAGCGCTTATGTGATGTAGGGAGCCTGTGGTGCGGCCGGGTTGTGAAATCAAAACTGACTCTTAATTCGTGTTCCTGGTCTTACTGTGAATGATCATCAGTACGTTATTAAGAAGGAAAAACTGTCTTTCATCATGTGTAATAACTTGCTCCGCCTCCTCTGACGTCATCAATCCCTCTAGTATTTTTCGCCCACATCCATTTTAGTTGGGCAATTTTTATGATCCTTTCGAGTATAAAGTGAAATTCTGCCCTATATTCATTTTTCTGCATTGCATAAGTTTCATGCTGATTATAAATTCCATTTAAAAACTTCATTCACTGCAATTGTTTCTAAATAATAAATATTATATACATTTAAATAATCAGTACTTTTGTCTTTTTCAATTAAACATCCTTAAACAATGTAGATTTACTACTCTTTTTTATCATTATTTATTATTTAATGCCCTTAAACAAGGTAGATTTATTATTTATTATTTTATTATTATTTAATATCCTTAATGTAGATTTACTATTCACTATTTTTTAATCATTATTTATTATTATTTAACATCCTTAAACAAGGTGGATTCATTATTCATTATTTTTCATTATTGTTTATTATTAAGATCCTTAAACAAGGTTGATTTACTATTCATTATTTTATGATTATTATTATTTAACATCCTTAAGGTAGATTTTCCATTTTTTAAATTATTTATTATTTACTATTTTTATCATAAATCTTGTCAGAGAATGTATTTTGAATTAGGTTTATTTTTCTTATCCTTTTTGCAATTTTTTAAGCATAAATTTAATATACATAAAAATATATTCTGAATACAATCTTATACATTTTTTTTGGCTCAAATACATTTCTTTTGTTTTAAGGATATTTACATGTATATTTTACAGGAGAACAAGATAAAACTATTGATTTTTTGCCATTTTTATATTATTTTGTGTTTATTTGGCAAAGTATTTTGATGTTTTAGTTTCCCAGAACAACCCTGCTAAAGTCTGCACAAGTGAAAAACCTATCAACAGGAAAAAATAAGTACAATTAAAGGAGATAAAAACGGATGTTCATGCCAAGTGTCTGATAAACAGGTTGATTTTGAAGGCCGGGTGAGCAGCGCTCGTGTTGTTTTGGACAGAGACGCTGATGTCTGTAAGGAAGTGCAGGCAGAGCTACTTCCTGTTTTTGTGTGCTGGTCTCCTGAGTGGAACGGAGGCTGCTTTTCACCTTCAGTTAATGTTAGATTTGGTCGTTGTGGTTTATCTATTTATGGAGTCTTGTTTAGTTCAGGTAGTCGAGTCCAGGTTGATCTAATCTGGTGCAGTTTGGTCCTGTGATGAGTAATATAGTCCGCTTTCCATCTGTCGGGTTTGGTTAAGGCGGTCCAGCGATCCAGTTCAATCTGTTGAGATCCATGTAATTGAATGTTATTGTTTTATTTGTATTGCACAAAGACGCTTTGCAGAGCCTGAACGGGACTGTCATTTCTGATCCCGTCCTGTCCAGAGTTGTAATGAATGACTTAAAAACACGGCCTGAGAAAGTGTACCGACTAAAGACGCTACTGTCCACGAGTGATTCAACACCCTCATGAAACAACAATGGGACCAAAGTGCATTGTGGGTAATGACGATTCATGGGAAACACCCATCAGTCTCTGCCTTTCACAATGACCTTTGGAAAATCGCCCTGCCCTTTTCAAACAGGTTCCTGAATGTTCCCATGATAACTGCGCTGTTGAAACGCACTGTTCACTCATTGAGAGTCGCTCCCATGCGAAGTCACACGAAAGAAAAAAGACAAATTTGATCACTTTTACGTCTCAAATGTTTCTCCTATACAGCAGTGAGAACAAATGGAGACTTCTTCTGAAATCTCAAGATGTTTGTCCTGAGAAAAAGACCCCAGTAATCCCACATGTGCCGTCTCTAGAGTTTCAGAAGAGATCTCAACCATGTCTCAAACTGTGCTGAGATTTGCAATCTAAAGTCAGAGATCTCAATATGAACGCAAACATTTCTCATCAAATTATCTGAGCTGCTCCACTCAATCATTTTATAGCTTGTTGACTCATTTGTGTTTTTATTCTACTACTTAAGGAGAAATATCAGAGACAAAGTTAAATACTTAATGTGATTCTCAAATACTGTATGTCTCATTCAACTCTCACAAGTTATGAAAGAGCAACTTCTGAGCAATGAAGTGTTATTGAGTTAACACTTTTACTTAATGAACTTCATAATTGTAAATTTTTAGGAGAAACCTCTGAGACAACGTTAAATACGATGATTCTCAGTTATGTCTCATTCAAATCTCATAAGTTATGAAAGAGCAACTTCTGAGAAAAAAAATATTTTATTGAATTAACTCTTTCCTTTAATGAAGCTTAATGATTGTCTTAAATGCTAAAAAAACAAATAAAAAAACTGCTCGGACAAAGTTAAATACTTAATGTGATTCTCATTTATGTCTCATTCAACTCTCATAAGTTATGAAAGAGCAACTTCTGAGCAATAACATTTTATTGACTCTTTCCCTTAATGAAGCTTCATAATTGTTAGTAAAAAGTTTTTAGGAGAAACATCTGAGACAAAGTTCATTTTAATGAATTAACGCTTTCCTTTAATTAAACTTTATTATTGTCTCAAATGATTTTTCTAAAAATACCCCTGCTCTGACAAAGTTTAATACTTAATGTGATTCTCAGTTGTGTCTCATTTAAGTCTCATAAGTTATGAATGAAATCTTTCCCTTAATGAAGCTTCATGATTGTTAGTGAAAAGTTTTTAGGAGAAACATCTGAGACTAAATTAAATACTCAGTTATTCTCAGTTATGTCTCATTCAAGTCTCATATGTTATGAAAGAGCAACTTCTGATCAAAAACAATAACTCTTTAACTCCTTTAATGAAGCTTAATGACTATCTCAAATGCTTCTCCTAAAAAAACCTGCACTGACATAGTTAAATACTTAATGTGATTCTCAGTTATGTCTCATTTAAGTCTCATATGTTATGAAAGAGCAACTTCTGAACAATAACATTTGATTAAATTAACTCTTTCCCCTAATGAAGCTTCATGATTGTCAGTGAAAAGTTTTAGGAGAAACATCTGAGACTAAATTAAATACTTAGTTATTCTCATTTATGTCTCATTCAAGTCTCATAACTTTTGAAAGGGCAACTTCTGAGCAATGAAATGTTATTGAGTTAACACTTTTACTTAATGAACTTCATAATTGTAAGTGAAAAGTTTTTAGGAGAAACCTCTGAGACAATGTTAAATACGATGATTCTCAGTTGTGTCTCATTTAAGTCTCATATTTTATGAAAGAGCAACTTCTGAACAATAACATCTGATTAAATTAACTCTTTCCCTTAGTGAAGCTTCATGATTGTCAGTGAAAAGTTTTAGGAGAAACATCTGAGATGAAGTTAAATACTTACAATGATTCTCAGTTAATCTCATTTAAGTCTCATAAGTTATGAAAGAGCAACTTCTGAGCAATGAAATGTTATTGAGTTAACTCTTTCCCTTAATGAAACTTGATGATTGTCAGTGCAGGTTTTTACGAGAAACATCTGAGACAAAGTTGGTACCTAAATGAGGTGTAACTGAGAACTCCATTACATCTCTCAAGCTCTGAAAGACCAGCCTCTGAGCAGTAACATTTCCCTGTGTGTTAACGAGTGGTCTTGTCCTTAACGAATCCCCGTGATTCTCCGTGCAGGGGTGGGAATAGCACACCTTGTTTTCTCGTCGCACCTGCTCATAGCAGTGAAGGTGACGAGACTCAAAAAAGTGTAATTAGCCGTCTGAAAATAAAGGCAGAAGAACAGCAGCACTGTGTGTAATTAACACGGCAGGTGAGGTGCACGCTGAAACGGAGAACTTTTAATTAAAACGGCTGACTTGTTTGGATATTGTCAAGTGTGCCGCTGGAAGATGTGCCACTGTAATGGCTGCCATAATTGAGCAGTGACAGAGGCTAATGTTTGCATGTCTCACGTATGTGATGTCATCTGTGTCAGAGGGTGAAGTGTGTGTGTTTGTTATTGGAGGTTTCACTGATGATGTTTTATTCGTAACACTTGCTAAGTTTCATGCTACTTTTATCGTCAAAAGTTTATCTGGAATGCTGAAAAATGTTGTTTGTTTTAAATATCCAGAACTACATGAGATGATATGCAAAATGAAAATATGGAAAAGTGGTTGCTTCACTTCTGGCATTAAAAGAGTGTCTGTGATCTTATGGTCTGTAGATGTGGCTCGGGTCCCCCGTCAATGTGCATCTGTGGGATTGTTTCATCTAGCCTAACTAGTTGGTCAGTGTTTCTCAAACAGTATCTCACCAGTTGTGTAAACCCTTCGATGAATCAGTTCATGTTGGCTGCAGGTTTCCTGATGCACCTGGGTGTCTGTCCTTCTTCTTTGATGTGGGAAAAGGTTCGAACACGCAGAAGCATTTGAGAATGAAGGAATCTGTTCAGTGCAGTGGGAATACAATGTACATTTGATCAAAATGACAAGCGTGAGCAGAAACGTTCATGCAATGGAGGTTTTAGAGGGTGTTTCCATGATCCATGTTCATCTGCTCTTGTTTCTCTCCTTTTATGTAGATAATTATGACTTGCGAGTTGTTTATGTATTATTCCATTATAGTTAAAAAATAAAATTATTAATAAAATCTACATTAGTTGCTAAAGTAATGCTAAAATAACACCGACTCCAGTTTAAAATTTCATCAATAAGGTTGTACTATATTGTGATGGAACTGCTATATATATAATATAATATAATCTTTTGTAACATTATAAATGTCTTTACTGTCACTTTTGATCGATTTAATGCATCCTTGCTGAATAAAAGTATTAATTTCTTTAATTTCTTTTCAAAAAAATAAAAATAAAAATTCTTACTGACCCCAAACTTTTGAACGGTAGTGTATAATGTTACAAAAGCTTTGTATTTCAGATCAGTGCTGTTCTTTTGAACTTTCTATTCATCAAGGAATCCTGAAAAAAAAGTACACAACTGTTTTCAACATTGATAATAATCATAAATGTTTCTTGAGCAGCAGATCATCATATTAGAATGATTTCTGAAGGATCATGTGACACTGAAGACTGGAGTAATGATGCTGAAAATTCAGCTTTGATCACATTACTTATAAAATATATTCAAACAGAAAACAGTTATTTTAAATTGTAATAATATTTCACAATATTACAGTTTTTACTGTATTTTTAATTAAATAAATGCAGCCTTGGTGACAAGACAAAACTTCTTCTAAAAACATTAAAAATCTTACCGATTCCAAACTTTTGACTGGTAGTGTACATATAGCTGTTTATCTGTTCAATAAAACACCTAACTCATCTGTTGAGTAATAAAAACACCATCATCTCTGCGTCGCTTTTACAACAAATCCCTCAGTTCTCGCCATCTCCTAAAGCTAAGCCAATGTTGATTCTTGTTTTATTACGTCTTGTTTTATCTCCTCTGTTCGGCGCTTGTTGAAAACAGATGATTCATGAAGGTTGGAGATTTAGCGGCTCCATGTCTCGCTCGTTGTGACAACTAATCTGTGCCACTCCCACACCAGACACTCGTTAAAGTAGGAGCAACCTCTCTCTATTTACGGATTTGAGGAGACACGCACGGGCGAGTGACGTATGTACGCAATTTCCCACCAAGACCATCCTGACAGGTCTAGAATATAAACACTTATAACAGGCTTACCGTAGTGAAGCAGGGTAAGACAAAAACATGTTTTGGATGAGGCATTGGTGATGTATTGACTCATGTATTGATGTATTGATTTAAATTCTGTTAATTTTGAACAAAAAGTTACGTAATGTCCCTTTAAATCAATGAAACTTTTCTGTTAAGCAAAAGAAGCTTGAATAAGCAGTGAAATTCCTCCAGTTATTCTCATGTTATCGTGCATGAGTGGAAATTCAGGAAGTGTCAGGTTGAAGTGAAGTGTTCGGATTATCTGATGTGTGTGTGTGTGTGTGTAAGAGGAGATTTCTTGTCTTGGTTTTCCTAAAAGGCAGTTGAACATCTGGCAGTGTGTATGTGTGTGTTTGTGTGTGTGTGTGTGTGTGTATCTGTGACGCCATTGACATTCCATTCCATCAATGCTTTGGTTATGGCTGCCGTTTGCATGCATGCATGCGCGTGTATGTGTGTATGTGTGTGTGCACCCATTTGCAGTCGTAGAAAGCACTTGTGTGTGTTTTATGTGTTTGTTTATGTACATTTCACTTGTGTGTGTGTGTGTTTTTCTCACTCTCGCGGTGTGGGCAGTACGTGCTACTGTTTTTCCAAGTGCTAATTTTTGCTGCAGTTGCTGGTTTAACGTCCATCTCGTTACAGCCTGAACCAATTACAGCCCTAATTATCCAATAAATATGTATTTAAGAAGCTGTTTGCTTTTCGTGTGTGTTGTGACACGTAGAGCAGAAACCAAACCTGCTGGGGTTATGCGCTTTATACATCATATGAGACCGACCGCAGAGAAACACTCAGAAACTCTCAAATTATAATATTCTGCATTTTTTTTTCACTGCATTTTTATACAGTTTTATAAGTGAATTTTGCTAAAACATGTCCAGGTCATATTTTGTACTAAATTTAAAAGGCAAATATTATATATATAAAGAATTTTTGACATTGGGACAATAACAATTTAACCCACAAATTCTCATTATTGTACTGTGTCCAATCATTTTACTTTGAATTACAATACAGTAATACAGTATTTTTTAAAAAAATGCAGAAATATTCACAGTTAAACTTGACATTGATTATATTGTAACAGGATTCTGACAGTTATATTGGACATTGATGTTTTACTTAAACATTATTTTGACAGTTATACTGGACATTGACATTATATGGTAACATTATTTTGACAGGTATATGATGTTGACATTATATTGTAACTTTTTGACAGTTATGTTGAACGTTGATGTTATGTTGAAACATTATTTATACAGTTAGAATGGGCAATGTTACATTGTAACATTATTTTGACAGTTATGTTGGACACTGACATTATATTGTAACATTAATTTGACAGTTATATTGGACGTTGACATTGTATTGTAACATTAATTTGACAGTTATGTTGGACGTTGATGTTATATTGTAACTAGGGGTGTAATGGTACACAAAACTCACGGTTCAGTACGTACCTCGGTATTGAAGTCACGGTTCGGTACAGCAGGTGGGGAGAAAACTAAACATAAAATTGCTTTTTTTTATTATTAAACAGTGGTTTACTGAACAAATTGTGTCTCCTATCTTTAAATATTACAATATAAAATTAAATTTATAACTAAAAGTTTCTTAAAGTCCCTGTGAACCGGAAGTTGAAAACGACTTTTCTCCAGTGTTGTGACGTATTTCCAAGTGAAACGGAATATTGAATAGAGGGCAGGGTTTTACTTTAGCGCTCCTCCTCTCCATCTCTCGCTCATAGCAGACTATCAGTTGGAGGGGAGTGGTTTAGGCGTTTTCAACCCAAGCCGTCAAACTGACGTCATCTGAGAAGGAACACCATTCCAGACTGGAAGTAACTTTTCAGATTTTGATTAAAGATTATCATGACAAACAATTTTTTTTCTGAGTATTAACTTACACGGATTAATTGTTCACCAAAAGACTAGTAATATGCACTAAGTTAATAGGGTCAATTTTGATTTCATGACGACTTTAAGAATAAAAAAAATCTCTGCTAATGCTGTAAACTATGTAGGGAGCATATATTAAGCGAAAGAGTTTATTTCTCTGGTGAACTAACAAGCTGTGGACCCTGAATGGCTTTTCTGAGGTAAATGCTACTTGACATTGTATACAAGCTGTTTTATTTACGTCTTTCCGGCTTTGAAACGATTACATGAGATATGGCCATTTAAGTTGTAAGTAGTATTGTATCTTTCAACATACCTTCAGATGTTCATTCTTGTATCATGTTTATTCTGTAACTGGTATTAAAGAGGAAGAGATGATCGCGTTCGCTCGCGCTCTGCACTGCTGGTTGAAATGAGGCGCCTATACAGAGATCTGTCACGCCACATTAAAGAGCGCCAAAACAGTATTTTCTGTTTGAATTTCGTGATTTCGTGGACAGAATTTGAAATATGACACTTTGTTTCTTATCGAAAGTAACAAAAAGCAGAGCTTATTGCGATTATTGGTGGTTAATGGTGGTTAGGCAACCAGTGTAATGCATTCGGTACACGTTGCATCGTACCGAAAGCCCTGTACCGAAATGGTTCGGTACGAATATGTGTACCGTTACACCCCAATTGTAACATAAATGTTATATTGTAACATTGATTTGACAGTTATATTAGAATTGTGGTCATTTAACCCCTACCTGCAATTTTTATTGCTATAATTAAAAAATAAATTCTGTTACCAAAATATGGTAAAACTGATGATTTATTTAAAATGTGTTAAGCACAACCTTTCACAACTGTATTTTTTTATGTATCCCAGTAATGCATTATAATGACAATCACAACTGTGAAAAACAGAATTGACAAAAACCTAAAATTAAAAGTTATGGATGCATAATAGTTATGCGAATATGTGGGGGGTAAATGTTTTTAATTGTCATGAAAATCACAATTTCAAAAATGTTCTTTATTGTAATTTCTTGTTTCTGTTTTTTGATTTTCATGACCTGCTCTTGACAGATTCTGTGAAATTTACTCTTACGTTCTTGTTTAAAGAAGCAGAGAGAGAGACAGAGAGAGAGAGACAGACAGGAATGTAACCGGACACTGTGAGGAGTTTTTCCCACAGAAGTGCCCTCTCATGAAAGGCTTTTGTCTGGCTGCTGTGTTCAAACATACTCATTTCTCTCTCACTCTCTCGCTCACTCACTCACTTGTTCTTTTTTTCCCTCTGAAAGTTTTGCAGGTGTTCAGGGCGCAGCAATGAAACAAGGTCTGTTATTTGGTGTGTGCGGTGGGCGGGCGGGCTGATGGGCGGGGCATCCTGGCCTCTTTCTCCTCCATCAGGGTCATTGGCTGAGGAGGAGTAGACAGGAGGGGCTGATGGGTAATGTGAAAAGCAGAAAGACAGAGATCTGCTCAGTGTAAACACAGAGTGTTCTGTTATAGACCCTGACAGACCAGACACACATGGGTCAGTGATGGGATAGAGCTTCTGCTATTAGGGGTGGAATGTTTCTCAGATTCTCACTTCATTATTTCAAGTTAAATATTACCATAAATTTTAACAAATTAAATTGGCTTTTAAGTGTGTCTGAATTAAGTAAACACTGATTAAGTTAAACAGTCAACAAAAAAGACAAGTGAAAACCTGTGAATATTTCTCTCTGTTTCTTGTAAATATTGTTGTTTAATTAAAATAAATCTTAATATTATCAGACAGCAGAAGGTCTATAGGTCGATCTTTCACGGCAACACCTGAAAATGCACAATTCTGACATTCTGTTTACATTGACTCTCAGTGCTGTTTCCTTAAAAAACAGGCATTTTGACCAAGTAGTGCATTTGACCATTCATGCGTACAGCCGCATTTCCTGCGAGGCGCTAATGTTCTTCACAGAGAGTTCACACAAACACGTATGAGAGCATTGAAAGTATCTGCCTGTCAGTCAGAAAGCACTCGAGTGCTGCCGAAAGATTGTTACGCTGCATACAGTGTAACATTATCTTCACACTTAAACTTGACATTGGTGTTATATTGTAACAGCATTTTGACAGTTATATTGGACATTGACGTTATATTGCAGTATTATTTTGGCAGTTATATTGTAACATTATTTTGACAGGTATATAATGTTGACATTATATTGTAACTTTATTTTGACAGTTATATTGGATATTGATGTTATGTTGCAACATTTATACAGTTAGAATGGACATTGTTACATTGTAACATTAATTTGAGAGTTATATTGGATGTTGACTTTATATTGTAACATTACTGTTATATTGTAACTTTAATTTGACATATTGGATGTTGATGGACGTTGAAATATTGTAACATTATTTTGACAGTATTGGACTTTGACGTTATATTGTAACATTAATTTGACAGTTATATTGGACGTTGACGTTATGTTGTAACATTATTTTGACCGTTATATTGTAACATTATATTGATAGTTATTGGATGTTGACTTTATATTGTAAAATTACTTTGACACTAAAATTGGCATTGACATTCTATAGTAACATTATTTTTTACAGTTATAATGGACGTTGATGATATATTGTAACATTATTTTGACAGTAATATTGGACTTTGACGTTATATTGTAACATCATCTTGACAGTTATGTTGGATGTTGTTATTGTATTGTAACATTAATTTGACAGTTATATTGTAACATTACTTTGACAGTTATATTGGATGTTGCCTTTATATTGTAAAATTACTTTGACACAAAAAATTGGACATTGACATTCTATAGTAACATTTTTTACAGTTATATTGGACACTGATGTTATATTGTCACATTATTTTGACCGTTATTTTGGACTTTGATGTTATATTGTAACATTATTTTGACGGTTGTAATGGATATCGACATTTATTGTAGCATTATTTTTGACAGTTATTTTTGACTTGGTTGTTATATTTTAACAGTTAAGTACATTTAAAACCCGAACCCGGAATTCAACATCAGGATCCGGAAGTACATTTTTAGTATTATTATAGTAGAGATACTAATACATTTCAATCTTATCATGTTTGATATGTGATCACGTGTGTGTGTGCGTGTATGTGTGTGTATGTGTGTGTGTGTGTGTGCATCTCCCTCCTCACACCCGTTTATTCCATCTCCGTCCCTGCATCAGCTGTTCCAGAATTTCACGGAATTCCCTGTCTGGTTCCCACTCGGTTTCCACGGTAACAGGTGCGGAGTTCACCCTGGCGTCTGGACGCAGGCAGGTGTGTGTGGACTTAATTACGCCGAGAATTCCACCGCTCATCCGCGCACGCACACACACACACACACACACGTCTCAATGCCACATGTTCTGGAACAACTGTTTCCACACACCAGAGTGAGGCGAGCCAGTATCCTGTACTAGAGTTCGAACCCGAGGGTTTCAGGTAGAGCCTCCCGTGCGGTTTCAGCGCTGTAATGAGTGGGGGAAACTCATGTAGCTTCCCTGCAGAACTCACTGAAAACTGCTCTCAGCAGAGAGACAAACACACAGAGAGAGAGAGAGACCAGTGCTTGACAGAAAACAGTGAAGCCTCCTTAGCGCATTTGAAACCGAAGTGTGAATGAAACATATCGGCACTTTAAGAAAATATTTCAAGCTTCATTTGCAGAGGGTTTTTCAAACGGCACAAATTGTTTTCACCATGCTAAGCTCCTGCAAATGAGTAGACTGGAAATGTTTACCTGTTTACAGACGCAAATGCTTTCACACATGCGGCGTGTTTTGATACATTCTCTAAAGAAGAGAGAGAGCGGCGAACGGCAATGGGAGAAAGCGTTAGAGATGCGTGATGGCTATTGCTGCTCGTCACTGTGAATTACACGGCCTTGGTTTTTAAATGCGAAGCCGAAGATGATGCCAAACTGACAAACACAATGCACATGCAATGCGCTGAAAACATGACCTTCCCTTTCATTGCATCATTCTGTGTTTTAGTTCAGTTGTCATTTCATCATGAGGAATTATAAATGCATAAGTTGTTGTTTTTTAAGGAGCAAAAGCAGACAGTGACAAGCTGCTGTCAAACTCTAAAAAGAAAAAAATTATTACTGAAAGTCTCCTAATAATAAAATAAAAATCCATATGACTTTTATGTAATAATTTCTGTTATTATTTGCTGGAAAAGCAAGCTGATTGTCTGCATTGAAAAGAGCAGCAGGAACATTCTGCGAAACATCTTCTTTTGTGCCCCACAATAGAAAGTGTGTCATGTGGGTTTAGAACGACGGGAGAACGATTCCTTCAAGTAAATCCGCTGAAGTCTTTGATGTATCTTTTTCTCTGTTTCTCTCTTTTCATCTCTTTCTTTACCTCTCTCAAATCGGTTTTGTTATGGCTGTGAAGGTTCTCTTGAATAGGCTCTTGGTTTCTGTGTGTTGTGAACTCAAGTACAGACATGTACAGTCAAACATCTACAGCTCTTTCAAGGATAATCAAAGGTCTGAACATAAAGAATTCCATAATTCCTGGAAAACAGCCCTGATCAATAATGAAAAAAAACAAAAACAAAAACTCCCCTTCTAAAGAAGGAAAATCTCCCCTTCTAGATGCAATAATTTTTACTTTATATATTATTTTTTATTATTATTATTATTATTATTTTATTTAAATATGCATACATTCTGGATAACAACTACTATATAACAAATACTAAATACTTTACAAATGTAAATAATATATAATATAAAATGTTACATTTATGTACAAAAATGTTGTTTTTCTATATAGCTAATTATATAGTTTTCGAATAATTAAATATATAAAATTATAAAAGAAAAAATATTTTGCATAAATAGAAAAGCATTATTTTGACAATGAAAATCAACTTTGATGAAAGGTTTTGATCCAAAACACTCATCTCCAAAGGGATTTCAGACATTCTTCAAGTACAAATCCGAAACATTTGTACAATCTAAAACTATTGATAATAGTGGAGTACAAAACCATTATATTTGACATTTATCACAAAATATTTAGATCTATATAAATAAACAAGTAGTTTGAGAGTTTATTGAGTCTCAAATACAGTATGTCATTCACAATGCATTATGGGAGTGTGTGGTCAGTGTGGATCTCTTTTGCTGTTTATGTTTCCATGGTAACAGCAACTTCTCTGATTGATGGATTCCCTAAAAGGAAAGTGATTTTTCACTTCCAGGAGGCTGGAACTGTTGCAAATGTACTGAATTGCTTTTCTCTTCATGCAAAATGTAATTTCCAAATTGTTCTAATTTTATATGAGACAGACCCAGACGTTTTTTGGCGATTGACAGTGTTAAGCCTCGTACACACCGGGAAAAGAAAAAAAAACAATAAAAATACACAAATAAGATGGCAGGTAATACACATCTATTGATGTGGCCAAGAACTGGTAGAGCACCCATAGTTTGTAGGGGTCTTCCTCGTCTACTTACTTCCTCTTCATCGTCTTGGTATCAATCGGTGTGTTCCAAACGGGATATAACGCCTTCTGAAGGGCACTTCGAAGTGAAAATAATCATGGCCGCCATATTGAAGGGTCGTTCCAAACTGAAGTGCTCAAAACTGGCCACTTCAAAGGGCCCTTCGGAATGAAGAATTTCGAAGGGTACAACTGAAGGACACTTTGGGCCCCCATGAAACTTTGCACAGGGAAGTTGTTTGACGTCACAGAATAGGTACAGGAGGTTTGATTTTACCTTTAAATGTATGTATAATATTTTTCTATACTACTGTAATATTTATACGACTTAGATTTGGCACATTATTATGGTCAAAATGACATTGTACTTTAACAAAAATACTTTACAGCTCCCTTTATCAGTCCATTCAAATGTTTCAAATACATAGACACAATATACAATATGGTGCGATAAACCTAAATAAATAAATAAACTAACGTTAAACAAAAGGCGCAGCTTGCACAATCTACTCCTCCTTGATTGTCTTGTTAAGATGACGCAGAAGTGTGTTCCAAAAAAAGAGTTTTTTTGACCCCTACACCCTTCATCCCTTCGAAGTTCTCACTCCGGAGGGTAAACCCTTTGAAGGGATTAGGGCATAGGAATGAGCCCTTCCGAATGGAACGCAGGGAATATATGCTCGGCAAGGCCAGCAAGACCGGTTTGTGCTTGAGCGCCACCGAGTTGTGTTTTACTGTAACTTCAGCAGCTCCAGGCACGTGAACAAAAGCGCCAATCTCATTGGTCGGCCAGTTTTTAACGCGGCGCGTCAAACCAAAAAAATGAACCCAAGGTGTTTTTTAAAAAAATACGCTTTTACGCCTGCCGTTTTTTCGCGTCGGTGTGCACGTTCACATTGGCGCCCTTTGTTTAGTTTGAGGCATTAAACGGCGGCGATTATTGCTCGCGATATTCGTCCCGGTGTGTACAGGCCTTTAGTTTTGAAATGTCTCAGAAACAAGCCTGTGACATCAACGCTGAAATTGGCATCATGAGACGTCATTGAGTCAGAAGTTTCGAAGACATTGAGAAGGTTTCACGCCAGATATGGATAATGGCCATGTTTTATACGATCCACGTTTCTTTTCTCATCTCTCCCCACTTATAAAGCGTTAAGCGAAAATGACTCGCCCACACGTCACACACACACACACACACACAGAAAAACACATATGCACACATAGATATTGTTATTTGTCACTTACATCTTGTTTACGGGCTATTAAAAGCCCAGAGTCTCTCACACACTCTCTTCACGTGGTCAGACTCGGCGCTCTCTCTCTCTCCATATGTGTGTGTGTGTGGGATGGGTCGAGGTGTGTTGGGGTGCCGTAACGCCTGGCGTCGCTCTACTGTTTGGATAATAGTGATATCGGCGCTCTTGGCTGCGTCGGGACAGACATTAATGTTTCAGCATATGTCTTCTTCTGAAGTGTGAACAGAACTCGCGTTACGGAACGACCCGCTGAACGTGTGTGAGAAAAAAGTCTCTCTCCTCGGAGGCGGACGATAGGGAGAGAGACGGACGCTTGGAAATAGTCTTTACCTGAGTCTCGCCGGTCACGGTCTGGTCTGGTTTCAGGGGGTTTTGTACTGTGTGTGGCTCTAAATGTGTGAGAAGCAGAAGTTGAGTTTTTTGATAACACTTTGCAGTAAGTTAAAATCAAAAGTTAACATTAGTTAATGCATTAACATGAATAAACAATGAACAATTATATTTTTATTAACAAAGGGTTAATGAATACAGTAAAGTATATTGCTTATTGTTAGTTGATGTTAACTAATGCATTAACTAATGATAACACATGAGAGCTCATTTTTATTTTTTTCATAAATCATTACTATTGGTCATCCTTTACGTCTCTCTGTAGGTTTTGCAAATGTTTAACCAATGAAAAGTATTAAAAAGAGCTTGTGACTAAACCTTGTAACTCCATTGGCTGCTCAAGCTGTCAGTCAAACCTCATAACTTCGCCCCTCCTCTATCCTGAATGAAGTGGTGCACACAGTTTAGACCGTCTCTGCTTGTTTGCAATGCAATGATAAATAAAGAACTGGTTCTTTGAATAAGTGCAGCATTTTCCTTAATCAAGAAACACTACACTACAGTACATATGTATGTGTGTATATATATATACACACATACATATGTACTGTATATATGTATATGTCGTCAAGTCTTAGCCAATACTGTCTTAAATAGCCTGTGCGAAGCACTTCATCTTTAATGACAAATGACAGAAAAAACTGAGTGCCCACATATAGCTATAAAAAATAAAATTGATGAAAACGTAATGCAACGCACTTCCTGCCTATCTCGTAACTCCTTTTGAGCTTGATTTTGGTAAACCATATATAAATATTCTGACCATATATAAATATATAAAAAACACAATATATAATACATATATAAAAATATATAGAACATATATAAAACCACAATATCAACTTTGACAGCTCTGTATTTAACTTTTTTTAAGTTGTGTTACAAAGCCTTCATGGCCCCCAGAATATTTTGTTGTATGAATATCTGAACATGCAATGATCAGAGCCTCTGCTCTTAAATAAATGCATTTTATTCTAGCTGCATGCATTCTTTTTTCATTAACACTTGAATGTAAGTTTCATAAAAATAGCAACATTTTAAACAAAAAGCTGAGAAAATCTACAACGTGCATAAGCAATGCTTTTATCACTTGTTTCTGCTCCTTTTTTCTTGTGTTTTGATCCAGAGATTCTGTACTAGTGTAAATTATTTAAAAAAGCATTTTTGGAGATACAAGGTTTCCGCCCGACAACGAATACTAAAAAAAAGAAAAGAAAGTGGGCTAATTGAAACTACATAAAAACCCATGCTAGATCAACAGATTTCCCCCAAATGTTGTCGCCAACTAGTCAAACACAGTTGTCTGAACAAAGAATTTCAAATGAAACAATTTTGCTAGAAATACAATATTGCATGAAAAAAAATTATGCGGTTACTGTTACAGGATAATTGTATCGCTATTTCTGACCTTTTTGCAAAACTTTTCTTGCTTCCTCATTATTAGTAGTTATTTGTTGTGTTATGAAGATCTTTTTACATTTGTTGATTATCACCGTTCTTGTGTGTCTATAGTTGAGGTCTGTGTAACAACTAATCAGCCCACCTTGATTTCCAGGCATGTGGAATTAAATGTTTGATTGAATCAGCAGATATTGGATTACTGTCCATTTTAAATGTCTTTCATGTTCAGTCTGTGACGTGCAGTGAGCAAGGAAACTATTAAGATGCAGGAGATTTCAATTGGATTTATATTTACATTCAGTCATGACCCTCAGCTGATATTGACACAAGATCTTTCCCAGATGAAAATGTTGCTTCTCAGATGATACAATAGCTCAGGAGACTTTTATTGACTTCTCAGTTGTGCTTCATTGAAATATCAACTTTGTCTTTTTGTGTAATTTGTATTAGTCAAGTTATTCAAATTATCTTCTTATGTGTTCAACAGAAAAAAAGAAAGTCATGTATTTATTTGGACTGTCCCTTTAAGACAAGTTATTTACATACAGTGTGCTAGGTCAAACATGAGAAATGCTTGAGATAAAATTGAGACTTTTGATTGCAGACCTTTGGTGTTTTGGCAAAATGTTGAGATCTATTCTTTTCCGGTAGAAAAATCTGGAACTTCATTGAGATCCATATTGAAACAAATCGATACTGAATCAGAATCGCAAACAAATCACGATAAATGTCTATAATTAATTACATCAATTCATTTTTTACTTGATACTTGAGGTTTTTTTTTTACTCAGGTTGTGTGAAAAAAAACAAAGACGTTTTTGTGATTTAGACGGGATAAAAAACAAAATGAATCTGTGAAATGCAAATGAATCTTTTGAAACAAAGCAGAATCAAATGAAAAGCTTGTGAATCCTGATAAATGTTGATAATTAACATACTTGAGATTTTTACTGAGGTTGTGCGAGGAAAATCAAAGATGTTTGTGATTTAGCCGGGACTAAAAAAAAGAAAATGAATCTGAAATGCAAATGAATCTATTGAACTGAATCAAAATCTAATCGAATCAAGAGCTTGTGAATCATGATAAATGTCGATTATAAACATACTTGAGATTTTTACTGAGGTTGTGTGAGGAAAACAAAGACGTTTATGATTTAGATGGGATTAAAAAACACAAAATTAATCTGTGAAATGCAAATTAATCTATTGAAACAAATCAATATCGAATCAAATCGAATCAAGAGCTTGTGAATCGTGATAAATGTCGATTATTAACATACTTGAGATTTCTACTGAGGTTGTATGATTAAAAAAACAGACGTTTTTGATTTAGACAGGATTAAAAAACAGTAAATGAATCTGTGAAACACATTTATTGTTTATTTTTGTCCCAATGAGGCTGTGGAACATGAGAGATCTTACGTTCTGTGTCTATGAGAGAAATAGAAAGAACGATGATAAATGAATAAATGAGAGTGTAAGTAGACGTGCATCCACTCAGTGAGTCTATTATATTTTCAGGATTAAGTCGGTATTATGTTGAAATATTCAGAGGTTGGCTGAAGGTTGATAATGCGTTTAGACAGACATTAAGCTGTAATCGGTTTCTAATGGAGTTACTCTGAGACATCTGATATGATTTGCTGTGAGCTGAGAGAGAGAGACAGTCTTCGCCATGTGTGTGTGTGTGTGTGTTAGCTTCCATTGTGAAGGTCTGGATCTATCGCCACTTTTTTCTTTTCATCGTTTTCCCACAATGCCACTCTGAGTGTGTGTGTTTTAGCGCAGTGTGTGGAAGTGAATGAGATGATGTGTGTGTGTGTGTGTATCCCGTGGTGAAAGAGTGTGCTGTCACCCACGCTGATTGCTAACTTGTTAGCGCTTTCTCACTCTGACTCCTCTAAACCAAGAATAGGGTGACAGCGAGGTGTCAATCCCAGAGCCATCGCCATGGCGATGCTGCCACCACGTCTCTATGGCGCTGGGTATCGGGGTGAAATCCGAAAGGACCTCGCAGTTCTGCCGAAGGGAATCGCGGCGTTCCTTTCTGACATCAAACAAGTGCGATCCTATCAGTTGGCGCCCAACGCGGGGCGTTTGTACAGCGCTGCGGACCCGAGTCCACTTCACGTCAGAGTTTGCTTCGGTTGACTGTGTGAAAAGCTGTTTTTAATGAACTTGGTGGCTTCGGTTTATGTGGACTCCAGTACAGCACAGATATTGAGGCCAAATCATTTGCCTTGTCATGTAATATAAGACATATTTTTCACTGAAGTCTGAGTTTTTTTTTCTTAACCAGCCGGTTTGTGTTTCTGTTGGTTTTTAGAAAAGCATATAACAATACATTTATTTTATCTTACTTAATTTCATTCAACAGGTGCATTTAACGACGGACAAAACATATATTGAGTTAAATTTATTTTTTATTCCCCTTTGGGGAAAATTATTTATTTATTTATTTAAATGCATATAAAGTAAATTTATTTTTTTCACATAACCCTGGGTTTTTGTCCTAACTAGCCATTTCTTTTGGTTTAGTATATGGTAGGCCTATATTTTAAATCTTATTCAGTTTTATTCAGCAGGTGGTTTAACAACCTGTCATGAAGAATTTATTTTTCATAATCCATTGGACATTTTTTTTTTTTTTTTTGTATAATGTATTTT
Source organism: Hypophthalmichthys molitrix (assembly GCA_037950675.1). Taxonomy (NCBI): domain Eukaryota; kingdom Metazoa; phylum Chordata; class Actinopteri; order Cypriniformes; family Xenocyprididae; genus Hypophthalmichthys; species Hypophthalmichthys molitrix. The sequence continues at coordinate 1,235,958 of CM075512.1, read as the reverse complement.
TTTATTTTAGTCTTCTCAAAATTTAGATTAATTTAAAATTTAAATGTCATATTAAGTCAAATTATCTTTATATTATCTTCATATTATTATGCCATTTTAATTACTTTTTTTTTGTCTTTTTTCATATTTTTATATATTTCAAAATATGTTCATATTTTGTATATTTGGGTACATATACAGTCAAACCAAAATTTATTCAGACACCTTGAACATTTCATTCATTAATACAGTTTATTGACTATAGTTTAAAAAAATGGTAATAAAAAATGATAAGATCTCAGAGTTAAACTGTGTCAGAAAGAATAATCTTAATTATGTCAGATAACACTTCAGCAAATCAACGTCAGGTCAAAGTGTCTGAATAATTTTTGGTTCCAAATTTGTATCAATTTTACTGGTAGTAAAGTATGAAGTATTTTTGGGTATAATATGTCAGTTTACTTTATTTTGCTATCCTCACTTACATAAATGAACTATAGTGTCCTGAACTCACTAGTAAAAATATATCAAAATTATCAAAAAATGTCTGAATAATTTTTGGTTTGACTGTATATGGTAACACTTTATTTTAGTGCTGTAGTTACATGTTACTACATGTACTTACTATAGTAATAGCTGTAAATTATGCATAATTACAAGTAACTAACCCTAAACCTAACCCTAACTGTAACTCTATAGTAAGTACATGTAGTTAATAAATAGTACTCAGTACTTATTTGAGTAATTACAATGTAACTACGGCACTGTAAAATCAAGTGTAACCTTGTGTATATATATATCAAGCTTGTATGTTTAGGTTCAGTAATTTCACTTTAATGGCAATTAATAGGTCATTTTCATAGCCATTAAAGTGAAATAACTGAAAATAAACAATTATGTTTATGCAAAAACAAGAAAGAACCAATGAAATATTAAAGGGATAGTTCAGCCTAAAATTAAGATTATCCCATGATTTACTCACCCTCAAGCCATCCTAGGTGTATATGACTATGTTCTTTCAGACGAACACAATTGGAGTTATATTAAAAATAGTCTGGCTCTTCCAAGCTTTATAATGGGAGTGAAATGGGGGTGAGATTTTGAAGCCCAAAATAGTGCATCCATCCATCATAAAAGTAATCCATACGGCTCCAGGGGGTTAATAAAGGCCTTCTGAAGAGAAGCGATGGGTTTTTGTTAGAAAAATATCCATATTTATAGCTTTATAAACTATAATCACTAGCTTCCGGTAGCTTTTATGATGGATGGATGGATGCGTTTTTTTGGGCTTCAAAATCTCAGTTACCATTCACTTCCATTATAAAGCTTGGAGGAGCCAGAATATTTTTTAATGTAACTTTTAATGTTGTGTTTGACTGAAAGAAGAAAGTCGTATACATCTAGGATGGCTTGAGGGTGAGTATCATGGGATAATTTTCATTTTTGGGTAAACTGTCCCTTTAATTACTGACTATGTTGTAGTCAATATGTTTTTTTTCTGTCAGCTTTTTCTTTTTCTATGCATTTTTATGCGTAGTAAAATAAAACCTGTAGCTGTATTTGCATTTTTTCTTGATTTTGTCAGTTTAGTGTTTTGTTCTTCCCTCATATTGATTTATTTATTTTTTTAATATTAAATATTTTCCTTATATAATCGATCTTGTAGGGTCATTAAACACAAATATCAGCTCTGGACATCACTTTTGGCCACTGCTGTAAATATACGATATTAAGACTAAAATACTAATTACAAAAAAAAAAAAAATTTATTGTGTACTGTAGGTAGAGTGGTAAATACCAGCGCTATACAGTGACAGTAGCGTTGAAGTTGCAGAAAGTGAGGTGAGGCGGCTGTAAGTGGTGTGATTCAGATCAAGCAGTCAGACCACATGTGAAAAGTGTCACACACACACATGAATGTGTTTTCTGACTTCATGTCTACACTGCTAGCGAGTGAACGCTCCTGTTGTCAGTGTGAATGTGTGGAAGCTTCAGCTCTCTGAAGGCTTTGACACAGACTGCAAACGGCAGCTCGTTTGAGTGTTTCGGTGTCATTTGGAGCTGAGAGCCATCACTGGTTTAAATAATTTGGTGAGGTAAACATGCAGGAACATTAGTTTCAGCTCCTCTCAGCCTCACGCTGATGGAGAGCGACAGAGCAGCTCTCACTTCTGCTTTCTGAGATCTTGATGGTCTTGCGGTGGGTTTCGTTTGCTCTTTGTTGTGCAGTCATATTTTTATGTGAAATTATCACGAACTAGGTGCATCCAGGTGATCTGAAATGTGTGTGTGACTGAGAAATGAGGGTGAAACAAGGTTCCGGCCAACTGACCATGCAGTAACTCTGTATTATTTACTCGCCAAGGCCAGTTTTAAGTTTAAAATTTAAAGTTCTTGCATGTTAAATATGTTTAAATGCTGTCAGGTCAACTTGTCTGAAGTTTACTTCTGAAGTTACAGGGGTTCATCTCATGAAAACATTTTTATTTTACTTATACTTTAGAAAACAAAGCCTGCTGGGTTTTTTCATTGCCATTGTGACATTAATTTCATGATGATTTTTTTATTTCATTTATATAAATAATAAATAAATACCATCATTTTTTTATGCATTGTTTTTTCCGTTACAATAATGAGAATTTTATAGGTTTCAATGTATTAAATGTCATGAAAATAAAGTCACAATGCAATAAATAAATGCATAAATAAAAAATAAATAATGGTTTTTTTTTTTTTTTTTTGCAGTGTCATTATGACGTTAATATAATGATGATTTTTTTTTTTTTTTTTTTACAATGATTAATAAGAAATATTTTTTTTTATTCACTATATATATTTTTCCATTACTATAATGATAGTTTTAGGGGTTTCAGTGTTGACTGACATGAAAATAATGTCACAAAAAATATAAAAAATGTTTTCGTAATTGTGACATTATTTTGAAGAAAATTAAGCACACACCACCAATTATTCTCACTAGAATGCAATAAATTTGATTTTATATATATATATATATATATATATATATATATATATATATATATATATTCCTTTTTTGTCCATTTTTTTTTAATGCAAAATCAGCATGATTTTTTTTTATTTCAAGGTGAAATATGAGTTGCATATGTTCTCTACAGGTTTGACTCATTTCTGTAGTGTTTGATGTAAATCTTCGCAGTAAATTCAGCATGTCTGTTTAGGACGGCTGACCCTATCATCTGATCTCCTGAACATGAATGATGCTCTTTTCCTGTCAAGACAGTTTTGAAATATTAATCTCAGACTTTGAAGTGTTGACCTGACATTCACATGCACATCTATGCTGTTTGTGTGACTCAGTACTGAGGATATATAGTTTGAGACACTGTTAATATCTTTTCTAGAACCATGGGTTCATTTTTTGTCATTATTACTTCAGTGTTTCAGAGGATGTTTGTTGTTGCCATCCAGATCCGAACATTATAATATTGTGAGCAGGATTTGGGCCAGTGACCACAGCCGTGACCTGTGTTCAGTCTCTCCGCGGCCTCTGTGAGCTCTCGTTCAGATCAGGATGAGAATAAACCACAATCAATGCAGGGAAATCCCCATTTGGGAAAACAGGAAGCCGGAGTATTGTTTTTTAATGGAGCATGATGTTTTCCCGCCGTTGTGATATTAGTGCCACGGTCATGAGAAGTGAACTGATGTCAAAGTTTGGGTTTTGTTGCATGGAATACCATTTTTTTATATCTTTGAAAGTGTCTTTTCTGCTCACCAAGACTGCATTTATTTGATCAAAAATACAGTAAAAATTGTGAAATACTATTACTATTTAAAATAATTGTTTTCTGTGTGAATATATAGTAAAGTGTAATTTATTCCTGTGATCAAAGCTGAATTTTCAGCATCATTACTCCAGTCGTCAGTGTCACATGATCCTTCAGAAATCGTTCTAATATGCTTTTATATGTTAATCTATCGCCGTCTGTTTGAGTTTGTTTGTCATGGCGGTTCATTTGTTGTTTGGTATCAGATTTTAGTAACTGTACGTTTGATTTATGAATCACTTTGAGGGGAAACTTTCACCCTGTTCATGGCCTGTAATATGGAGCTCATATTCCCAGACGATCATTATTAATGCACTTGCTCTCGTTCACTCAGACGTCATCTTAGAGCTCAACACCTTCCTGACTAAGAGTTTGAACCTCTCGACATCTGTAACTGCCATCAGGAAGCCAAACCACCAACGACAGGCAATAAAAGACACAGAGAGAGTCTGTTCTTCCTCTGGTGAGCGCAGGTGCTGCTGTAACCTAGAGAGACTAGTGCAGGTTTGGTTAACCCGTCGCGAGCAGCATTCCTCTCCAGATCTTTTCCATCGCTGTGTTTGTTTTCCTCGCTGGTTTTCGTGCAGCTGCAGGTGCGGTTTCACGTCGTCTGTTTTATGTAATGTTGTAAAAACACGATCCGGCCCTGAACGCGAGTAACGGCTTCTGACAGATTCAGAGAGAACGCCGTTCTGTTCCCGTTTTTGATGCTGAAAGCTGCCGTGGCCACGAGATGAATCATCTGGACGTTCTCTGTGGTGCGGTGAGACGTCAGTGGCCTCAGGATGTGGGAACAAAGATTGAATTTAATTTAAGAACCAAAATAACGAAAGAGAAGATGGAAGAAAAATGTGTTTTTCAAGAGGGGAACTAACGTTTAAGAGAGTGGAGTCTGAATCTGTCAAATTATTCTTCTTTTAAAAATCAATCCATCATTTTGAGAGCCTTGTCGTAATTTGGGACTTGAATGCTCACAGCGAACACAATGTCAAGCACCAAGGCTGCTTTTTTTAATACATAAACACAAAATCGGTCCCAGACAGACCATGTGGTTTTGTTGTTATAGTATGTAGGGCGGCACGATTAATCAAAATAAAACTGAAATCGCAACAATCTTTTTTTTTGCGATTTGAAAATCGCACTAAACCATATAAAATTCCACCAAAATAAAAGCTTGATGGTTTAATTTGAAAATGAAGAAATTAAAACGGCTATAAATATTAGTTTTTAGTCAGTTTTACTGTAAAATAAAATTATTATTATTATCTTTTTTAAATGCAATTTGTTTTTATTTTTAAGTAAAATATTACAATAGTAATATTTCTTATTTTGTATATTTTATTCATTATTAATAATGATGTTTAATAATCTATAATATATTAATAATAATATTTTGAAAATGAAGAAATTAAAACAGCAATAAATATTTGTATTCTAATTTTACAGTTGTACTGTAAAATAAAATTATTATATTGTATTTTTATGCATTTTTAAATTAAGTAAAAATATTACAATAGCAATATTTATAATTTTGTATAATATTTTATGTATTATTATTATTGTTAATAATTAGAACATATAATAATATTTTGAAAATGAAGAAATTAAATTAGCCATAAATATAAGTATTCTAATTTTACAGTTGTACTGTAAAATACAATTTTTGTTATTGTTATTATTATTATTATTTTATTTTTTATGCATTTTTTATTTTAAAGTAAAACATTACAATAGTAATATTTCTGATTTTGTATAATATTTTATTATCATTAATATTTAATAATATATTATATTATTAATAATATTTCATAATAACAACAATAATAATTGTATTTATTTATTTATAATAATTTTATTTATTTATTTATAATAATAATAATAAGAAGAAGAAGAATTTGTAGTCATGTTGACATTATGTTGTAGTCATATTGGTTTACAATTTATTTTATTTTATTTTTGGAATCGCCCTACTAGTGTCATGATACTAAAACACAAAAGTGATGTTACACGTGTGTGTTCCTCATATTGTGTGTGTGGTGGTAAAGAGGTCAAAGGTCATGTTTAGGGGTTAAATGTGAACAGACCCTCTCTGTGCATGTTGAGCCCAGGAAATGAGGTCGTTCCCTTGAGTGTCGTACAGGAAAGGAGCTTGAGTGGTTTGGTGATAATGACTGAATCATGGGGATCGGCCCCGTCTCATTTCACGTCTCTCTGCCTTTCTCTGATCTCACATTACTTCTTCACGTTTATTAGTGGTGTTTAGTAAGTCAACCATCTCTAGCATTGTTGCTTTTACCACTGACCTTTAGAGTAGAAGAAAGTCATTGCTTTACTAAGTGATCAGATGCATGGAAGTATGACTGTGTCTTGGCTAAAGACACATGTGTGTGCAGATGTGTATATTCTTGAGTCTTTCCTCGTCTCGTCTTTTCATTCCTGCTGGTTTGCGTCTCTCTCCAGATGTGAGCAGCCGCTCTGCATCTTGTTTTGGGGGGAGGTGCGTTTGGGAATGCTGGAATTCGCATTTAGTGGAGGAAATGCTGGGAATAATGGCACATTCCCAGAGAGAGAGAGAGAGTGTGAAGCACACCTGCTAATATCCGTCAGGAGCTCTGTCAATCCAAACACACCTGATGAGAAACACTAAACCTCCGGAGGACGCGTGTTACAGCGGTTTAAGCAGGGTTCGAATGTGAGTGAGTGTGTGAGACACTGATCAAATCACTGGAAGTCCTGAGGATGATTATGTTTTTCACATGTTGCTTCTGCATGAATAAGAATTAATGTTTCATTTAAAGCATCAACTTTATTTTAGACGTTTCTCATAAAATTCTGTCCTGAGAATAAAAACACTCAAATGTGTTACTGAATGTGGAGCAGCTCAGATCGGTTGATGAGAAATGACTGTTCATCCATCCATCCTTCATCTGATATTATTGAACATGTACAAAGCATGAAACCATGTGAATGGTCTCCTGTGTGTGTGTGTGTGTGTGTGTGTGTGTGTACGAGCGTGAGTGAGAGTGTGTGTGTGTAAGAGAGTGTTTGAGTGTGCATGAGTGTGTGTGTGTGTGTGACAGCTCTGTTATTAAGCTCATGAGGTCTGTGGTGGATCAGAGCAGGGGTTTATGGGTCGTCTGATATACTGACATGTTGGGAGTCCAGCTGACGGAGGAGGTCTGGGTTAATGACCCACCGTCACTGTGTGTGTGTGTGTGTGTGAGAGTGTGTGTGGTTCAGGTAAATCCTACGTTACTGGGACAAAATGTCCCCACAAAGATGGCAAAATCCAAAATCTTTGTCCTTGTGAGGACATTTTTGGTCCCCGTGAGGAAAACGGCTTTTAAATCATATAGAATGAGTTTGTTTTGAAAATGTAAAAATGCAGATAGTTTTCTTTGATGGGTAGGTTTAGAGGTATGGGAGAGAATATACAGTATGTACAGTATAAAGTCATATAAATGTCATTATGTGACGAGGTAATAAGACACACTACCACAAATGCAGCTTGCAATAATATTTATATTTTATTTTATTTACTCTGTCTACACTGAACACTAGCTAATAATCCTGAATGTTTTCATTCTCTCATCTGTTCTCTTTACCTCTTGTTTTCTGTCTCTTCTGCTTTGAGTTGAAGGCCAGAGAGCGACAGATGAAAGGAGGAATAGACAGAGAGAGAGAGAGAGACAGGCTCTGTTTGTGTCTCACAGCACACGTAACACTATTAATATGAGTCTGTTTTGTGTCAGGAGCTTTAATTTCATCTGTGAAAGACACACACACACTCATCTGTCACTGTAACTTCATTAGACGCTGACGAGGGGCCGGACACACACACACACACACACACACTTCAAACAATATTTGATGCAAAACAATATTTAAGCTTCAAGTAAATATTCCTAATAAAACAATATTCCATCGTGTCCTGAACATGAGACCGCTGTGATGTCAATATTTACTTTTTTGTCCAAGGGATTTTAAATGAATAATTGATTGACTGATCAATCAAATCATCATATTAGAATGATTTCTGAAGGATCATGTGACTCTGAAGACTGGAGTAATGATGCTGAAAATTCAGCTTTGTTCACAGGAATAAATTACAGTTTACTATATATTCACATAGAAAACAGATATTTTACATTGTAAAAATATTTCACATTTTCACTGTATTTTTGATCAAATAGATGTCAATCAGATCTGATTGAAAACACAGAAGCAGAAGTTTGATCTTGCACCAGCTCCAGTAGATCAGAGCGGTTTTGAGCAGACTTTTAGTCTGGCGTCTCGCAGCACTGAAGCTTTTTAAATAAAAACGATGATCCTGAGAGGTTTTGGACTCAATGCAGGTTCTGTTTCTGAACAGAGAGACTGTGCGCCATTTTCGTTGTAAACTAAACCAGCTAAGCTAGGTTATCTGTCATGCTAATGAGGCACATTAAACTGAAATTGCCTACAAGACGTTATTGCTCAGAGGTTTCTCTTTGAGTTCTCAGTTGCTTTTTTACTGGAGTATCAACTTTATCTCATGTGTTTCCCTTAAAGTGCTCCTATTATGCTATTTTAAAGGCTTTTAATTTTGTTTTGAGTCTCTTACAACAGGTTCACATTCATCCAAGATCAAAAAACACTTTAATTTTCTCATAATATCCACTGCAGCATCAGCTCTTTTCTCTCAGTGTCTGAAACGGTTCGATCAAGGATTCGGTCTCTCTAAGCCCCGCCTCTCCGAGAGCCAGCTCTGCACTGATTGGCCAGATGGCCCAGTCTGTTGTGATTGGTCAGAAACCAAACACTCATTATCAAATCTGAATCTCAGCTCTTGATTCACAGTGATTCGAACAGTAACGATGGCGCCAGTTTTACCGTATCATTCTCATCAAAGTGGAAAACAGCGTCTTCTCGACATGAACAACACGAACCAAACTCTTCCTGTCTCAGATACAACTACAGTGATTGAGGGCGGGGCAAAGAGACGCTGTTCAGCCAATCAAGACCATAGGCGGGCATTATGCAAATTTGTTACAAACCCACGTACTGTAGCTTCAGCAGGAAGTGAGACTGGAATTACTTGTCATTTGATCAGAAATGTTTAAATTCTTAGTGAGATCTCTTCTGGAACTTGCAAGTGAATCTCACAAATGGTTACAAAGTAACGGCAAGTAACACGTTTAATTAAACATGACATTTTAAAATTTGGTTCCATTGGTCTCTAGGAGAAACATTTGAGATATTAATGAGATTTCATTTGTGATTTTATCATTCCTCTGTGTGGGTGAGAATATTGTGGTTTTACCTCACTTTAATGTGCCCAAGATTGGTGTATAAATGAGTCATTTCAGACCCTGACTGAAACACACGCACATACACACACACACAGATCTTTTCATATTTCTCTTTTTCATCACTCCTCCCCAAATCCATCCGTCTGCACTAAGATGGAGCTGCAATTTCTGTGTGTGTGTGTGTGTGTGTGTGTGTGTGTGTTCTATTGGTCTGTTCTGGCCCTAGGCAGTGAGACCCCAGGTGCAAGGAGAGGTTTGAGAGGTGAAAGGTGTGTGTGTGTGTGTGTGTGTGTGTGTGTATGGGAATGTGTGGGCAGTAGCTGATAAGGAGAGAGATTCAGAGTAATAAATTACAGAGAGAGTTACAGAGAGTCTGATAAATAATGGATGTGTGTGTGTGTGTGTGTGTGTGTGTGTGTGTGAAATAAATTCATTATGTCTCACCTGAACTGGCTTTTAGAGAGAAACCCTTCTAGAGGACTGGGGACGTGTGTGTGTGTCTGTGTGTGTGTGTGTGACCTCAGATCCAGCGACTATGAGAGACTATGACAGGAAATGATGTCAAATGTGTAATGTTGTTTTTGTTTTTTTTTTGCATTGTGACATGACTATAAAACATGTAAATTCTCATTGAAATTAGATATTTATTTCAATGAATTATTAGTCTATCTTATTGATATTTTTGAGTGAATTATTCCTATAGTTCTTCAAATGACTAAATTATTTATTAACTTAACTACTTAAAAGTTAACTCATAGTTAACTTTAATTGTCATGAAAGTAATAACACAATGAAAAATTCTTAAAATAAGCTTTATTTCTTTTGTTTTGGGGTGCAACATGACCTGGACATGCTTTCATTTAGTGGGATAGCTTGGGATTAATGGGAATCTCTCTGTCTGAATGTCATGAGAGCCGATGACAGTCTGTACCTGCATCTTTTTTGTCTTTGTTTTGGCCATCGGCCCACGTCAGTGCTCGTGATGACAGATCTGCTGCTTTTAACCGTTTCATCTGAGCTTATTTTAAAGCTGTTTGTTTATCTTTAAGTCACGAAGGCCCGTACGCTTGTGCGTTCGGCTCACTGAATGGAGGCTCCTTTTATCAGCTGTTGACTTTACGATAAATGAGCGTCTTAACAAAGAGCGCGCGTCTTTCATGCGCCGCCGTTCCGAGGGCCGCTTTGAAGTGAAGTTTTACGAGCGGCTCGAGAAAGGAAGCGTGTTTTGATTGAGGTCTCATTGTGAGTGGGAGAGAATTTGTCGAAGCGCAGAAAGAAGAGGTTTTCGGGAGTTTCGCAGTGGGCGATTCAATAAAGCCAGGAAGAAAAAGAGCCAGAAACAATGTAAAGACAGAAGCCACATGCACGCCGTTAATTACGGCCTTTATAAAGTGTACATTGTTGTATTGTTTCTCCGTCATTAGGATTAGACCTGTACAATTGGGGTCTGCTGTATGTAAACATCACATTTATGTCACAGACGACCTTCATTACAGCGGGATTGTGGGAAATGTGTCTGAATGGCAGCTGTTTTTATTTAATTTGGACACTCAATCTTTCATTTCAGTGCATATTTGAACAGGATTTATGAATCAATAGATGAGTGAAATGAGTTGTTTTCTGTTTTTCTCTGTAGATCTGGAGGACAGAGCGAGTTCGTCGTGGGGAAATGGAGTTCGTTCAACAAAAGTGAGTTTTTACACATTTATAAACGCTTTTGGTTTTAGTGTTCAAACCTCGGACACGTGTGAAACGTGGACGTTCTGCTCTAAATCTTGCTGTATTGGTGATAAATTTTGACTAATTTGGACTCACATTGAACTCTATTTAGCATAAAAAACATGCATATAGTGCAAAAATATTGGGTGAAATAGTTTTAAGAGAGTTTCGTATTGATGTTGTTCAGTAATAAATGACATTTAATTTGAGTGAATTATTCCTTTAGTTTAGTCTAGTCTTAAAAACACGAAAATTACTAAATAAAAATAGAAATTAGAAAAACAAACTTTTTGTTTTACCACAAATTTTTCATTGTGATGATATATTGTTGATGATATATTATATTTATATATTAGAAATTATATAGATAGATAGATAAATAGATAGATAGAATATGATATATTGATGATGATATATTTATTTAGTTCTTTCATATATATATATATGAAAATGAGTTTAATTGTCATAAAAAATTAGTACAAATATTGGATGAAACATTTTAATACAGTTTTTTTTATTGACGTTGTTTAGTAATAAATTTGAGTGAATTATTCCTTTATTTTATTTTGATTTTCAAAATTACTAAAATTACTAAATAATAATTGAAATTAGAAAAACAAAAACAGTAAATTCTCATTGTAATAATATATTGATAATGATAATATATAATCCAAATATATTTATTTAAATGTATTAATTATCTAATTAATTTAAGCGATGTATTATATTATATTATATTATATTATATAGAAAAACAAAATTAATTAGAAATGTATTAGAAAAAATTTAGGCATTTAAATGTGTTTAATTGTCATGAAAGTAAGTTTTTTTTTTTTTTTTTTTTTTTTTTTATCAACGTCGTTCAGTAATAAATGAAATTTAAGCATTTAATACTTATAATGTTTCTCATCCGCCACCTTGGATGAACAATTTTGCATTTTGAGCTAGTTGCAATGCATTGTGGGATTGTCTCATCTATGATGTTGTCTATGTAGTCAGCTCTTTAGGTTTTGGAACACGTTTGTCTTTTCTTTCGCCGATTTCTGCATTACATGTTGCACTTTTGCACATTATTTTGACACGGTTCCTCTTGGCCTCTGGATCTGACGGCGTCGTCTGAAAGGTCAGAGGTGGCTTTGATAGGGTCTTGAGAGCGGGAAGCGCCTGCCATCAGCAAAAGCAGCGCTCAGGTCTGCAGAGGTGAATCAAGGACGTGCTTACGGAGCACTTTCACATACCGGACAAACTTTCCGCTCCACACGTCCACCGAATGCAAATGAATTCACATCTTCACCCTTATGTAAAACATCCCGTGAACTTTTCATTTGCCGTCTTTGTGAATGAACTTCCCAGAGCTGGAACGTCAACACACTTTATTTCCAGTGACCCGGAGTGTGAGTCAAGACTCTTTAACTGTAAATGAAGGGAAATAAAACACATTTACACCTGAATGACAGTCAAAGGTTGTAGGCGTTGTGACGCGCTTTCGTTTTTAACACTAATTTCCCTTGAAAGCCACACACAAGACTGACGTTACTGAGCATATGACCTGTGAAGTAATGGAATTTATGCCAGTTATTTATGAATATTCAGCTGGGAAAAATGTAAGGCTGGACAGGCTCAAGATTTGATTGGATCATAAAGTGGACGTAAAAAAAAAGGTGATATAGAGGAAGATATTTGGAGAGAAAGACTGAAAAATAGAAACTGAAAAAAGACATTAAAATAGACTGAAAAATAGATATTATAATACTGAGATATTTGTGATGTCAGGCAAAAAGGAAAGTCGTTTCAGTGGTGGAACAAGTTATTACATTGTGCACAATAAGACCAACTGTATTATTAACTATATAAGTTTATACTGTTTATATTTTTCCTCTTTTTGTTATTTGTGCCATTAAACACCTCAATATCTGTCAATTTTAGCTGCGTTATGTTATTTGTTTATCGTGTATTACTATTTATATGTTTATTGTCATTTTAATTAAATATTTATGTTTTTGAACCATGTGTGTATATGTAAATTGTTTAAATAAGGCCACACTACAATAAACATTTTATTATTTATGTGTATTTTAGCTATTATATTATATTATATTAATTATATATTTTTTTGTTTTACCACTAAATTCTCATCGTAATAATATATAGATAATGATAATATATAAGAGAAATATATTTATTTTAATTAATTAATTAATTATATAATTAATTTAAATGAATTATTATATTATATTATATTATATTATATTATGCATTTATGTATTTAGAAATTAATTGGAAAAACAAACCTGAGTAAAATTTGTTACAGTAATGAGAATTTAGGGATTTAAATGTTTAATTGTCATGAAAATTTAGCACAAATATTGGATGAAACATTTTAATTTATTTATTTTTATTGACGTTGTTCAGTAATAAATTTGAGTGAATTATTCCTTTATTTAGATTTTATGTTGAAATTACTAAAATTACTAAATAATAATTAAAATTGGAAAAACAAACCTTTTTGTTTAACCACTAAATTCTCATTGTAATAATATATTGATAATAATAATATATAAGATGGATAAAATAATAATTATTTATATATATATATATATATATATATATATATATATATATATATATATATATATATTTATCATGCATGTATTATCTTATATATATATATATATTTATCATGCATGTATTATCTTTTATTTTACCATTTATTTATTTATTTATTGTCATTTTAATTTAGGATGTTTATCTTACTGAACCATATGTATGCATATTAATTTTTATTTTATATTTTTCTCTTTAAAATACATGGACTTTTACTCTCTTTATTGTTTGTGTCATTAATTTATTTTAGATATAATAAAATTTAAGTATTATTTTTATTTTATCATTTATATATTTATTGAATTTTAATTCATAGTATTATCTTTTCAAACCATCTATAGGCTTAATAAAATATAATTTATCTACTGTCATTTATTCATGTATATATTTATTGATATTTCCCTTATTTAACCGTGTGTCTTATTCGGAATATAAAAATATCACTTTGTTTGACCTTTAACCTTTGACCCCTGCAGAATTACGCTGACGGCTCTCAGTACGGTCACATGCCCAGTCGGGACCTGGGGTCACATGACAGCATCTCTCCGCCGTACGTCAACTCCAGATTAGCAGGTAAGAGTCGAGAAACTTGCCTGCAGCTGAGCATGATGGGATTGCTGATTGTTCTGATTGTTTGGCTTGACATTTGTGAATGAAAAGCGGTTCTTTGGATGATTTGTTTGAATCAGATTCATCTGAATGATTCATTTGGGAATCAGTCCTGCTGGAGTCGAATGAACGGCTGTGGTTTTGGTGGCGTTTGATTCATGATTCATGCTGGATTGTGTTTCTTGAAAGAGTCAAGTCTTCATTTTTGGATCTTTGTTCAATAGTTTGTGGTTTTACAGCGGTATTATCCGGTGAAATGCACCGGGCCAGGTCACATCACATGCACTCATTTACCCACAATGCTGTGCTTTGCTGCTGGCGTCGTCTCATCCAGTGAGCTCATGGTCAGTGAGTCAGATAATCACCTCGAACTAATTAAGCTTGACTTAAACCATGTGACCCGATCTCCCTCTTTCATAAATGTAGACCTTAAAGGAACTTATTAGTATGTGATGTAAGAAAATAATTTTTCTGTTTTGCACATTGTTGTTTTGTTGTAAAACTTCAATATTTACGTCTACTTTAATGAAAAGCTTTCAGTATGCACAGTTTCTTTGCCTGTGATGATGTATTTCCTGTTGAAACACATCCATTCATTGTAAACTGACCTGTGAGTCTCAGTACGCCTGCAGAACAAGCGACTGAATTACGGAGTGTGTGTGTGTGTGTGTGTGTGTGTGTGTTAATGGACGTAATCAAAACATTGGCTGAAGTCTGTAATAACGGCGAGGTGTTTAATAAGGACTAATCACAGCGGAATAGCGACTCACTTTTAGGATGTTTGTTGGCATTGGAGGGCTGGGCAGCGTGTGTGTGTGTGTGTGTGTGTGAGCAGGTGCAGTCCACACCAGCACACTGTTCTCCTCCTGTCATGTACCTGCTAAATGAAGCACACAAAAGTTCCAGACTGGTAAGCAGGTTTGGTCTCTGCGAGGCCCAGTTAAGAGCTGCCGGATTCTTGTTGTCTCCTGCAAGCAGTTTTCAGACACAAATACTTTATTGCTGTTTATTCAGCAAGCATTTTTTCCTGTCGGCCTGCAGTATTTTATGCATATAGAGAAGTTTGTTTGAAAAGTGCTGACCTCTGTGATTGCTCGTAATTTATTAGAGGACTTTTTGAAATGATGTGGAATGAAAAAAAAAAAAAAGATGGGAGTGACTGTGTTTTGCTTTCTGAGCAACAATAAGACTGGACTTCATTCTACGTCTATATCTATCTATCTATCTATCTATCTATCTATCTATCTATCTATCATCTATAATGAATTTGTAGTTTTTTAAGTTATTATGAAAAATTATATTATTCATATAAATTACATTTATTAATAATTACATGTATTATTATTAGTATATTTTATATAAAAATAAATTATATATTAAATTATTTAATAATTAGTATTATTAAATTTTTTTAACGTGTTAATATCATTTTAAATTATTATTCATGTATTCATTATAAATTATTATAAATTATTATATTATGAAATTATTCATTTATTATTATATATTATTATATATGTAAATTGATATCAGGATTTTATTAAAAAAAGATTGTTTAAAGCTCAAGCACATATGTAAAGGTTATTAAAATGACATATTTTTTATATTTTTGTAGGTTAAAAAAAAATTATAGATTTATAATGAATGTACCTTTAGTTGTTAATATTATTATAAAGTATTACTGATGTGTTATAAATACATTTTATTAATAAATTTATAATATAATTATAAATTACTTTATAAATAAATTACTATATTTTAATATAATAATATGAGCTCTACAGTATATGTAAAGATCATTAAAATTATGTATTATTATTTATATTTATATTATATTATTTTTATTTTTATTCAGAACTTAACGAAAACTTTAAATATATTATAATTTAATTTAAAAAGTAATGTATCTATATTATATTATATTATATATAAACACTGAAGTATCTAATGGCTCAAACAATAATGAGAGTAAAAGTCCATGTAAATATAAAATAAAAACTAATATGCATACATATACGTTCAGTAAGATAAACGTCATAAATTAAAATGTTATATTAAAATTATATTATGTTATTTAATTTGTTGATATTATTAATTATTAGTCATGTATTTTTATAAATAAATGAATGTCAGTGTTTTAATATAATAATATTAAGTGTTATGCTGGTAATGTGTTTTATAGATGTCTGTTACATTCATCAGTGTGTATGGACACACACACACACACACACACACACACACACACACACACACAGACGGTCAGAAGGGTTCAAGGGTTGGAGGGTCCTGAAGTCCTGCGACCCCCCCGTCACCTGCTCTTCCTCACCTCCTCCGATCTCATTAACACGTTCCTTCATCCCAGCGGCTGGAGAGAGAGAGAGAGAGAGCGAGTGAGGTGTGTGTTCTGTGGCGTCTGAGGTCGATCTGACAGTGTGCCGATGAGACGTGGAGCGCGGTGGATCCGTCACTCCCGCCGAGGGAATCTACAGGGACATTTAGGTGTAAATTGACCATACGCTCAAATCTAAAGAGATCGCTTCTCAACAGACAAACAGATGAATCCATCCCTTATGAACATTTACCATGGTAACCATTACAGCTGGGTGATACAAGTGTGATAAAAGTGATATATGTTTTCAGCTTTTTGACTTTTTTAATATTATTGTTTTTCTTTAAATTATTATACTTTTTTTCCGTCTCTCAGGAATAAATTGTGATTAAAAAACACAGTGTTTATTTATTTTAATTTCAAAGATGCTTCATTTTGACACAGTGTTAAAGTTTTAAATCATTACAAATTGTGATTATTCCATATATACCCATAGTAAAAACATTAATTCATGTTTTGGAGTAAATTACAGCTGCACCATGGTAAATTTCCACAAGGGATGTGTTTATTCAATGGTATCAGAAATCTAAACTACATGATGAGTGTAAAATCAATCTTCAGACCACATTAGTGCCGGTTAGTTTTTCAGACGCAGTTGTGTTTGTTTGTTAAAGTAGAAGGACTGTAAATGTCGTGTTTATGGAGGTCTGACATCTGGAATACAGGAGAAGCAGGAATTCCAGAAGGCGTCCTGATATTCCTGGGAGAAAGCGTCTGATTGGTTCAGTGCTTTAGGACACGCCTCTAAACTAATCAGAAAGAAAGACAGACTATTATTATTAATATTATCATGATAATGTTCTCAAAATGACACAATTTATTAGTCCAAATTTCGTTTAAGATTTTTCTTGATGTGGTTTTCAGGCTCTACTAGATTGAATGTTGATTATTTTCCTCATATTCTCCATTTTTGCAGCTCCTCTCTTCCCAGTCTGTCAGTAACGCTCTGTTTAGTTTCTGTCTCTATGAAGCCCCTCCTTCTGAAAAGCACAATGTGCTCTGATTGGTCGGCTGGAGCAGTGTGTTGTGATTGGTGTTTGGGAAATGTCCCGCCCCTTACCATAACCGCCAGTTTCAACACACTCCTAACTAACTCAACCAGGCCCCGCCCCTTTATTCTGCATATGAATTATTTAAATGAGGAATATCAGGGAATTCAGAAACTCTTTTTCATGCTCAAACAGCAACATTAAACACACTAAAGACAGATGAATATGTGAAAAAAGCTTTAAACAAGACTTGTTGCATACACAAAAAGTACCATGGTACAGTGATGGTAGCATGAATGATTACCATAGTGTGTGTGTGTGTAAGTGTGTGTGTTTGATGAAGACATCAGGTCAAGCTCAGTCAGGCAGGAACTACAGATGAGCCCTCGCGGGAGCAGGCCAGGCCGTTCATGTAGGACCACGCATGTGTGTGTGTGTGTGTGTGTGTGTGTGCATGCGTGTGCAGATGAGCCCTCGCGGGAGCAGCGCCGGGTCGCTCATGTAGGACCGTGAGTGTGTGTGTGTGTGTGTGTGACAGACTGTGAAATGACGCGTTGTTGCGCGGCTGGGCTGCACCTGGGCCCTTCAGTCCTGATGGATCGGTTTGGTCATGTGTAATAGCCCCATCTGCCGCGCCTTGTTTTTCTTTTTTACTGATAAACACTGATCCCAGCGGCTGAGCCACATGAACTGGATTCTGTCGTTTTCCCCGACCGGAAAGAAAAGTGCAAAAGCACAGAGGTTGGGTTATTATTAAAAAAGTGAAAAGTCGGATGAGATTTTAAACCAGATCCTTGGAGATGAGTATGCATTGTGTGTGTGTGTGTGTGTGTGTGTGTGTTAATGAGCAGTGCACATCTAACTGAAGGGTTTTGGAGCTCAGCTCCATAATGACTTTTATTACAGCCAGGAGTTTCTGTAACCAAGCCAATTCTTAATTAAAGTCGCTGACATCATGCTGTAGTAATTAAGGACTGCATTAATTAAGCTGCTTTTTTTTTTTTTTTTGCTTTTTTTTTTGCGGGTTATTTTTCGTGTCAGCCACGTCGACGTCAACCGGGATCGGACGGCCGCAGAAACTTTCCCGGGATCATAAGTTTCGGACTCAGCGCTGATCATATCTGTGCATTCTGATAGCTAATTATGCTTGGGAGAACATCGACAGCTGCATTCATCATCATAAAACGTAATAATTAATGACATTCCGACAAAGAAAAATATGTAAATGAGCGCTCATTAGCATTTTCATATTCAGCTTCGATAATGCTTTTGCTGACAAGGCTGTAATTAATGAAAATGCATGTCGCAGGCAGGAGATTGGATCGGCTTCATTCCACGCACAATTCCCAAATGCTGGCATTATGGAAAACGAGGAGTGCTGCCAACTTTTTGGGGGCGAAAAAAAACTGAAAGCACCATATGCAAATGAGATGTTGGCACGAAACGCTTAACCCCTTACAGACCGGCGCCGAACGTGCGGATCCCTGCGATCCGGTCTGATGTGTGTTTAAAGAGAGAGGGAGACGCAGGGAATGCTGCTGGGAATGTTGCAGTGCATTTGGGAATCCTTAGACGCACCTGTCCGTCCATCCGCTGAGCCGAATCGCTGCTGCGCGCGGTTACGCTGCATGCTGAAGAGACGTGTGTGTGTGTGTGTGTGTGTCGCTGGGGTGTTTGACTGCTGCTGAAGATGCGCATAATGTCGTGCAATTGTGTGTCCTTGAGTTAACACAGAAGAAATGATGGAAAACCACCGTTAAAGAAGAACTCACAATGCATCAGACCAGAGACCTCAAAAATATTACTCTGCTGTTTTTAAAAAGTAGTATTTGAAACAATATGTTGTTGCATGACTAGTGTTTCATGTTTAATACAGATGCATGATCATCTCACAACATAAGTGCAGTTATTGATGGAAAACCACCCTAAAAATATAAAATAAATGCATTTATTTTGTGATTCTGTATTAAACATTCAACACTAGTCATGCATACTGCTGCATACTACATATTGTTTCAAATTCTACTACTAAAAAAATAGCAGTAATATTTTTGAAATGCTCTAGTCTGATGCATTGTGGGTTTTTCTTTAGAAGTGGTTTTCCATCAAGGACTTTAAGAATTGGCTTGCTTACAGAAATTCCTGGCTGTTATAAAAGTCTTTTATTTTATTTTGTAGCTTTGTCAATTAATTTGTGTTGATTTTACATCATCACACTGGAAATGAAAGGCTGTTTCAAAAAGGCTAATTATTATTAATATTATTATGTTAATTATCTCACAATGAGTGCTGGAACTTTTTATATTTTATTTGATGAAAGTCTTAATTTTGTAATATATTTATTAGATATGCTGCTCAGATTTGCTGTGGTTACATGCTGCACGAATACATGCAAAACTCCCATGCATACTGCAGAAATGAGCAGCACACACACACACACACACACACGTTCACGAGAATCAGACCAATCGCATTAGTTTCCTTCAGGAGGGTCGTGACCTGAATTTGTCTCTTTTTTTTAATCCCGTGCATTAAAACCACAGAAAAGCAGCATAAACGAGTAAAACATGAAACAATAAGCGGTAAATGAAAAGATCCCGGTGGGGAAGCTCTCCGTGAGAGTGTGTTAATCTCGACCGTGGGATACGACAGACTGACGTGTCGATCCGCGTCCTCCGGCTCCGTTTGACTTCAAGTTTCATTGGAGAGAAAGAAACTAATTTGTTTTTCTTTTTGATTTTCTTAACCAGGTTAAATCAGTGTATAAGGCAAAAGGTGTTAAATAATGGCTATACATATTTCTTGAGAGATGTTTCCCATAATGCAGTGCTCTCGTCTTGACCTTCCATTTCCAGTGTGATGAATGAACCATGATTTTTCTTCTTGATCAGACTGATTTGCACAAAATAAGACCACAAATTCAGAATGACTATATGTATTTTTGTGAGATAATTAATGCATACTGACAACACATTGCATTGACTGTAAAAGCTGCTTGCATTCAGTAGATACCGTTAAAAATGTCTCCTAAATGATAAAATATTCATATTTTATTTGTGCATTATTATTAATTTTCTTGCAACGTATGTGGCAAAAGTTTTGACGCACGCAGCACTTAAGAACAATCTGAATGTGTCGAATCAGTGCTTTCAGCACAACGGGAAATTCAAGTGCACTAGTGTCGGCATTTTCCATTCAGCTCTCTTTCGTGGATCCTAAAGCCGCCGCCGCGTGCGCTCGGAGGTGACAGACGCGGAAAAGTTGGCCGCTCCGTGTGCTTTTTGATGTGAAAGGTTATTTGCATCCCGTCGTGAGGGGAGTGTTTCCACTAATCCTGCCGGCAAAAGAAAAAGAGACGCGCTGTGTCAGGATCTTATCCCGCTCCTGAAAGAAAGAGTCACGGCAAATCCTGCAGGACACGAGTTAACCCGCCGAGAGACATTCAGAGACCTTCACCTATGCTGTCTGTCTCTCTCTCTTTCTCTCTCGGACCGCCTCCACGGGGCCGGAGAAAAGCGGGTTTTTGGACGGCGTGGGGTTTGGGACAGTGGCGGATTTGTTTGAGCTCA